>CAUDMG010000334.1:650000-965000 GCA_958450375.1 Homarus gammarus
ATTACCATAGTCAAAGTGTAATATATTGAGTAATACATCTCTGTTACTCTAAATTACTCTATGTATACAAGAGAAGCGATTCCTAGTGTTATAAGTTATAAGTTTAAGTTCAATTAAGCTAGTTAAAGGTGTGACTACAAGGTCACAGGTGTCAAAAGTACTCCTCTTCTCCCTACAGGTGCGAGGATGGGAGCTGATTCAGTTTGGGGAGGGGGTGGTCTCCGGGAAGGGGTCAGTGCCCCCCTGGCTGGCAGACATGGCCCCTCGAGTCTTCGTGCTGGTCGCCACAACGCTGGGCCTCATGTTGGCCAGAGTCCACGTGATGGGGGCCCAGCTACCTGTCTTCACCAGGTGAGTAGTCATTGTGACGAACCTCTTACTTGGCTACTCACACTCAATTTAACTAACCTAACTCATTAACTGTTCACGCATACCGAACTTAACTTGATCTTTTAACTGAAAATTTACAACCTAACCTAACCCCTTAACTGGCCATTCTCACCTAACTTAACTAATTCATACCTAATGTGACCTCATCTAACTTAACTTGAATCACGTTTAGCGAACCATACTGAAACAAAGTTACCCGTTCAGCTCGACCTTTGTCACTGCCATCACCCTATCTGACCCGTCTAAGTCACCCTTTATTCACCCCTAAGTCACCCCTTGCCCTTTATTCATCCCCCTAAATCACCCCTTGCCCTTTATTCACCCCTAAGTCTCCCCCTTGCCCTTTATTCACCCCTAAGTTACCCCTTGTCCTTTATTCATCCCCCTAAATCACCCCTTGTCCTTAATTCATCCCCCTAAGTCACCCATTACTCTTTACTCATCCTTTTAATTCACCCACTAACCGTCACCGAACCCATAAATCACCCCTTAACCTTTGCTCACCCCTTAATCACCCTTTTATCTTTACTAAATTACTCCTTTCCCTTTAATTACCATCGTGTTCTCCCTTTATCCTCTATTCACCCCGTGTTCTCTACCATTTACTCACCCCTACCCCTTATCACCCTCTGTGTTCTCACCCCCATACCCTTTACTCACCCCCTACCCCTTACTCACCCCCTACCCCTTACTCACCCCCCTTTGTTTTCACCCCCTACAGGTTCGACAACCCGGCCAGCGTTGCACCGACCCCCACGAGACAACTTAGCTACAACTATCTTCTGAGCGTCAACACGGGCTTGCTCCTCCTGCCCTCCTGCCTCTGTTGTGACTGGACCATGGGCACCATCCCTCTCGTTGACTCCTTCACCGACCTCAGGTAAGACGCTGTAGAGCCGCTCGTCACAGGTTATGGGTTAGGGTGTAGATGGTGTGGTTGGGATTCGTGTAGGGATGGGTAAGGATGTTGGAATGGGTATGGCGATTAGTAGGGACGTTGGGATGGATGTAGGGACGCTGGGATAGGTGTGGGGGATGGGTATAGGGGTGTGGGGGATGGGATAGGTGTGTGTGTGTGTGTGTCATTTATCATAATTACTACTGTCATTATCATAATTACCCCCCGAGCCATTCTAAAAATCCAGGACGGTCATTATAACCATTTCTCACCTAATGGTAACGACCCAAAAAACGACGAATATTAAAAGAAAAAAAAATATGAAAATGTAACCAGAAAGAGAGACAAAAAAAAGAAAAACGATAAATAACTAAGTATGACCTTAAAAAAATACTAAAGAAAACGAAATATTGTCATTGAAAAAAAAATCTCTTTGCATCGAATCCATAAACACTATTACAAAAAAATTTTCATTGGTTGTGTGTAAAGACAATTAACTCTGTAAAAGCCGCCACATTTGCATGAAACACTAAAAGGTTCATTAGACAAAATACCCCCCAAAAAATAAAATTATGACTGGTAGAATTTTACTATTTTTTTTTTTACCATCCAGTAATAGTCAGAATTAGTAATAAATGTGTGATAAGGCTTCTCATTATAACTGAGAGAAATAACAAAAAAAAGTAATAAATCGAATATTATTTTTACTGCATATTAATTATTATCTTTAGTGGTTACCTGTAGTAGGAAAAATAGTGAGTTAATTAATAGATGACACAGCCAGGTAGATCTGAGGGAAGGAACTGAACTGGATGGTGGTGTCATTATAGTGTTATAGTGTGTCATTATAGTGGTATTGTTTACGGGTCACTGCAGGGTTTAAAGTTGCCACCATACTGTTTTTTTCAAGCTTTGTGTATGTATGTATGTATGTATATTTATATGTGAGTATGTGTCTGAGTATGTGTGTGTGTGTACAGGAGGCGTTAATAGCAACTAACTAGACATTGTTGTGTGTCCTACAGGAACCTTGGGACGCTGGCGGTGTTTGCTGCCCTTACCAAGCTCTCCTACCACGCCCTCTTCGTCGCCCACCGTCATCACGCCCAGGTCATCATCATGGTAAGTCCCCACACGCCTCCACGCAGCCCCCTCCACCTCCACGCAGCCCCCTCCACCTCCCCTACACCCTCACAAACCCCCCTACACCTTCACACACCCTCCCTACACCCTCACACCCCCTACGCCCTCACACACCCCCCCTACACCTTCACACACCCCCTACACCCTCACACCCCCTACACCCTCACACCCCCCCACTACACCCTCACACCCCTCTACACCCTCACACACCCTCCCTACACCCTCACACCCCCACGCCCTATCCACAGTTTGTAATAGGATAACAGGCGACTCAAGTTGTTTGATAACATATAACTTTTGTTAATGATGTAAGATTACATGTTTACATCCTTAGGTGTCTTGAGATAACATGTATATCTACTTATAGTGTCAAGATAACATGTATATCTACTTATAGTGTCAAGATAACATGTATATCTACTTATAGTGTCAAGATAACATGTATATCTACTTATAGTGTCAAGATAACATGTATACATCCTTATGGTGTCCTAAATTATGTATACTTCCCCATGTCATCTTAAGTTATCATGTATTGTAAACTTTCTTGAAACCATCATGGGATAACATACATGGCCTCTCAAGATAACGATAACCTCATCTCACGTTATCGTAAAGTTCACTGGGCAACATAAATGATACTTTTGGGAGTCTCATGTTAATATTATGCCAGCATCTTAGGGTTTAATTATCTCCACTTTATAACTTTTAATATGTCTCTTGGGAGGTGGCTGCTTACCTGTTATCTCTCTCTCTCTCTCTCTCTCTCTCTCTCTCTCTCTCTCTCTCCTGATATTACACCCCTAAGTTGTATTTCCTGGTGTCGTGTGTTCATCTGGAAACTTCTCCCGTTGTGTTCTTGTCTGAAGCACCTGTAAATATTGCTTAGTTAATGATTGGTTTTATTCAGGTGAGTTTGTTTTGGTTTGGTTAGGTTAGGTTAGGTTAGGTTAGGTAAGCGATAGGTTATTTAATTATCAGGTGAAATAATCAGAGGTGCTTAATTCTCACTTGTTTCATTATATTGTACGGAATATTGTTTTGGTGAGTAAGTAATTGTATTTTATTCTTGAAGGCAGCTGGTTGACTGTAGCCAGCTGAGAACTCGTAGTATAGAGCCAGCTGGGGATACCTGGTAGGCAATAACCAGCTGAAGATGTCTCGTTGACTTTAACCCGCTGATGATAATACAGTGAGGATTTAATATATTTCTAGATAATCCCTTCACGAAATATATATCTGTAATCCTTCTTAATCCTTTCAGTAATTATCAGTAATCCTCGTTAAATCTCTTCCGAATCTATGATAATTTTAACTAATCCTCAAACGTATCAGGAATTATTATTAATCCCTTCACTAATTATATCAATATTCGATAATACACATAAATCATGGGAAAAATTATCGTTAATCCCTTCAACAAGTCATTTAAAAATCCTTTACTTTCGTTAACTAACTCATTATATATACTGGTAAATTGCGTTAATCCCATTGTGATTATCAATTATAATCGTTAATCCTTGAAATATTATCAATAATTCGAGTTAATCCTTCTTTAAATGGTAATTAATATTAGTTAAATCTCCTCAAGAGTCATATCTGTCAATACTCCTCATTAATCCCCTGTTACCTGGGATTTTCAGTAATCATCCTAATACTTGGAGATGTTATGTAATTCCCTCTGATTGGCCGGGATTTTCTGCCGGTTCATCTAAAATCCTTTTGTGTAATCCTTCTTATTTTTTATATATCTTTCTTGATTCTTTGTAATTCGTTTTTTATTTTTTTATTGTTTTTTCTCATTTTTCGTTTTTTTATGTTTTTGTATCTCTTTTTTTTTTCTAATTTTTTTCAGTTTTCTCCTTATTGTCTTTCATTCTCGCGTCTTACCGGTATTAGCTCGCCTGAATCTCATCATGTGTGTGTGTGTGTAATAATAATAATAATAATAATTAACGGTTTATTGAAAGAGCTTGGCAGCCAGAAGGCTGAAAATATACAGTTACATATTTGGGGAGTGGGTTACGAATTACAAATAATATACAAGTAACATAAGTGACACAAATAAGACATATAATAACTAGATGGGGAAAAGCTCAAACTACAGTTCATTTCAACATAGTGACAGTGCAAGGAGTAGTGTTTACTGGGAGTGAATACACTGGTCTATTACAAGTTATTGATAATTTTTACAATGGTTGGGACTGGGCTGTTCTTAAATTGATCAGTTCGTGCACGTATGGGCTGGATGCGGTTGTGGTGTCGAACAGCAATTCTCGGACGAGGGATCTCAGGTGGTAGTAGGAGCCGGTGTCGAGGATGGTGTAGAAGCTTCTTACCAAATTTGCAGATGAGGTCGTGGTGATGGTCAGTGAGAGTCGAAAGGGTCAGTGTGTTGAGCGCTTCTTGATATGTGGAGTAGGAGGGGGAGAGAATAATCTTGCATGCCCTCTTTTGCACTTTTTCTAGGTGTTTACGTTGTGTGGCATTTAGGGAGGAAGACCAGGTGGGGGAGGCATAGGTGAGCTTGGGAAGTATGAATGTTGTGTCTGTCTCTGTCTGTCTGTTTGTCTGTCCCTCTGTCTTTTTTTGTCTGCCCATCTGTCTCTGTCTGTCTGTCCGTCCATTCAATAATGGTTGAACAAGCTACCCTACCCTACCCTACCTTACCTTACCCTAGGTCCCCCAGGTATAGCATTAGGGTGTTAAATCATCAGATGGAATAAGCTGGGGAGCTTATCTTCAGGTTATCTAAGCTTTATTATAACTTGGGACCAGTTTGGAGTAACCCGTGAATATGTGTCATAAAAACTGGTTGTGTTTCTCAGTAATGCTTTAGGTTAGGTTAAGTTAGGTTAGGTTAGGTTAGGTTTGGTATTGTTTTGTTAGGTTTGATTTGATTGTGTTTGGTTTAGTTAGGTTAGATTAAGCTACCATTAGAGTGATTAATCTTGAGGTGAAATGAGCTTGGGGCTAATGTTCAGATGATCCATTGTGTTTATTAAGTGTTATCTCTGAGGCCACTTACACAGTCCACCCTCACACACCAGCTGCTGAGTTATGAGACCACTTACTCACAGTCCACGCCTCACACACCAGCTGCTGAGTTATGAGGCCACTTACTCACAGTCCACCCTCACACACCAGCTGCTGAGATATGAGACCACTTACACAGTCCACCCTCACACACCAGCTGCTGAGTTATGAGACCACTTACTCACAGTCCACGCCTCACACACCAGCTGCTGAGTTATGAGACCACTTACTCACAGTCCACCCTCACACACCAGCTGCTGAGTTATGAGACCACTTACTCACAGTCCACGCCTCACACACCAGCTGCTGAGTTATGAGACCACTTACTCACAGTCCATGCCTCACACACCAGCTGCTGAGTTATGAGACCACTTACTCACAGTCCACCCTCACACACCAGCTGCTGAGTTATGAGACCACTTACTCACAGTCCACGCCTCACACACCAGCTGCTGAGTTATGAGACCACTTACTCACAGTCCACGCCTCACACACCAGCTGCTGAGTTATGAGGCCACTTGCTCACAGTCCACGCCTCACACACCAGCTGCTGAGTTATGAGACCACTTACTCACAGTCCACGCCTCACACACCAGCTGCTGAGTTATGAGGCCACTTACTCACAGTCCATGCCTCACACACCAGCTGCTGAGTTATGAGGCCACTTACACAGTCCACCCTCACACGCCAGCTGCTGAGCTATGAGACCACTTACACAGTCCACCTTCACACACCAGCTGCTGAGTTATGAGACCACTTACTCACAGTCCACCCTCACACACCAGCTGCTGAGTTATGAGACCACTTACTCACAGTCCACGCCTCACACACCAGCTGCTGAGTTATGAGACCACTTACTCACAGTCCACGCCTCACACACCAGCTGCTGAGTTATGAGACCACTTACTCACAGTCCACGCCTCACACACCAGCTGCTGAGTTATGAGACCACTTACTCACAGTCCACGCCTCACACACCAGCTGCTAAGCTTAGGAGGAATTACGAGTTGTTATTATTACCTTCTTAAGCTTAGTCTGAGGATAAGGCTTGCTGTGAGTATTATATATTGTGTATAAAAGCATAGTGTTGTATTAAAGAGCTTAGTTTGAATATTATGAACACTGAAGGTTACAGATATTGGTCGTTCGTCTCCGGCAGATTAACATTGGTGACGGCTGTAACAGAAGGTATATAACAGCCTCCTTAACCTACCTTGATCCCTTTATTGGCTCGATATTAGTAAACTGTAACAACTCTAATGGTTAAGGTAATGACTCGTGTTACCATTATTAAGGTAGGTGATATTGTGAGGTTTTGGACACATACAGGTAAATGAACTAGCACCTGTCCTGATGATTGTTACTGGTGACCTAATTTAATGGAGTGTCTACAGTTATGTGTGTCTGAGATGTGTTGTTTTTGGTAGTTCAGGTCCATTGATGTGATAATGTTTGACTTCGCTTCATCATATATGGTGTTTAAGTGTGTAACAACGTTGACATTTACACGAGTTCGTCAACTTATTATAGTGGAGATGATAAGTGTAAATTTATTGAGGGAATCTTGGAAATTGTGATACAAGAATAAAAATTGGCATGAAGATTTTGAGTTAATTATCAAATTTATCTGATTGGTCATTGAAAATTCGAAGAGGGCGGCCATTTTCCAAGATGGCCGCCAAATGTAAATGTCAGATCTTCCTTTCTGGCATAAAAATTATTGTGTTCATCAATTCAGGTGATTCCAGGGTTGATTTCCATGTTTTCGTGTATGCAGAATCTGAATGTTGTGTTGAAAACTCTGAAGTATTCAAAGGAGTGAATGCCAATGTACTACCAGGACAGACTGGTGACAACACTGCTGTGAAACTCAGCATGGGGATCAGTGTGAGCTAAGTAGGAATCTCAAAGTAAACATTAATATATATAAAAGTGCTTAGTGTCCCAGATGTTACCTAATCTGCCCCAAATAAGGTTAGGCAGCCGCATCTGAATTTAACTCCCTTATAGAGTTGTAACGCCGTATTCCTGACGTTTTATTATAAGCGAGCATATCGAGAGATGTCATAATGTAATAATCGTATGAATGTAAAAACAAAGAAATAAATGAGCATCAAATGTATGAGCAATTTAACACTTGAAATAGTTTATAGGTGTCCAAAATGATTAAAGAACCTACAAAGTGTTCAGTTTAACCATGAATTTATATCGTCTATATTTTAAACATGGCTGACCCTGAATAAACATCAGGGAACCGCTTATATTAAACTGAACTACCAGTATAACAGCGTATCTGAGTATAATATTGGCGAGACGCTTTTAATTTATATCTAATTATGTAGTATTGCCTCTAGAACTGTTATTAATGTGTTATTAGTGTAGTGTAACCTTGACTCATAATGTGATCCTTTCTGTTGTTTTAAATGATCCTTTCTGTTATCTAAAGTGATCCATTCTGTTATCTAAAGTGATCCATTCTGTTAACTGGTCCTCGCCTTTTACTCCCTGTTGTCATATCTCTGTAATTTACTCCCGTTATGTTCATGTAAATCTTCAATGTGAAATTCTCCCTCCTCCCCCCCCTCTCTCCTCCTCCTCCTCCTCCTCCTCCTCTCCCTCTCCTCCTCTCCCTCTCCTGCTCCTCCTCTTCCTCTCCCTCCTTCCCCTCTCTCCCTCTCTCCCTCCCTCCTCCTCCTCTTCCATCCTACACTTCCTCTCTCCTCCTCTTCCTCCTCCTCCTCTCTTCTCCTCTCTCCTCCTCCTCCTTCTATCTCCTCCATCTCTCTAATCCTCCTCCTCCTCTCTCCTCCTCTTCCTCCTTCTCCTCTCTCCTCCTCCTCTCTTCCTCTCACCTCCTGCCCCCCCCCCCCAGTAATCCACTCCCCTGGATCCTCTGTCATTTACGCTGTTGATCCTCTCAGTAAGCCGGATTAATCCACTTTTTTTAATTCACTTCGTTTAATTCTCTGTAACGCCCATTGTTCTTCAGTAATCCTCGAAATAATCCCCGACAGCGCTTCCCTTCTGTAAATCCTGCTCTTCAGCTTCACTATAATCCACTTGGTAATCCATTTTAAATACCCTCTTTTCGACTAAATAAGTGAAGTGAAAGGAGTAGGGATTACCTTAAATCGCCACTTCCTTACAGGGGGGATTAACTGGAACTCGGTAGGAAGAGGGGGATTAACTGGAACTCGGTAGGAGGGGGATTAACTGGAACTCGGTAGGAGGGGGGATTAACTGGAACTCGGTAGGAGGGGGGGGATTAACTGGAACTCGGTAGAAGGGGGGGGGGATTAACTGGAACTCGGTAGGTGATTGCCGTAGGTTTTAATTCTCAGTGTGTTGGGGTTCATGTGGGTACACCTGCTTACACCTACCTACTGTACCCAGGTGTAACTAGGTGTACCCAGGTGTAACTAGGTGTATCCAGGTGTACCCATGTGCAACTACTGTATGTGTACCCAGGTGTAACTTGGTGTATCCAGGTGTAACTTGGTGTATCCAGGTGTAACTAGGTGTACCCAGGTGTAACTAGGTGTATCCAGGTGTAACTAGGTGTACCCAGGTGTAACTAGGTGTACCCAGGTGTAACTCGGTGTACCTAGGTGTATCCAGGTGTACCCATGTGTACGTATCTTAACTTGAGAGTCGCCATGAATAATATTTTTCATTTTTTTATATAATTTTAGTCAATATTACAGAGAAATTCAGGTTAAACTGTTTCATAATCTTACTGGTATTACATAACGGTACAGTTCTGAAATTATGTAGTCTGTAATAACATATATGGTATTTATTTATTATTTACTGTTAAAGTTATATAAAAAATTATATTGATATGGATTACATAAATATCAGATACCAAGTTATTTCACATGATTATTAACCACCCTAACGCTAATCTAAGCTAAACCCAACCTAACCTAACCTAACCTAACCTAATCTAACCCCCCCTCCATGCTGTGTTATGGTGATATTAGTTGGGGTGTCTAATCTTCAGGTGATATTATTGATACATTAACGTGTTATGTGTTACGAGACGTCGATCGTATTTAAGGACATTGAACTTGTGTTAATGTTTCGTTTTGTGTTATATTGTTTCATTACTTTTGTACTTTGAATACTGTACATGTCAACACCTTGTACTGTACACTTGAAAACTTTATATGAGTAAATTTTATATATGAAAGTATTAATAGTATTATAAACATGATAATTCAGGGTTTGATATTCTAATTGAACCCCGAGACTTTCATAGGGGTTCAGGGTCTGATGCCTAAGGGTTCAGGTTCCATTTTTTTCCCACCTTGAGACTCGTACAACTCTAAGACCTCATACTCTTAAGACTCTCCCAACGACTCAGAATTTGATCCTTTACACACTTAAGACTCCCAGAAGACTACAGGACTTGGCCTCTTAAGAAGTTGGCTTTACTTAAGAGCCTCAAAGCTACTCATAATTCTTTATATATGACCTAATTACCCTTTTTTAAATCATCTGTTTTTACCTTTTTCTTTTTCTCCTTCAGGCGCTGGCGTTCGTGGTGCTGCCCTTCCTGCCGGCGACGAACCTCTTCTTCCCCGTCGGGTTCGTGGTGGCGGAGCGGGTACTGTACATGCCTTCCATGGGCTTCTGTATGATGGTAGCTCACGGCTTCACCAACCTCCTCGACAGAGTGTAAGTGTTCAAGTCCTCCTGTACCATGGCCTGTGTGTGTGTGTGTGTGTGTGTGGTACCTTCTGTAATGTAATAAGATCGTTGTGATGGTTGTTGCTATTGTTATTATTATTACTTGTATCATGATATTATGGCGGCCTGTGGTGTAGTGGTCAGCATGCTCGCCTCGCAAGCGAGTGGACCCGGGTTCGATCCTCGGGCAGGGTGAGACTGTGGGCAAGTTTCTTTACGCCATTTGCTTCTGTCTACCCAGCAGCAGTTGGGAACCTGAATGTTATTCGATTTACGGATCGCATTCCGGGGTAATGGTTAGCCAGTGCAGTTGGCGAGTTGTCCGGTCTTCTCGGACTATTCCTTGACACTGGGACATGCAACTCGTTAACTCAGGTTGTTGTGTTGGCGACAGCTTCTACACCCTAAACAAATTCACACCTGGGTGGCCCTAGGGCCGGCCATCCTCGTTACTCGAAGGGCAACCATTATTTATCACCATATTATTGTTTCAGGTGTTGTAATTATTTTATTGTCGTAGTTATTATTGTGATCGTTGCCTGTATTTTCATAATTCATGATTTTATTTATATTTATATTTTTATCCAATATATTTCTTGAAGGTAAGGTGACATACATATTGTGACTAGCATGAGGAATATTTGGGACAACAAGTCATAGTTTTCAACACATGTTAAAAACAAATTCCCCTCCAGGTGGTGGTCGTAAGAATAATAGCTAATATCGTGGTTCATCTTCTCAAAACATCACCCTCTTTCAGACATTCTTTTAACTGGTGAAAAGAGAAGAAATTTATTTAAGGAGTTGAGTCTATGTGTTACATTAACTTCATTTTGGATTTTGTTTTCACCTTTACTTAGATTCGTTGGCAGAGTATAACAGGGCGGTGAGGAACAGTGGCTGGTGGTGTGGAAGGGGCGATAGACAGGCTTAATTTATAAGGTGGGAACTGACCGCCTATATGTTACGTCATCGACCGGGGGAAGGTTTTTGGGGTAAAAGAACTCGATTTTCAGGCGAGGTGTGTGTGTGTGTGTGTGTGTGTGTGTGTGTGTGTGTGTGTGATGAATTGAAATAGGAAATATGTTTCAAGGATGTAAAATTGGTTTAGAGTAATTATAGTACAGGTATGGGCGACAGAACAGGGTGTGTACCCAGAAGCCACCTTAGTATTTGAAGGAGCTAAGTTAGAACTCTGGTGCTCGGTCTAGTGCGGCTTGAGGTACTGACTGTCATTAAAAAAGCTTAAAACTTTATATACAGTAATTAATAAAGGTCAGTTGGAGTAATTAATTATACCTACATGTTTCTTAATTAGTTGTAAGTCCCGTTCACCAAAAAATATATCCTTTACTTTTTTTTGTGGAGGGGACGTGTTTAGTAAAATGTACAGCGGTTAGTTTATTGTGCACCTTATACTCATCGTGTGGTTGGTAGCGCTAAAAGTAGAGAAGCGTTTCGTGGGTAGTTTAGGTTAGGTTAGGTTAGGTTGGATTGCTTTACGTCACCTTTTATGTAGTGTTAACAAGAAGTATGTGCCCACGCCTCCCAGCCCAGTTGATGTAGATTTAACACAGAGAAAATATGTTGCTGAAGAACGAGGTTAATATCCGTAAAATAAGGAATAGACAATTACTCCACCGAAAGAGAATATATTAAGCAGGTGTTGTTTTACCTGAAGATCACCATACATGTATTATATGAGTCGAAAATAACAATATTTTTGGTGGGTTAAAAATATATGAAATGCCTCTTTGATCACTTCACATAAATAAGTTTCGCTGGCCGTCCATTTTAAAATTACTAGTTTTTTAAATCATGTCATTTACATAGGTTTAAATGTTCCGTAGAACCCTGAAGAATCATAATCACCGTCAGTAGGAGTGATGGTGCAGCCTAAGACATTCTCACAATCTTTTGGTGTGGTGTGGTGTGACGTGGTGTGACGGGGCGTGGCGTGGCGGTCCTGGTTGGGTTCTCACTAAACTCTTGTCAATAATTAGAGACGTCTGGTATCTTATCGACCAACATTTGTTTACAGAATGTTGCCAACTACAGTAACTGGTTATTTAGATAAGCTAATTCGAGAAGAGAAGCCCCCAAAATATGATATTTTGTTGTGGAGACCCGAGCAAGACGCACACCAGCCCTCAACTGACCGCCGGCAACAAGCTGGGACTCATTCAAACGTGTATTACAACCTAATTAGTCACACAGGTATGAACTTTGTCAGTATTAATACCTTCTTCCGGGATATACTCAAGAATTTCAATACATTAACGAAAATAAACCAAACAGTGAGACGATAGTTGTTCTTCCTTATGACCTCTCACACCCACCCACAAACCCGGAGACAACACCTGGAGGTTACGCCTGACTGATTGACCTTGACTCGTTTCAGATCATCAGGTGGCGCGGCGAGCATCTAAGCCCCATTAAGGTTCTAGTTAGTGAGCTTCAGCGTGAGATACCAATTCAACCGTGGGATTAGAAAGTTTTAATTTATTTCCATTAATCTATGAAAAAAATATGTATTCCTTAATTCATTATAGAAAGCTCAATAATATCAGCTTGTAATGTATGGAAATAATCGGCAGTTTAAAATACATTCGCTCATATTACTGATCCAAGCCTAGAAAAATATTCTTAGCTGTCGAGTATAAGGGAAACAACATCTAGTCGTTAGTTGTAGAGTATAAGGGAAACAACATCTAGTCGTTAGTTGTAGAGTATAAGGGAAACAACATCTAGTCGTTAGTTGTAGAGTATAAGGGAAACAACATCTAGTCGTTAGTTGTAGAGTATAAGGGAAACAACATCTAGTCGTTAGTTGTAGAGTATAAGGGAAACAACATCTAGTCGTTAGTTGTAGAGTATAAGGGAAACAACATCTAGTCGTTAGTTGTAGAGTATAAGGGAAACAACATCTAGTCGTTAGTTGTAGAGTATAAGGGAAACAACATCTAGTCGTTAGTTGTAGAGTATAAGGGAAACAACATCTAGTCGTTAGTTGTAGAGTATAAGGGAAACAACATCTAGTCGTTAGTTGTAGAGTATAAGGGAAACAACATCTAGTCGTTAGTTGTAGAGTATAAGGGAAACAACATCTAGTCGTTAGTTGTAGAGTATAAGGGAAACAACATCTAGTCGTTAGTTGTAGAGTATAAGGGAAACAACATCTAGTCGTTAGTTGTAGAGTATAAGGGAAACAACATCTAGTCGTTAGTTGTAGAGTATAAGGGAAACAACATCTAGTCGTTAGTTGTAGAGTATAAGGGAAACAACATCTAGTCGTTAGTTGTAGAGTATAAGGGAAACAACATCTAGTCGTTAGTTGTAGAGTATAAGGGAAACAACATCTAGTCGTTAGTTGTAGAGTATAAGGGAAACAACATCTAGTCGTTAGTTGTAGAGTATAAGGGAAACAACATCTAGTCGTTAGTTGTAGAGTATAAGGGAAACAACATCTAGTCGTTAGTTGTAGAGTATAAGGGAAACAACATCTAGTCGTTAGTTGTAGAGTATAAGGGAAACAACATCTAGTCGTTAGTTGTAGAGTATAAGGGAAACAACATCTAGTCGTTAGTTGTAGAGTATAAGGGAAACAACATCTAGTCGTTAGTTGTAGAGTATAAGGGAAACAACATCTAGTCGTTAGTTGTAGAGTATAAGGGAAACAACATCTAGTCGTTAGTTGTAGAGTATAAGGGAAACAACATCTAGTCGTTAGTTGTAGAGTATAAGGGAAACAACATCTAGTCGTTAGTTGTAGAGTATAAGGGAAACAACATCTAGTCGTTAGTTGTAGAGTATAAGGGAAACAAAACATATCTGGTTTATCACGAGCAAACTTTCCGTAACTTGTCATGTTATAAGGGATGGTAGGCGGCGTGGTAATGGTGGTGGGTGGCGTGGTAGGTGGCGTGGTAATGGTGGTGGGTGGCGTTGTAGTGGTGGTAGGTGGCGTGGTAATGGTGGTGGGTGGCGTGGTAATGATATTGGGTGGCTTGTAATGTTAATGGGTGGCGTGGTAATGGTGGTTGGTGGCGTGTGGGTGTCTTGGTAATCCTTCTTCTCAGAGTCGTGTGTGTGTGTGTGTGTCATGGCCGCTCCACTGCTCACTACCGCACATTATTACATGACAACTCCCACACAGATTAAGTCACGGCTCTAGCCTACGGATTACTACACGTTACCACTAGCTTCATTATTAAACGCTCCGTGGCTAGTGGTGGTGGTGGTGCTACTGACGAGGCTTCTGCTGGTGACGGGACTCCCTTCTGGTGGTGGTGGTGCTACGGACGTGGTTGTTACTGCTGCTGTCAGGGCTTCTGCTGGTAGTGATGATGGCGCGACTGATGCGACAAATACTGGCATACTGTGTGGGGGAGAGAGGGAATGGAGGGATTTGGAATGTGAGAGGGATTTGGAATGTGAGAGGAATTTGAAGTGTGAGAGGGATTTGGAGTGTGAGAGGAATTTGGAGTGTGAGAGGGATTTGGAGTGTAAGAGGGATTTGGAGCGTGGGAGGGATTTGAACTGTGAGAGGGATTTTGAGTGTGAGAGGGATTTGGAGTGTGAGAGGGATTTGGAGTGTGAGAGGGATTTTGTGTGTCAGAGGGGTTTTGAATGTGAGAGGGATTTGAAATGTGAAAGGGAATTAGGAGTGTATGAGGGAAGAGAGAGTGTGTGGGGGAGAGAGGGACTGTGTGGGGGAGAGAGGGACTGTGTGGGGGTAGAGAGGGACTGTGTGGGGTAGAGAGGGACTGTGTGGGGGGGAGAGGGAGTGTGTGGGGGAGAGAGGGACTGTGTGGGGGAGAGAGGGACTGTGTGGGGGAGAGAGGGACTGTGTGGGGTAGAGAGGGACTGTGTGGGGGAGAGAGGGACTGTGTGGGGTAGAGAGGGACTGTGTGGGGGTAGAGAGGGACTGTGTGGGGGTAGAGAGGGACTGTGTGGGGGAGAGAAGGGTAGTGTGGGGGAGAGAAGGCTTGTGTGGGTTTGTAATGCGAGGAGTGAGAGGGAGTGAGAGGGAGTGAGAGTGTGGTAGTGTTGTGTAATATATGTATATTTAATAACCTGTCTACCCGAAACCTACGAGCTAGTAATCCTGGCCCACTGCAGGGTTCATCGTCATCCTACACGTCATCGTCATTTTACACGTCATCCTACACATCATCGTCATCCTACATGTCTTCGTCGTCATTAGCATCCTACACGTCATCAGCATCGTCGTACACGTCCTCGTTATCCTACACGTCATCGTTATCCTACACGTCATCGTTAACCTACACGTCCTCGTTATCCTACACGTCATCGTTAACCTACACGTCCTCGTTATCCTACACGTATCGTTATCCTACACGTCCTCGTCAGCCTACACGTCCTCGTCAGCCTACACGTCCTCGTCAGCCTACAAGTCTTGGTCCCACACACACACACACACACCTCGGAGTGAGAGAGAGAGAATCAACCTGGAATTCTCGTTTTCATGTTTATTTTTGAAGAGAGTTAATTTGTGTATACAGTACTGAGTTTTGGCGTGGTGGGGAGGGGGGGGGGGGGTAAGAGGGAGGGAGGTTTGGGCTGGGAAAGGGGTCATTCCTTCCTTCCTTCCTTCCTTCCTCTCTCCTCCCTTCTTCCTTCTCTCCTACCTGTTTTATGTGCCCACGTCATCTTCCTCTCCCCGACCTCTTCCCCTCTCTCCTAACCTCCCCGTTCTTTTCTAGTCTTCTTCACTTCCACTTCTTTCCTGTCCCTATCTCCCCATTTTTGTTCCTCTCTGTCCGTTTCTCCCCGTTCTCATCTCCCCATAACCCCCCTCATCGTTCTCTTTTCGTTTCACCTCCCCCACCTTTCCCCCCAAGCATTAATCACCCCTTTACATCCTTATCTCCCCAGTCTGACGTGTTGTCGCTAGCCGTGGGGTGTAATAATCCCCCCAGGTGTCTGTGTATCTCCCCATGCCTGCCGTAAACCTATTATTGGAGACTTGTGGGAAAGTAGCAAGTCTCTTTATGCCTTTTCTCCCCAATAGTAATGTGTGTGTGTGTGTGTGTGTGTGTGTGTGTGGGTGGCGAATACGGTAAATGGCGGCGGAGACACGGTTGCTGCTCTTTCGATGGGCCGTATTGATGTAGGTTTGGGTTGATGTCTTACCGTATCCAGCCTCGTATGGTAATGATGCTCTCTCTCTCTCTCTCTCTCTCTCTCTCTCTCTCTCTCTCTCTCTCTCTCTCTCTCTCTCTCTCTCTCTCTCTCTCTCTCGTACGTACCGTGTGCTTTACTCCGTCCAGTCGTCGTGCAAGAGAGGCACGGGGAAGCACGACGCAGCACTACAACTTCCAGGTGGCGTGTAAAATTGTGCTTGGTGGCGCTGTGTCTCTGGTGTCGCTAGCTACCGGGATGTCTGGTGATGAGGCCACTCTAAGTTTTACGCCCGACATAAGAAGCAGTTTGTCACTCTGCCTTGCTTGCCAGACCCTACTTGAGGCGACACTGCTGGCTTCTGTTAACGTATGAATATATATATGTATACACGCTAACATGTATTCCCACAAACACGTGAACAAGTATACACAAATGTAAGTATATGTAAGTATGCGTGCACAATGCAGTCATACACACATGAGAGAACTCGGTCATACACACATGAGAGAACTCGGTCATACACACATGAGAGAACTCGGTCACATGTACAGTATATACACGTTTCGTTTGCTCAAGCAGTCACAGGCAATTTTACAAACACTTCCTCTCATAAAACACTCACTCCAATTTTATATTTCACTCACAGTTCTCCGAAAAACAGCACTCAAAACACCGTAGCAATACACGACACACCGTAACAACACGCAACACACCATAGCAACACAAAACACACCGCAACAACACAAAATACAGCAAAACATAAACCAGCTCATTGTAAAACACACACACACACACACACACACAGACACACACACACACACATACACACACAGTAACAACAACATCTGTATTTTGTGACTGTTGATTCTTTGCATTGTTGATTTTGGAGTAATGCCCTGTGTGTGTGTGTGTGTGTGTGTGTGAAGGACTTAATTGTCTCTCTGTATGAGGTATTTTCCCTCCACTCCGACGTTTGTGTTGTGCCATTGTCTTTTTACTGTCTTGTGTCTGTACCCCTGTCTTGTGTCTGTACCTCTGTCTTGTGTCTGTACCTCTGTCTTGTGTCTGTACCTCTGTCTTGTGTCTGTACCTCTGTCTTGTGTCTGTACCTCTGTCTTGTGTCTGTACCTCTGTCTTGTGTCTGTACCTCTGTCTTGTGTCTGTACCTCTGCCTTGTGTCTGTACCCCTGTCTTGTGTCTGTACTCCTGTCTTGTGTCTGTACCCCTGTCTTGTGTCTGTACCTCTGTCTTGTGTCTGTACCCCTGTCTTGTGTCTGTACCTTCGTCTTGTGTCTGTACCCCTATCTTGTGTCTGTACCTTTGTCTTGTGTCTGTACCCCTGTCTTGTGTCTGTACCTTTGTCTTGTGTCTGTACCTCTGTCTTGTGTCTGTACCCCTGTCTTATGTCTGTACCTTTGTCTTGTGTCTGTACCCCTGTCTTGTGTCTGTACCTCTGTCTTGTGTCTGTACCTTTGTCTTGTGTCTGTACCTCTGTCTTGTGTCTGTACCTCTGTCTTGTGTCTGTACCCCTGTCTTGTGTCTGTACCCCTGTCTTGTGTCTGTACCTTTGTCTTGTGTCTGTACCCCTGTCTTGTGTCTGTACCTTTGTCTTGTGTCTGTACCTTTGTCTTGTGTCTGTACCCCTGTCTTGTGTCTGTATCTCTGTCTTGTGTCTGTACCTTTGTCTTGTGTCTGTACCCCTGTCTTGTGTCTGTACCTTTGTGCGCCTCTGTGTTTGTCTGTACCTTGTGTCTATACGGTTCTTTGGACATGGCTTCAATGTTTTTGTTTGTACGTTTGTGACGATTGTTTTTTACTTGTTTGTTAGTATACTGTCTGTGTTCGTCTGTACGGTAGCTGTCTTTGCTCTGTCTTGCCTGATTGTCTTTGTTTCAAGGTTTGTGTTTTGTTCTTTCATCTGTTTGTTTGTTTGTGCGTTATACATAGTCTGTGTTTTGTTGTACATCAATACTCTTTATCAACTTGTATGTCTGTATGTCTGTGTGTGTGTGTGTGTGTGTGTTTTGTTTTTGTGAATCTGAACAATAGAAATCCCAAGCTGGATTAATCCTCTTTACTATCCTCGCATGACAACCCAACAGACAGACAGACAGACGGATATAGACAGACAGACACGGGCACAGTCATACATATATAGAAACAGACCAATATTCACAGACAGATACAGACAGACATAAACCCACACATATTGTACAAACATACAAAGAAACAGGAATAGACAGAAACACACGTAGAAACAGGCACCTATGCACAGACAGGCAGACAGATAGACAGAACAGACAGACAGACAGACAGACAGACAAAGACAGAGATTAACAGTGGAAGTTCACCTCTATTATAATTGTTTTCTTTTACCTGAAGCTAAAGTTATTTTATTGTAAAAAGCTTGCGTCTACGTCCCATCCTGTTGTTACCTAACCCACACCTGTTGTTACCTAACCCACGCCTGTTGTTACCTAACCCACACCTGTTGTTACCTAACCCACGCCTGTTGTTACCTGATCCACACACTCCCCCCAACACACACAACCTACAATACATTCAACCACCAACACCCACATCACCCCCCATCACCCACATCACCCCACACCCCCATCACCCATACCCCCCCACACGCCCCAACACACACTCCCAACGCCTTCCGCCCCATTTCCTGCGGCGAGAGGAATCTGGTCTGTTCGTCCCCTCCAATACCCCGTCACAGTATCTTAAGAGAACAAATTCTTTCATCTATCAATAACAATTCTGTGTAGTCTTGTCGCCCACGAGGAGCTATTTTGGTGTGTGTGTGTGTGTGTGTGTCCCGTTTATTTCTCTATATCTTTCTTTGTCTTTCTCTTTTATTGCTCTATTCTTTCTTTCTTTCTTTCTTTTTCCACCATTTCATTTTTCCTCACACACGGACATCTGCTTTCAAGGTGAGAGGAGGAGAGGCTTTGCTTCCGGAAGGTGTTATACAGGATGATGCAAATGTTGGCAATGTTTTACCATTGCCAAGATTTACTAGAAATAGAACAAGGTAAATAACAATGTAGGTTAGGTTAGGTTAGATTAGGTCAGGTCAGGTCAGGTCAGGTCAGGTCAGATAGGTTTTATTCGTTTTGCCTCATTAATTTACTTTAAAAATGAATATAATTTCGTTGACCTGTGAACTAAATAAACAAATGACTTTTGACTTGAAACATTAATTGGAATTTTCTAAACATCAACAGGACGTTCTTTAGCATTAATAAAACCTCGTTAAATATGTAAAAATAAAAGAAAAACGTATAAGTATGTCGGTCAGAGTAAGATTAAAACTCAAAACACATTTACATCAGAACACGGAGATTAAACACTGACTCCTTCCTTCCTTCTGATTGTTAATGGTCTAGTGTAATTACTTACCTAATCACTTAGACTTTAGCAAAGCATTTAACAGAATACCGCATCAGAGGCTGAGTAAAATTAAGGCTCATGGTATCGAGGGGAAAGTTTTAAATTGGATAAAATCATGGCTCACCGATAGAACGCAGAGGGTCAGCGTAGATGGTGTTAAATCTGAGTGGGGACGTGTAACCAGTGGGGTTCCCCAGGGGTCAGTACTAGGCCCACTCTTGTTCATAATCTACATAAACGATCTAGATACTGGGATCAGCAGTGACATAAGAAAGTTTGCAGATGACACCAAAATAGGGCGGCAGATTAATTCAGGGCAGGATGCAAATGCATTACAGGAGGATCTAAATAAACTGCAGGGGTGGTCTGAAAAATGGTAAATGAAATTCAACACCAGTAAGTGCAGCGTACTTAATATTGGAAGAACAAATACTGTCAATGTATACAGCCCTAACAACATCAACCTAGAGAAGTCGACTTGTGAAAGAGACCTAGGGGCACTTGTAAGCCCGGACCTGCGGCCTAGAAAACAGTGCGTTAATGTTCGAAATAAGGCAAACAGAGTATTGGGTTTTATATCTAGAAGTGTAAGTAACAAGAGTGCAGAGGTTATTGCAACTATATCTTGCGCTAGTCAGGCCGCACCTCGATTATGCGGTTCAGTTCTGGTGCCCTTATTATAGAATGGATATCAATTCCCTAAAGTCGGTGCAGCGTAGAATGACAAAAATGATTCCGGGACTTAGAAACCTTCCATATCAGGATAGGTTAAAGAAACTAAACTTGCATTCCCTAGAAAGACGAAGAGTGCGGGGAGATATGGTAGAAGTATTCAAGTGGGTGAAAGGAATCAATAAAGGGGATATAGATAAAGTTCTTATAATATCCGAGCAGGATAGGACTCGCAGCAACGGATTTAAGTTGGATAAGTTTAGGTTTAGGAGGGATATATGAAGGAGACTGGATAGATTCATGGATGATAGAGAGTAGTAGTAACTCTCGATAGGAGCTGCCATGCACAGGCCACCCGGCCTATTGCAGACTCCTAATTTTCTTATGTTCTTATGTAACAGTAATAACAGAAGTATGAACAACAAACAACAATAATAACAGCAGTATGAACAATCAACAATAATAACAGCAGTATGAACAACAATCGACAATAATAACAGCAGTATGAACAACAACAATCAACAATAATAACAGCAGTATGAACAATCAACAATAATAACAGCAGTATGAACAATCAACAATAATAACAGCAGTATGAACAACAATCAACAATAATAACAGCAGTATGAACAACAACAATCAACAATAATAACAGCAGTATGAACAACAACAAACAACAGCCTTCAATGCTAAACACAAACTCACTGAGACTATGTAAAGTGTAACCCCCCGACCACCAGGTTTACAATGCGACTCCAATGCAGCAATAGGTTGATGGACCAATTACCATTTGGCCACTACTCTCTGCTGACCGTCACTGCCACTACCCCCTCCCAGCACCCCTTCCAGCCCAGCCCCCAGCTCCCACCCCTAGCCCCCACCTCCCCAGCTCCTACCCCTAGCCCCCAGCTCCTACCCCACAGCTCCTACTCCTAGCCCCCAGCTCCTACCCCCCAGCCCCGTCTCTATCTATGCGACTCTTGTGTGTATTTTCCCGTCCATTAAGTAACAATGCTCGCTGGGGGGTCTTTCATGTTTTCCACTAGGTATTGGCTGTGCTGTGTCTGCTGTGGAGGTTGCTGTGTGCGTGTGTGTGTTGTTATTGTTGCTGTTTCCCTGCTGTGTGTGTGCGTGTGTGTGTGTCTTGTTGTTGTTGTTTCCCTGCTGTGTGTGTGTGTATGTGTGTATGTGTGTATGTCTTGTTGTTGTTTCCCTGCTGTGTGTGTGTGTGTGTGTGTGTGTCTTGTTGTTGTTGTTGTTTCCCTGCTGTGTTTGTTTTGCTCTTTTCTGTTCTAGTTATTGATTGTTGTGGATTCCTGTTGCTGCTGTTCTTGTTGGCTGTTGTGGAGTTTGTTTCTGCTCCTGTTGGCTGTAGTATATGTGTTCCAGTTGTTGCTACTTTGCTGTTGGCTGCTGTAATGTCTTCTTGTTGCTGTCGTTTCTGTTTCCGTTGGCTGCCGTGGTTTTCTCTTGCTGTTGTTCTCGCTACATAAGCTTCTGTTGCAATTCCTTTTCTGTTGTTGGATCTCTTATGGTTCCTGTTACACCCGTTGATCCTGTTGGTTCCGTTGTAAATGGGTCTTACCTCTTTACTCTTGCTGTGCTGATGTAACTGTTGTCAATCTCCGTAATAATGTAGATGCTGTTGTAAATGTTGTTTCTGCTGTTGTTGACTTTGTTGCATTTGTAACCACCACTACTACACCCTACCACCACCACCACCACCACCACTACACACCACCACCAACATCACCACTACACACCACCACCAACACCACTACACCTCACCAACACCACACCTCACCAACACCACACCTCACCAACACCAACACTCCCTCCCTCCCCCCATGTTAATGATATACAGTATAAAAGTTTGTTCAGTAACTCAAGTAATTTTTTGGTATTGTTTTTGAAGACGCTGATGTAAATGGCATTGCCTTTATTTTCAAGGTAATTTGCCGGGCGGGTCTAATTGGCCAGATGCTTTAACCCATCCCACCCTGAAATAAGGAGACGCAAACTTGGCAAGGAAAAACCCGAACCAGCATTTTTCTCTCTCCCTTCTGTAATTACTCCTGCGGCGGCGAGTTACTGGGTAGAAGGAGGAGGAAGAAGGAGGAGGAGGAGGAGGAGGAGGAAGGGGGATAGAGACAGGGAGGGGGAGTGGGGAGGAAAGAGAAGGAAGGAAGATAGAGATATGGAGGAGGAAAGAAATTGTAGGGAGATGCAGACCGTGAGGAGGAGAAGAAGGAAGAGGGAAAAATGTTTGAATTGAGGGAGATAGAGAACTGAGATAGGGAGATGTAGGAGGAGGAACTGAGATAATGGAGATAAGACACAAGGAGGAAGGAGGTGGATGGGGATAACGATGGAGAAGAATAGGAAAGTAAAGGAGGAGGGGGGAGTGGGGAGGAGAGGAGAGGAGAGGAGAGGAAGACGAAGAGGAAAAGGGGAAATTGATTAAATAAAGAAGGGGAAAAAGAAGATATGAAAGGTGGCGGAGAGGGGCAGAAAGGAGGAGGAAAGGGTAAAGGAAGAAGTAGAACAAGGGGAAGAAGAAAAGGAGTAGGAGGAGGAAATGGTGAACATTATGTAAGTAGAGGAGGCAACGTGATAAAGGAGAGGAACGAGAGGATAATAGGCTAGAGAGAGAGAGAGAGAGAGAGAGAGAGAGAGAGAGAGAGAGAGAGTGTAGTCTCTCTCTCTCTCTATGATACGCCCAAAACGTATTTAAAGTCGACCAAATGACATTACCAACACAACACCTTACACTACGCTCCTTGTACTGCTATAGGGAAAAATAATTAACATCCAAACTACCGACCCTAATGAGGATATAATTGACTGAATAATTACTTTGTTGAATAATTACAGTTTATGAATACTTGCACATTGAGTTTGTTTGTTTTTATGAAGGAGCGCCGTGTAATAATCGCATATTTAATTCCCTCCTTCACCTGCCACGTTCTACACCAAGTAATTATGACATATTAACAATAGCGTTGATATCTTCATCCAGGTTAATAAGACGGTCGACGAAGATAACACTGCGGGGTCATGCGTTAAACTCGCCTCTTTAAGATGTTTACAAAGTTACTTTAATTGCGGTAATTACTCTTAAAACTAATTATGCTAGAATAAAATTTTGTAATACGTGGGATTTTTTTTTTTACCCCAGGTCAGATGCGAGACGATTCAAGTATTTTCTAAATGTCTTGGTTTGTTTCAGTTTATTTCGTTCACTTGAGTTTAGGAACTGTATTTTTTTATTGATTTTTATGACCTACGTAAATGTTTAAGTGATTGGCGCCATTAGGTAAGCAGTGTTGAAGGATATTCTGTTTTTATCGTATTTTTTTATTATTGTTCACTTAATAAACTTAAATGAAACAGTTGATATGAGAATGTTGTGTTTACGAATGTCAGATACAGTGATATGTAACAGAGGAGAGGTGTGTTGTGTCGTGTTGTGTTGTGTTGTGTTGTGGTGTTAGGCTTGTGTAGACTGTGGCAACTACCGCAGGATCTCGCTGCTATCCATAGCTTGGTAAGATTATCGCCCGAGTCCTCCTAAACAGACTTCTTCCTGAGGCGGAAAACTTCCTCCCAGAATCTCAATGTGGCTTTAGACCATCACGTGGCACCAGTGACATCTTTGCTGCCAGCCAAATAGAGGAAAAGTGCAGAGAACAGCGTCGTGACCTGTACATGGCCTTCATCGACCTAGCCAAGGCCTTCGACTCGGTCAACAGGGAAGCCCTCTGGCGAACCCTCAGACGTTTTGGCAGCCCAACAAAATTCATCGCCATTGTGAGGCAACTCCACGATGGCATGAACGGCAGTGTCCTGCACATTGGCACCCAGTCTGAGTTCTTCCCCATCCAAACGGGGGTAAAACAAGGATGTGTGCTGGCACCAACTCTCTTTTCCATTTTCTTGGTTGTCTTTCTTACTCGTGTCAGTGCCAATTTTGCTGGCGGGATGGACATCGAGTACCGGATGAAGGGTATTTTCAACATAAGACGACTCCAGACAGGAACAATGGTGTCGAGCAGTGGTCCTCCCCACCCTGCTATATAGCAGCGAGACATGGGTCACATACAGGAGGCACCTGAAGGAACTTGAAATTTTTCATCAACGTAGTCTACGTTCCATCATCCGAGTTCGCTGGGAAAACAAGAGAATAAATGCCAGTATTCTTGCTGACACCAACTGTAGGAGCATCACGGCTACCATTATCCATGAACAACTACGCTGGACTGGCCATGTTACCCGCATGGACGACAGTAGACTGCCAAAGCAGCTACTTTACAGTCACCTAACGAATAGTAAACGTAACGTTGGCGGGCAACTGAAAAGGTATAAGGATAGTCTTGAGACAAACCTGAAACAGTGCCAAATCGACCCCCTCATTTGGGAGTCGATTACTCCACACCGTAACGTGTAACATCTGTGAACGACACTGCTGGTCCCGTATCTGCCTCTCTAGACACCTCAGAGCTCACCAACGAAGGTGACATCCTTTATAACTCGTATCATTTTATCATAGCTGGATGATCGTCATACTCGATTCCGAGTGAGAGCAAAGTAGTAGTAGTAGTAGTAGTGGTGTGTTAGTCAGTACTGTGTGTTTGTGTGATGTGTAATATAATGTGTTTTCCTTGCTTATATTCACAGCAGTGAAAATAATGTGGCATAACTAATTGATTGTCAGTCTTACATGTCATGCAAATTATTATGGAGAAATATATGAAATTTCTGTGTTGGCGATTGAAATATATTTTTGAACTATGTGTATTGTGTTGTGTACAGTGTGTGTGTGTGTGTGTGTTGCTGTTGTGTGTGTGTGTGTTGCTGTGTTGTGTGTCTCTGTGTGTTGTTGTGTTGTGTGACTGTATTGTGTTTCTGTGTGTTGTGTTTTGCATGTTGTTGTTGTTGTGTGTTTGTTGTGTATGTTGTTGTTGTGTTATGTGTGTGTGACTGTGTTGTTCTTCTGTGTGTGTTTTGTTGTGTGAGTGTTGCTGTGTTGTGTTTCTGTGTGTATTGTTGTGTGTGTGTGTTTGTGTGTTGCTATGTTGTGTTTCTGTGTGTTGCTATGTTGTGTTTCTGTGTGTATTGTTGTTGATGTGTGTGTGTGTGTGTTTGTGTGTTGTGTGTATGCTGTGTTATGTAGTGTTTGTGTGTGCGTTGTTGTGTTAAGTATGTGTTACGTTGTTTTATATTGTGTGCGTATGTTGTGTGCGTATGTTGTGTGCGTATGCGTGATCGTAATCTAATATTCACCCAACACAAAACTCTACTTCCCCTGTAAGACTTTATTAGACAAACTTACACAACATAGCAACACTAGATAGGTAATAATATTCACACACACTTGGCAAATACAATGACAAACCTCTGATGTACGAAGATATACCAACAGCGTTTATTTGAGTTCCTACCTATTGTACCAAGGCAGCAGAGATTAAGGCCACGGCATGAATAAGGATGCCAGCAGTTCAGACATATACTGTTACACTCGCCTCCAAGAAGTTCATTCCTACTTGACTTCCTTTACGACAAACACACAGTAATTTTAACTTTAAACAATTTACATGATTATTTTTCTTTTCTCTTTTTTTTTAATTTATTTCTTTTTGCGCTCCTGTGAATGACGTTGTTTACGTAATTGGTGTTTGAGAAGGAGAGTTTGCGACTAAAGGACGGCTGGTCCTCCTCGCCAAAGTTCTCCGGTTGGGGCCGAGTTTTTTTGTATTTATTTATTTTTTCTACGCCATGGACGCTTGGAGAGACAGACGAGACGGAACGAGAGATAGAGAGAGACGGTGAAGAGACTGGAAACAATTAAGAGAGACTGGAGAGAGATAAGAGACACTGGAGAGAGATATGAGAGACTGGAGAGAGATAAGAGAGACTGGAGAGAGATAAGAGAGACATGGAGAGAGATAAGAGAGACTGGAGAGAGATGAGAGACTGGAGAGAGATAAGAGAGACTGGGGAGAGATAAGAGAAACTGGAGAGAGATAAAACAGTGGAAGAGATATAGAAAAAAGGTGAAGAGACCGTGCGTGCGTTCCCCCTTCACAATATTATGCCCCTCATCATTGTCGACTGTGTATAGCTGTGTTGTCGTATTTGTTTTTTCGGGAACAGCTCACCCGGACACAAGTCACTGACCCACATCGGGGCCTGGGGGGGGGGAGGGGGAAATATAATAATAATAATAATAATAATAATAATAATAATAATAAAGAACCATAAATAAATACAACAATTATAAAAGATAAAAAATGAGAAACAATATATGTATGTTGTGTTGTCAATGGTAAGAGAAACAATTGAGACCCTGCAATTGTGTGTAAATGAGGAAGAAAGTCAGATCATCAACCTGGGACTTGGTCACATATGGCAGCAGGGTCTACCATTAGACAACACATTATGCTTCCAATATCTTCCCAGGCGGTAGTACCTCCCTGTTTGGTAGCTGCCTACTGCCTACCGTCACTTACTCTTCAAGACCCCGGCGGTGATAATAGTTGTCATAGCAACGATCAAGTCGCCATCCGGGTCATGTAAGATCAATGATGTTATTAAATCCGGTTTGCTAGGCGACCTCGTGTTGCTGCCGTCACGCTTTGAATATTTAATTTAATTGAGATTCTTTCGGAAAATTGTGTACAGAACAGACCTGTAGTTGATATAATAATAATAATAATAATAATGACAGGTGTAAAACAATTATATGAATTTTAAATTAACCAAGTTCCAGTCTTAACTTATCAGAGAGAGAGAGAGAGAGAGAGAGAGAGTAATAATGATAATAATAATATTTCCTCTTGTCCTCTCTCCTCCTGGGTCAATGCACAGCTAAATAATGGTCTATTTTAGCTCATATAATATAATGATATACTTGTATCAGTGAGAACAGATATGTCAGGTGCTAATTAATTACCTGAAAATAGGAGTGTTAAATCAGTCACACTTTACAAAGATTGGTGTTGGTCTGATTCTCTTTGTCACACGAGACAGAGACACAGGTGAGAGACACAGGTGAGAGAGACAGGTGTGAGAGACATTCCTAGTAGTCATAAGGAGTCATAATGCTGAGTTGGTATTTAAATCTAGTTATAGTTAGAAGTGTATTATAAAACTGTTCACCAAACGTATTATTGCGTGGGAAATCTGAGGCAGTTGTTGTGAGGACGATAATTTAACCCTCTGAGGACGATAATTTAACCCTCTGAGGACGATAATTTAACCCTCTGAGGACGATAATTTAACCCTCTGAGGACGTTAATTTAACCCTCTGAGGACGATAATTTAACCCTCTGAGGACGATAATTTAACCCTCTGAGGACGATAATTTAGCCCTCTGAGGACGATAATTTAACCCTCTGAGGACCATAATTTAACCCTCTGAGGACGATAATTTAACCCTCTGAGGACGATAATTTAACCCTCTGAGGACGATAATTTAACCCTCTGAGGACGATAATTTAACCTTCTGAGGACGATAATTTAACCCTCTGAGGACGATAATTTAACCCTCTGAGGACGATAATTTAGCCCTCTGAGGACGATAATTTAACCCTCTGAGGACGATAATTTAACCCTCTGAGGACGATAATTTAGCCCTCTGAGGACGATAATTTAGCCCTCTGAGGGCGATAATTTAACCCTCTGAGGACGATAATTTAACCCTCTGAGGACGATAATTTAACCCTCTGAGGACGATAATTTAGCCCTCTGAGGACGATAATTTAACCCTCTGAGGACCATAATTTAACCCTCTGAGGACGATAATTTAACCCTCTGAGGACGATAATTTAACCCCCTGAGGACGATAATTTATCCCCCTGAGGACGATAATTTAACCCCCTGAGGACGATAATTTAGCCCCCTGAGGACGATAATTTAGCCCTCTGAGGATGATAATTTAACCCTCTGAGGACGATAATTTAACCCTCTGAGGACGATAATTTAACCCTCTGAGGACGATAATTTAACCCTCTGAGGACGATAATTTAACCCTCTGAGGACGATAATTTAACCCCTTGATGACAATAATTTAACCCCTTGATGACAATGATTTAACCCCTTGATGACAATGATTTAACCCCTTGATGACAATAATTTAACCCCTTGATAACAATAATTTAACCCCTTGATAACAATAATTTAACCCCTTGATGACAATGATTTAACCCCTTGATGACAATGATTTAACCTCTTGATAACAATAATTTAACCCCTTGATGACAATAATTTAACCCCTTGATAACAACGATTTAACTCCTTGATGACAATGATTTAACCCCTTGATAACAATGATTTAACCCCTTGATAACCATAATTTAACCCCTTAAGAACAACGATTTAACCCCTTGATGACAATGATTTAACCCCTTGATAACAACGATTTAACCCCTTGATGACAATAATTTAACCCCTTGATAACAATAATTTAACCCCTTGATGACAACGATTTAACCCCTTGATAACAACGATTTAACCCCTTGATGACAATAATTTAACCCCTTGATAACAATAATTTAACCCCTTGATAACAACGATTTAACTCCTTGATGACAATGATTTAACCCCTTGATAACAATAATTTAACCCCTTGATAACAACGATTTAACCCCTTGATGACAATAATTTAACCCCTTGATAACAACGATTTAACTCCTTGATGACAATGATTTAACCCCTTGATAACAATGATTTAACCCCTTGATAACCATAATTTAACCCCTTAAGAACAACGATTTAACCCCTTGATGACAATGATTTAACCCCTTGATAACAACGATTTAACCCCTTGATGACAATAATTTAACCCCTTGATAACAATAATTTAACCCCTTGATGACAATGATTTAACCCCTTGATAACAACGATTTAACCCCTTGATGACAATAATTTAACCCCTTGATAACAATAATTTAACCCCTTGATGACAATGATTTAACCCCTTGATAACAACGATTTAACCCCTTGATGACAATAATTTAACCCCTTGATAACAATAATTTAACCCCTTGATAACAACGATTTAACTCCTTGATGACAATGATTTAACCCCTTGATAACAATAATTTAACCCCTTGATAACAACGATTTAACCCCTTGATGACAATAATTTAACCCCTTGATAACAATAATTTAACCCCTTGATAACAACGATTTAACTCCTCCTCTCGTCCACAAAGAGTTAAACAAGATTAATAGATTTTACATGGTCTCGTAAATCCTGTGTGTGTGTGTTGGTTTACATCTGGCAGGGGAAAGTTTTCTGTTGACATATCCCTCGGGTGCCTTCTCCTCTGTCCTCCTCCTTCCTTGCTTTCACTTACTTTATTTTGCTTTTCCTCTCGATTTTCCCCTGAGACGCGGTCGATGACTGGTGAGGAAAGTGGATCTTCCTCGCACGGGATCAGCAAGCTGTTTGAAAGGAAGTTATCCAAGGCGTCACTTACTTACTTACCCAAGGCGTCTCATACCCAAGGCGTCTCTTACCCAAGGCGTCTCTTACCCAAGGCGTCTCATACCCAAGGCGTCTCTTACCCAAGGCGTCTCATACCCAAGGCGTCTCATACCCAAGGCGTCTCTTACCCAAGGCATTTCTTACCCAAGGCATTTCTTACCCAAGGCATCACTTACCCAAGGCATCATTTACCCAAAACGTAGGAAGGAAACCTGCAGGTGGGCTTGGTGGAGGGGGTCGTACCTGCAGATGGTGTGTGGGTGGGGGTGGGCTTGCTGGAGGGGGTCGTACCTGTAGGTGGTGTGTGGAAGAGGTCTCACCAAGAGGCTGTGAAGAACGACCCAATACTCACACTTGAGGAAGCACCGCGTTAGTTCATATTTTTCCTCCGGCGACCAATATTTTTTAACCAAGTGGGAGGTAGTGGAGTGACCTAGTGGTGTGCTCGTGGTTTTCAGGGGGGGGGGGGCGGTGGAGGAGGCGAGGGGAAAGGTAGAGGAAGCTAGAGGTAAGGGGATGAGGTGAGGGAACGGGAGAGGGGGTGAGGGGAAAAGGAGAGGAGAAGGTGTTGGTAAGGCTTGGGGAAGGTACAAAACACTCCCTCTGACTTGAATTTATTGCAGGTATTATTTTTGTTTTGTGTGGCATTTGCAGGTGTTGTCATGGTTGGGTTGGTTGTTGTAAGTTACACACACACACACTGTACACACACACACACACACTGTGTGTACACACACACACACTATACACACACACACACTGTACACACACACACACACACACACTGTACACACACACACACACACACTGTACACACACACTGTACACACACACACTGTACACACACACACACACTGCACACACACACACACACACAAACAAAGGACTATAAATACATTAATGAATACCTGCTTACAAAGAGAAGGGCTGGAAAAACGAACGAAAATATTCCAAGACAATTAAGGAGGCAGGAAGAATATCTTGCCTTGTTGTGGGAGGTCCTTGTCCTCTACTGAGAAGAAGAGGGAGGAGAAGAAGAAGAATAAAGAGGAAGGAAAGAAGAAGAGGAGGAGGAGGAAGAAGAAGAAAAATCCACCCCCTGATAACAATGGAAACTTTGAACGCTGAAGAAAATTGTGTTATTATTGCATGTTGTTTGCGATCTTGTGGTGATGTATTGCCATGCATGTTGTTGTCTCTGCAAATTGACTTGTGTTGTGAGCGTGATGCAACACCTTTGACATGTAAGTTGTTCATTTACATCCTGCTAAATCTTTCCCGGGTTGTTTTGCTTCGCCGCGTGACAGACATATCTAAGCAGGGTGCTGATTGTTCCAGCGGTACCGGGACACTGGGACAAAGACGCGCACAATACTGATTCTCACAGCAGTATACGTTGATTTTTTTTCTCCATTTTCTCTCAGCCTTACAGAGGTTAAAAGGAGGGAGGCTATGTATTTGTAGTATTAGTTCAAACACTCCTCAACTCAAACTAACCTAACCTACCTTAAATCTAACCTACCCTACCCTACCTTAACCTAACCTACCCTACCTTAACCTACCCTACCTTAACCTAACCTACCTTAACCTACCCTACCCTAACCTAACCTACCTTAACCTAACCTACCTTAACCTAACCTACCTTAACCTACCCTACCTTAAATCTAACCTAACCTAACGAGATAAAATACTCCCTCACATCTCCGTAATAAAGAAAAGCATAACAAAAAAAAACACTAAGTAACTTTAACCTCCCAGTCCTTATCTGCCATTCCTCTGGGGGTCAATATCGTCTGGGGTCAACTTCGTCTGGTTTATCATCTCACAAGATATACATGAAGGATTTTAATTCCGAGGTTCACACGACCACTGAAATACGAAAAAAACATGAAGGTTATATCACCGCTTAGTGTGTGTAGTGGAGGAGTGTGGACAGATGGTGGCCCAGGTCAGTTTAGCAAGACGGTGGCAGGAGGCAAACCGTGTTGGGGGTGGGGGAAGGTGTGTGTGTGTGTGGGGTGGGGGGGGGTGGATTAGTGTGTGTGTGTGTTTGTTTGGAGGGTGATGGGGGTTTATGTATATTTGTGTGGGGGGGGGGGGTTGATTAGTATGTGTTTGTTTTAGGGATGGATTAGTGTGTGTTTGTTTGTTTAGGAGGTTGTGTGGAGAGTAAGGGGAGGTTTGTCGGTGTTTGGGGGTGGATTAGCGTGTGTTTGTTTTGGGTGGATTAGTGTATGTTTGTTTCAGGGGTGGATTAGTGTGTGTATGGGTATGCTCGTGTGTGTGTGTGGGGGGGGGGGGGGTTGCACATTTCAGCCGCTTTTTGTTTGTTTGTGATTTGCACACCAATCCCTCTTGTCTATTTGTGATCTGCGCAGAATTCCATCTTATCTGCTTGTGAGCTGCGCACCAACCCCTCTTGTCTGCTTAAGCGCACGCACCGCCCCTTTAAAGACACTCGTGTAAGGAACCCCCAGCCAGGTTGAATGCTTGAGTGGCGTGCAGTGTCTTCCACGCCTGCAAGTTGTTGACGTGAGGCGTGGCGCTGTCGACAGGTACAGGCACAGGTTGATACGGGTCCTGGAGGGGTGGAGTGGAGTGGGTATACGTCAGGGAGGGTGGTGGGGCCGGGGTACGGATACGGGTCATGTAGGGGTGGGTGGGAGGGGGGAAACACATCATGGAGTGTTGTGGATGAGAAGGTATGGGTGGATTGGGAGGGGGATAGATTTTCATGTCCTCGGTTAAGTGAAATACAGTAATGACTCTTCCTTTTGACCTTCTCTGTCTATCCGTCTACACCCTTCTCTCTCTCTCCTTCGTGTGACAGTCCCTTCCCGTTTTCGAAACAACAACCCACTCCCACATAACAATTTAATAATGAGTTACTTAATGCACAAAGGCAGAACATATCATATAGAAAACTCAGATCAAATAACAATGACTCCAAATGGATAAATAATTATTTAAAGAATATTATTTGACAAAGGAAGGCTATAAGTAGGAGAATAAATCGTGGTGAAGTTTACCTCCGAGATTATTATAAGGTATTGGCCAGTAGGGTTAAGACCGAGATAAGAAAAGCAAAGAGGAATAATAAACTGAAGTTAGCAAGGGAGGCGAAGTCAAACCCTATGGGATTTTACCAAATGTATCAAACTAAAACACGAGACAAGATTGGTTCAATACAGTCAGATACCGGCGAGTTAACTGGTAACGACGGAGAAATGAGCAATAATCTGAAGAGATATTTTTCAACAGCTTTCACCACCGAAAATTTAAACATGATACCCGAGGCACCGACTATATACAAAGATAGTGAAGAAAATAGATTAAGCGAGATAGAAGTGACTAGTAACGGTGTTAGTAAGCAAACAGATAAATTAAAGCCTAATAAGTCGCCAGGTCCCGAAGAGATATTTGTCAGAGTATTAAAGGAATGTAAGGAAGAACTTAGTATGCCCTTAGCAAACTTGTTTAACATGTCATTAAAAACGGGTCCAGTACCAGAATCCTGTAGGATAGCAAATGTAATACAGATTTTCAAGAATGGAGATGGATCACTATCCTCAAATTACCGTCCAATTAGTTTAACATCAATTGCAGGCAAATTACTGGAAGCAATAATTTCAAATTCAATTCGAAATCACACCGAGAAACACAAATTCATCAATGACTCCCAGCTTGGCTTCACAAGTGGGCGTTCATGTCTGACAAATCTATTTAATTATCATTCTTTTCAACTGTTTTCGAATCCCTGGATGACGGACACGATTATGATGTGGTTTACCTCGACTTTAGCAAAGACTTCGACGAGTCCGCCACGAAAGACTAATACGTAAAGTGGAGGCTCGTGGCATTGGAAGAGATATTCTAAGATGGATTAGGGCGTGGTTACAGGACAGTAAACAAGAGCCAGCATTAATGACACTAAATCCGATTGGGGTGACGTCACTAGTGGAGTACCCCAAGGCTCAGTACTTAGACCATTACTATTTATTATATACATAACCAACATTGATATAGGCGTAGACAGCAACATAAGTAAATTTACTGATGACACTAAAGTAGGGCATGTAATTAAATATGACGAGGACTCGGCAATGGTCTGAAAAATGGCAGTTGAAATTTAATGTGGACAATTGTAAAGTGCTTAGCCTAGGAGGTGTAGAGAAACCAGACATCAGATGAACAACGTTGATGTAGAGAAATCCGACCATGAGAAAGATTTAGGGGCAATAATAAGTAGGAATCTTAAACCAAGTCAACAATACTTAAAACAAGGTTAACAGAGTGCTTGGGTTCATACAAAGGAGTGTTAGTTACACGACTAGGGAGGTTATCCTCCAGCTATATCTTGCGCTTGTGAGACCTCATTTGGATTATGCAGTTCAGCTTTGGTCATCGTACTACAGAATGGTTATAGAATCCCTAGAAAACATACAGAGGAGAATGACAAGACTAATCCCGGGCATTAGGAACCTTGAGCACAGAGACAGGTCAAAGCATCTTAATTTTCACTCGTAGAGTGAGGGGCGTTATGAATGAGGTGTACAAATGGAAGTCAGGGCTAAACAAACGTGATATACCAAAGGTACTCAAACTATCCAACCAGGACCGAACTCGTAACAATGGTTTTATATTAGACAAATTTAGATTTAGGCGCGAGATAGGTAAACATTGGCTTGGAAATAGAGTAGTAGATGAGTGGAACAAGTTACCAAACATCATCATTAACTTGAACACGCTGGGTAACTTCAAACATAGGTCGGATGGATATATGAGCGATAGGGGTTGGGTGTAAACGAGATTGCCCATTATGGGTCAATAGGCCCGCTGCAGTTTACTCCATTCTTATGTTGTTTCGACATTCCTATTCTCCCCTCCTCGTCGCATGCCACCCCTCCCCCTCCTCCCCACCCCTCCTCCTCCTCCCCATCCCCCTCCTCCCCCACCCCACCCCTCCTCCTCCCCATCCCCCTCCTCCCCATCCCCCTCCTCCCCATCCCTCCTCCTCCCCATCCCTCCTCCTCCCCATCCCTCCTCCTCCCCATCCCTCCTCCTCCCCATCCCTCCTCCTCCCCATCCCTTCTCCACCCCATCCCCACTCATCCCTATCCCCCCTCCTCCCCATCCCTCCTCCTCCCCATCCCTCCTCCTCCCCATCCCTCCTCCTCCCCATCCCCACTCATCCCCATCCCTCCTCCTCCCCATCCCTCCTCCTCCCCATCCCTCCTCCTCCCCATCCCTCCTCCTCCCCATCCCTTCTCTACCCCATCCCCACTCATCCCTATCCCCCCTCATCCCCATCCCTCCTCCTCTCCCTATGACAGCTCCTCCCCCTGCCGTGTGTGAGGCGTGACAGGCTACTGGGCTCAGAGACACGACCCTCACCATGAATAAAGAAGAAACATTGGGGAGGAACACGCCTGTTGTCGTCGATGCTGGAGGGAGGGGGGGGGGGGGGTGGGGAGGGAGGAAATCTTTACTGTGCGAGACCAAACTTTAATTTTTCTTCCATCTTTCTATGTACTGTTGTAGTATAGTGCATTTAATTAATTATCTATACAGTAATGTACAGGGTAGTATTCATAGGGGAGGTTGTGTATCTTCGCCTCAGAGAAGAGACTAAGTATCATTCGGAAATTTTTGTATCATTTTCCCTGAACTGTGTGTGGATATCGTCTTCTCCCACCAGCTCTCTTTTTTCTTCTCAACTATTTCACATTTTTTCATATATTCTTGTATTCACATTTGCTTACTTATCACAATTCGAAGACTCCTTCGAGGGACGAGATCCCAGTTTGTAGTAGGCTAATCATTCCCTCCCTGGATCGCTTTGCTGAGTTGCCGGAACAAGTAGCTCGATGCTCCGGGGTCTCCGGTGGTATCAATAAGTCTGGAACGCAGCTCCTTCAGGAACTCGGGGCCTTGGTTCACCAGTCCAGGTTCCCAGAGTCTCTGACCCTATTGGGACAACTCGATATTCGTGGCTCAGGTTCTCGTACTTTGATTCCCTCTGGTTTTCCCTTGACCTTGCTGTATTTCCCACTCCAGCTACACTGTGGTGATACATAAGTAAGCGCCAAGGTGAAAGCACATATGTAGTTCCTAACCAGTTGTTTATCATCCATTCAGGGGGTCAGTGTAATTCCGTCTGGACGCTTGTTGTCGGATTTATGTACCCACCTCCTCATACCCCTCCTTACCTCCCTCACCTCTTGGATCCCCTCTCAAATAGGCCTCATAAAACATGACAGAGTTGATGCCCTCGCCAAACTCGCGTCTAACAAAGACACCGTTGAATACAATTTGGGTCTGTCAAAGAGAACCCTTAAAACTGTAATTAAGAAAGAACATATTGATGAATTTGAAGCAAGTAGACAAGTGCAAACAGGCACTAGTCGATCCATTGTTTACCATGATGAGATGTATCAAGTAAAACATGTATATGGAGCAAGTAACAAGATCACTAGATTACAAGATGTTGTAGCCGCTAGACTAAGGTGAGGATATAAGTACCTCTGGCAGTATGTCCCCCAAGCAGATGTGAACAAGACTGAATGTAAAGTGTGTGGCCAGACATATGGCCACACACTTGAACACTACGTCCTCGACTGTGTGAAGATAGAACCTTTTAGGGACAGGTCCAAGCACACTGTGTGTGAAATGGCACAACACTTCATCTCTAATGGCAAGATAGCCGACATATTAAGATTGTATCCACTTTTTTGCACTTAGTAACTATATCAGTTCTCATGTATAGAACCAAACGCATAATGTGCTTCAATACTTCTCACGTAAATGTGAATAACAAAGTGTGCGGCCAGACATACTGCCTCATACGCCTGTACTCACGCAGTTGTGAATAAGTTACCCTCTATGTATAGAACTAAACAAATAATGTAATTGAAATACTGTGTAACATTCAGTGTCATAATATCCTGACCACGGGGGTTAATTATTATGACCCTTTGTAAACTCTACTCTGTAATCCTTTTGCGCTCCCGCTCACAGGATGAGTGTGGGGTGCACAATAAACTAGCCGCTGTAAGCGGCAAAATAAAAAATGAATCCCTCACCTCCCCTTTAACCTTTACCTTAGGTTAGGTGAGGTTTGGTTAGGGTGATAAATCTTCTGGTAAAATAAGCTGAACGGATGAATTCGCAGGTGATTTTATATTTATTAAGCGTAAATATCACAGATAAGAGCAGCGAGTATCACCTGTCCAGAATTAATATATATCAGTTTCATGTGTGTCTCTCCTTCACTATTTAATTTTACTTCCCGTCCACTGCTATTCTCTCACTGTCCTTTCTTCCCTCCTCCCTCCTCCTTTGCTCCTCTTCTTTATTTTCCCTCCCCCTTCGTTTCTTCCTCTTACTTCTTCCTCTCTTCCTTCCTCTCCCTCTCATCCCGTATCTCCACTTCTTCATTATACCTCCCTCCCGTCCTCTTTTTCTCCTTCTTCCATCTTTTCCCTCTTTTCCTTCTCCCTCTCTTAGTCCCCTTACTCTTCCTCCGCCTCCTCCTCTTCCCAGGGGGGAGGCGAGGAGTGTGGCCTGAGGACTTTTACTAAATCACCGGTTATTTGTTTCCTCTCTTGGGTAACACTTGTTCACTCTTTCCCCTCATGTTTATAATGTTGGGGACTGTGGTGGTTGTTGGAGAAGGTGGTGGTTGTTGGAGAAGGTGATGGCTGTTGGAGACGTTGGGGCTGTTGAGGAAAGTGGTGGTGACTGTTTTTATTCAGGACTTAAGCCAGTATTACCTGATTTGTGACCCCCTGATGGCTAGCTCTCAGCAGGGGGGTGAAGGTGGTGATGTTGAAGGGGGAGGCGGAGGAGGAATTAGGGGGGGGGCAGAGGAGGGAAGGAATAAGGGGGAAGGTGAGGGGAGGGGAGAAATAAGGGGAGGGGAGGAATAATGGGGGGAGGTGAAGGGAGGGAAGGAATAAGGGGAGGGTTTTAACAGTTAACAAATTTATTGGCAAAGCTTGGAGTACAGTTTGCCTATTCTGAGTAATTCAGTCAGGTCTTGACACTAAGGGTGTTATCACTGTTCACTGCCACGCAGGACAGAGGTTAATATACAGTAGAAGTCATATTCTATTTGAAGACTAATCAGTGTGGACCAGCAGCAGATTTTGGATAAACAGCAAGAATGTCCTCAAGCACTCCTGATGCAATGTAGTAATTACATAATTCATGGTACAATAAGTCAGATGGCCTGAAGTCTTTGACAGTGTCACATTCAATAATATAATGTACAAGTGTTATGCTTTAATGGTTTATCACAAAGTTTACATGCTGAGTGTTCCGGTATGGGTACAGCGTCACTAACTTGCCAGATGTGTCTGTACCGTAACCTAATTCTGGCCACGACTACATCACAGGAAGGTGGAGGGAGGAGGGGGGGGGGGTGAGGAGAGGAATAAGGGGAGGGGAGGATGCAGTGTGGAGTGAAATTAAGGGGGGGGAAGATGGAGTGGGGGGAGGAATAAGGGGAGGGGTAAGGTGGAGTGAGTGGAAGATCCTTAATAGTGACACCGTTGTCATCTGCTTCCACCAGTGCTATGAATTATCTTTGGCACCTGCCCGACTCCCAGCACCTTCCTCATTAATCCACCTTCACCTGCGGCACTAATTAGCTCCTTTGTAAATACAGGTTCATTAGACATTTTTAATTGTACACGATGAGTTCTTGTTCTTCTAGTGTAATTATTGACAAGGTTGAGCCTCTTGTTATACCGACCTCAAAGTTAATAATGGCACTAATTATACTATTAAAATTATTGCAAGATTCACAAAGGAAATTAAAATTAACGTGACAGTTGAACCAGATAAAAATAATAATAATAATAATAAAAAAATAAATAAATAATAATAATAATAGTAATAATAATAATAATAATAATAACAATAATAATTTTATGGCAAGGCTGCAATGTATGTGCGGAAAACAATAGTTCATGAAAATTATACAATGAAAATAAATCTTGCTAATAATAGTATGGTGATAATAACCACTGTAATTGTTGCAAAAATACTCGTGTAACTGCACTACAAAGGTACATAAAAGGATTAACAAACATTGACGATAAATAATGGTCGTAATAAAATAAGTGTTATGTGACATTCTGGAAGCTGTCGTGGGCGGTTTGTTTACCTGGTCAGCTGATCTGTCTTACTAACTTATGTTGTTTGTTTACTCTGGTCAGCTGCTCGGTCTCGCCAGCTGGTTTTGTTTACTGGTCAGCTGCTCGGTCTTGCCAGCTGGTGACGGCCTCAACTCGCAATAGGGCTTTTCTGACAATGAAAGATATATTTTAAGCTGACAGGCCCATTTGACAGTGACAGGCCCATTTGACAGTGACAGGCCCAGCTGACAGTGACAGGTCCTGCTGACAGTGACAGGCCCTGCTGACAATGACAGGCCTTGCGGTAGCCTTCTCGTGGCAGACCCATGAATTACCAATGTGACGTGGCTTGTCCAGGCATTTTGCATGTGTTTGGCCAAGTCCAGACGCTGCTATGTATCTTTGAAGAGGCGAATGTGTCACGGGGCAAGGTTGCCATGGGGAGGTCAGCGTTGCCATGGGAGGTCAGCGTTGCCATGGGAGGTCAGCGTTGCCATGGGGATTCAGCGTTGCCATGGGGATTCAGCGTTGCCATGGGGAGGTCAGCGTTGCCATGGGAGGTCAGCGTTGCCATGGGGATTCAGCGTTGCCATGGGGATTCAGCGTTGCCATGGGGACTCAGCGTTGGCTTGGGGACTCAGCGTTGCCATGGGGACTCAGCGTTGCCATGGGGACTCAGCGTTACCATAGGGACCCAGCGTTCCCATGGGGAGGTCAGCGTTGCCATGGGAGGTCAGCGTTGCCATGGGGACTCAGCGTTGCCATGGGTACTCATCGTTACCATAGGGACTCAGCGTTGCCATGGGAAGTCAGCGTTGCCATGGGGACTCAGCGTTACCATAGGGACTCAGCGTTGCCATGGGAGGTCAGCATTGCCATGGGGACTCAGCGTTACCATAGGGACTCAGCGTTACCATAGGGACTCAGCGTTGCCATGGGAGGTCAGCATTGCCATGGGGGCTAGAGTTATCTGCTGTTGGGGTTCATGTAGCATAAAGTCGGTCCTGGGTAGTAAAAGAGAGTATGTTACTGCGCCGCCACCTAGTTACAACCTGCCGGATCTTGTTCTTTTTAGTTTGGGAAATTTATGGAGAGGTAAGGTTTATGGTGTGCATTGGCTAGAGAAGTTGTGGAGTAATTTGATACTGAGGTGTGTGGTGAAGCAGTGTTAGTCAACGATGATCACCTGCCCTCCCCCACTCACCTGCTGTCCCCCCCCCCCCCACTCACCTGTTCTCTCCACTCACCTGCTATTCCCCACTCACTGATCTTCTCCACTCACCTGATCTTCTCCACTCACTTGCTCTCCCCCACTCCCCTGCTCTCCCAACTCACCTGCTCTTTCCCACTCACCTGCTCTCCCTCACTCACCTGCTCTCCCCCACTCACCTGCTCTCCCCCACTCACCTGCTCTCCCACTCACCTGCTCTCCCACTCATCTGCTCTCTCCCACTCACCTGCTCTCCCCCACTAACCTGATCTCCCACTCACCTGCTCCCCCACTCACCTGCTCCCCCACTCACCTGCTCTCCCACTCACCTAAGGTCGCTGAAATTTTGCAATGTTCTCAGCGTGCCCTTAGTGCGCTGCGTATACTTATGTACTTAGTGTGATATATAAAACTATTGTACTCTTTATACTTCCATATTTGTATATCTGTTCTTGTATTTAGTGAGCTGTGTACAAATGTTTACATTAGTACGATTACCACAATTCATGTACTCCTTATTACACATAACTTTATATCCTATGCATATATCATTAAATAAGAGACACACTTGGCCCCAGTAAATGATTTCAGCATCAGGTCTCCTTGTGACAAGTAATGTGTACAGTCACCCACAAAAGTCCTGTCTCCTATCCTTCTGAACCACGAACCCCGAGATTCAGACTCATGAACCCGAAGCAGTAGACACTGATTTTTTTTGTGTTTTACGGGAATTAGCCCAACCCGGCACAGGTCAAACGACCCACAACGGGGCCTGGGGGGTAAAAAAAAATAGAACAGAAAGAAATTGTGTCCATAAATGCTTCGGATTCACGAGTTTGAATCTCGTGGTTCAGGGGGAGAGTGTCGCCTTCTGTAGGTGTGTGGCTGGACATTACTACACTCAACTCAGTGTACAAGTATACTGAGACAAAGACTGAGGTAACTTGTCTTCATTATGGACACTACACAACTATATTAATGTGATATAAACTTTAACACACACACATGGAAACTGTGTAATGTACAGAGAGACGACATAAAGAACTGTTTTATCATAATGTGTACAGAATGGACTAAGTGTAATCCGTACAATACTAAACTTATTAAAAAGTGAACTATGTGTAGATCTATTTACTCAAAGACACACTAGATGTTTTGTAGTCCACATAAAGTTAATTCCGAATTTTTATATTCTATTATAGGTCAAGTTTGAATTAATTTATAGACACTTCTGAATACACTCATACATAATGGTGTTGTTCCTCTCACTCCAGGCAGTTTGTTAATAAGATAAGTTGTACAAATAGAAAAATGATATTCAGCGAGACTTGGCATCTAGATCATGACCCAGCAAGATGTCTAGCGACCGTGAGAATCAGTGTGTCCTCTTTTCTTGTCAATATCGATGTTTTCCTGAATCACCTGAGAATTAGCTTATTACAGGTGAAATAAGCTGGGGTGTCTAATCCTCAGGTGAAATAAGCTGGGATGTCTAATCTTCTGTTGCATTTATGGTTTGTTTTTTTGGATTTATATTGTTGTGTTATTCTGATATAGTTAATAATGAGAAGCAGCGTTCACCAATACAACCCACACATTGTTACACAGGGTTGAGGGATTTTGGGCGACAACTGTACATATATATATATATAAATAAACTCAACAGCAAACTAGACAGTATTATGTTATCCAGTGTTCTACATGTTGAGTAGTAGTTTAGTTTTGAACAGTTGTTGATAAATACAAGGGACTGTGACGTGTGAACTAACATACATACAAAGTTTTCAGTCGTTGGTAAACATTATCTAGACTATCATTCAAGATATATTTAGTTTATTACGTACGTTATTAAATATAAACCAATCATATATAGGTGAAATATTGCCGAGTGTTGAGGGAGTTTTGTTCACAACCGTATAATCCTCTACACAAATGATCAACTAACCTTGGTATAATAGCTCATTTACACAGTTACATGACCAGTTTTTATTAGGCAAACACAAGAGTAAAATGGCAACATATTCTTTCTCTTATTGGTAAATTTAAACCTAAGAATAAATTTACGAGTCAAAGCATTGTGTTCTTGTCACGTTTAATGGAGTGTATCACTGCCAGAGATTTGGGTAGGGTAGGGTAGGGTAGGGTAGGGTAGATTAGATAGATTTATACATTGATTAGAAGAGTATAAAAATTATGGAGATATTATTTTTGCCTTAAGGACGATATTTTAATTTATAACCCTTTGTTGGAGATCACCCCTTCCTGTATTGTTGGTGATCACCCCTTCCTGTTCCATCTGCTGTTTGAGATGTGTCCAGAACCCATTTCTACCCATTAACTTCACACACACACGCACACACACACACACACACACACACACACACACACACATTTCTCTTACCTTTCATCTCGCTTTGGATATGTTAGTCGTACTTTACATACAATGGCTTCCAATAACAATTAAATTAGCAGCAGCGGTGTTCATTTTGCCTTCCAGGTTCTACTTCAAGACAAACGAAGCGTGACATGAAGAATGAGGGAGGGAGGGAGAGTGTGTTAGGGAGAGTAAGTGAGAATAGAGAGGGAGGGAAAGAGAGAGGGAGTGTGTGTTAGAGTGAGAGGGGGAGAGAGAGGGAGATTGAGAGCATAGGGTGGAAGAGAGAGAGGGGAAGTGTGTTAGAGTGAGAGGGGGAGAGAGAGGGAGATTGAGAGCATAGGGTGGAAGAGAGAGGGGAAGTGTGTTAGAGTGAGAAGGGGAGAGAGAGGGAGATTGAGAGAGTAGAGGGGAAGGGGGGGGGATGTGTGTATTTGGGGAAGAGAGACAGTGAGAGGGTAGGGCAGGTGCCAGTCAAGATGATACAATATAGAGAGTTATCATGTTACTGAACTAATGGTACAATATCAATAGTACATTGTTCCTGGCCTCGCAGCACTGATGTCCCACAGCTGGTGATATTGTAGTGTACCACAGCTGGTGATATTGTATTGTACTATAGGTGGAGATATTGTAGTTCCAGCCCTGGCAGCACACAAGGAATCATTCACCCCTCGAGGCGTGATTTCGGCGCCAGGAGGGAGGTGGTGCTCTTTGATCCTGTGTTGACGACAGTGAAGGGTCGGTCTCTCGCCTTTGATACACAGCTACGCCAGAGGACATATCCCTCGCATGTAATTGGACAGCCTCTCCTCCCTGTTAACTACGTCCCCACCCTTCCTATCTGCTACTTGCCTTAGGACACGCCTTTGTTGATATTCCCCACCTTTATTTATTCTTTAAGCCACAGTACGGTATGTGGTGGTTATTGGTAGTTGTTGATATAAATATCTTGAGATTGTGGCTTGCAGTTTGTGGTAGGTTATTGTGTCAGCGGCTTGTCGTGTGTGTGTGTGTGTGTGTGTGTGTGTGTGTGTGTGTGTCAGATCATCACTAATACTTATTCACAGAACGCGAGCCGCCTTCACCCGTCAAGGAAGATGGAAGTTAACAAACGAGAGAGGGGGGGGGATTATGTATATTCAGATGTGGTTTTAAAATATACAGTCTCACGTTCACTACTTTATTTCACCTCTCCGTTACAGCGTGATTAGAAGGGACTTTAGTTAGTTGGACAAATCAGCTATGAACAATATTTTTTACGATATTTATAAGACAGGGGTCACACTGAGGCAGAACCATACCTGTTAACAACCTGACCTCTTGTATCCTGACACTGTGGCGTGTTCAGTGTAGCGGCTGGTAGTGTTGAGGTCTGGTTTAGCTTACAGAGTGACTTGTATACACCACGTTACTTCTTATACATAACAAACAACTCCGGTTAAGACCAGGTTCATCCTCTGGCAGTAATTCAAGTTCCTGATTAAAAAATAAACACGAAGTATTAAAGATATTCTGTTTCCATGTGAGTCCTCCGCCTGTCCTCCCGCACGTCCATCCGTCCGTCTCGTCTCAGTTTCCGTGTGGTAAATCCCGAACGCTATCACCGATTGTCTTGGAATTGGGTAAGTGGGTACGTGGCAACATGACCTGAGGACTGTGTTTCAACCACATCCGCCCCCAGGTAGCCAGCCAGGGGGGGTAGTAGGCCTCGGTGCTTCCCTTATCTAGGAGAGGTGGTCGTCTCGGTACCCACGACCACTTAGCCTGATGGTGTAGGTGTTCGTTCTGGTGGTCGTGTTCATCCCCAGGTAAATAATAAACCGTGGGAATCAGAATACGTGTAATTTTTTCATGGTTTTCAGTGGGTCACCCTATGAGGCCTTCATTATGTTTGGGTGTATCTTAAGCCTCCTTGTGTATGTTATCCCGGTCTGTGTTGTCTCCGGGTGTCATATGACGAGGGCTGTGGTTGGTGAGACCCGACAGGTGACCTTCTCAAGTGTTCTAACCTCCTCCTCCTCCTCCTGCTGCTGCTGCTGCTGCTGCTGCTGTCAAGCGAGATGTCACGGGTTCGTTTCCCGGGCCGGTGGAAAAGTTGTTTGGACATACTTCCTAGCCCCAATTGGTCCCTGTTCACCTAGCAGTAAAGTAGGTACCTGTTGTAAATCGAAAGTTGCGAATTCGTATTCAGGGAAAGTTGTTGGAGCTTCCAATAACTTGATGACAAAAACCACTGACTCTTCAGGCTTCTACTCCCTTGACCCTTCAGGCTTCTACGCCCTTAACTCATGAGACATAAGGCAAGCATGAACTTAGCATGCTTCCCTGTTGGGCGCTGTAAACGTTTCTGCGCTTCACTTTACACAGGATGTAGGGGAGTGCCCAATAAAGAAGAAAAAAAAAAATGTAATCTTCGAATCTCCCCTCCTCATCTTCCTCCTCCTCCTTCCTCTTCCATCTTATCATTAAGCCCCATCCTAGTCGTCGTCGTCCTCCCTCACATCGCCTCGTCTTCCCTCCTCTCCTTCCCCCCTCCTCTCCTTCCCCCCTCCTCTCCTTCCCCCTCCTCTCATCCTTCATCTTTCTCCTATTCCTACTTTTCATTCCGCCAATTTTCGTCTCCTTTATCACCTTCAGCATATTGTCTCCTCCCCACCCCACTCATCCACCACACCACCCCACTCATCCACCACACCACTCCACTCCGCCACTACACCTCCTTCAAGCGGTGGTGTTGTAACAGTCGAAATGAATTTATATTATAGCAATCGGCGTGAGGTAACGTGTCCTTAGTAATTTGACTCGTGGTGAAAATTTTCGCGTTAGTAATGGTGATAGTTTTTGTTGATGTGGTGCTGGTAGTAGTAATTTATGTGGTAGTGGTATTAGTAGCAGTTGTTGTTATTGTTGTGGGAGTAGCAATAGTGGTAGTAGTAATAGTGGTGGTAGTAGTAGTAGTTGTGGTGGTTGGAATAGTCTTAATAGTAGTGGTAGAAGTGCTAGTACTGGTAGTAGCAATAATATTATTAGTGATAGTAACAATAATAACGGTAATAATAGTTGTTGTGGTAGTAGTAGTAGAAATAGTATTATTAGTGGTATAGTGTAGCAGTAGTAGTAGGAATGGGAGGAATGGGATTGACTAATCCAGTGGAGCTTGTCGCCACAGAACATCAGAACTCCGTCAAGCTCACGGCAGCCCTCACTGAGCACACAATAGATCAGAATGGAGCAAGTCGGGTGGACACCAACGACAGAACGGCAGCACACACCCAAAGTGATAAACTGCACCAACTGATGCAGCAATTGCCAGAGAACTTGAAATAAAAGTAGCTATAGCGCAGGAGGTGGGCGCCTCGAACTGGCAAACAACGTTACCGATAAGGGCAAAAGGTTTCACCCTTAATAAACAAGAATTCACAGATGCCATTACTCTAAGGTACGATCGGCCAGTAGGCGGCTTGTCCTCCCAATGCGTGTGGCTCATCTTATGACATTGACCATATCATGTGTAAGAAAGGGGGCTTCGTATCCATGAGGCATGCCGAAGTAAGGGATCTCACAACAATTTTACTGAAGGAAATCTGCCACGACGTCACCGTGGAACTGACCCTCCTTCCATTGGACAGTGAGAACCTCCATCACAGGACTCCCAACACATCTAACGAGGCTTCGTGTGGAGGGTCAGCGCTCGAGAATTATGGACGCAGGGACAGCGAGCCTTCTTTGATGTTAGGATATTCGACCCCATGACCGCATGTCACCGTAACCTGCCTCTTGAGGCTGTTCACAAGAGGAACGAGAACGACAAGATTAGGGCATGCGGAGAGAGAATTCAGAACGTTGATCAAGGCAGCTTCACTCCAATGGTGTTCACCACCTCTGGCGGGATGGGACCAAGTGCGTGTAAGACGCTTCTACGCAAGACTGGCGGAGGTGTTGGCTGAGCAGAAGCAGCAGCCCAGTCGTTGCAGCCTGGTTGAGATGTCGACTGTCCTTCTCTCTGCTTAGGTCTGCATTGCTTTGCCTCAGGGGAACGAGATCGTCGGCCCCAAAGCAAACAACAGTCGCAGATATTGACTATGAGGCAACAGTCACTGAATGCCGCATAGATCTGCTGCTTAACTAACTCAACACAGCTAGGGTAGCTACTTTTGTATTAGGATATTTAATTTTAAGGCAATCAAATGGTGGTGTAGTAGTAGTAGTAGTAGTAGTAATAGTAGTAGTAGTAGTAGTAGTGAGAGTAGTTGAACTCCTATGTCGAGACTTAACTCGGTGTATAATTTCGTTTATTTTCATTTGATAAGTTACTCAATATCGCCTGTGATGGACCCCTCCCCCCCCTCCCACACACACGGGGCGCGGCAGGGAAGACACACAGAGAGGAGAGAGAGGGGGTGGGGAGAGTTAGGGAGGGGGTGAAATGCAGTTTTAAACCCAGGCGAATTATAAAACTTGGTATTTTTGTTTTAAAAGTAAGTTTTCTCCTTCAAGTAACTGGATCGTAAAGATATTGAAAAATGTTATTACCTTTGTAAGCCGAAGACAGTTTTAGGCGGGTTATGAATATTAATGGTGGGGGGAGGACGGGTGAGGGAGGGGAGAATGATAAGGGAGGAGAGGGAGGGAGGGCAGGAGACGGGTGAGGGAGGACTGGTCAGTGATAAGGGAGAAGATGGGGTTAGAGAAGGAAGGAGTGGAGAGAGTGAGAGAGTGTTGCTGGCAAGCTTAGATTAACATAACACATCCCAGCTTAGCATAACAGGTCTTCACTCTATTGTGGTAAATAAACTACAGCTAGATCTGCTGTCAAGAGTAAAACACAGTAGTGGCGTTACCGTGGTGTGTGTGTGTGTGGTGTGTGTACGTTAACCTTTTATGACCCTACGTGACCTTTCTCAAGTAATCACAACAATACGTCCACATTGACCTTTTAATTTTTCAGTTATTGGTTTAGTGAGATTAATGAATGACTCGACCCTTTTAACCATCGATAAAGTTGGTGGGTTTCACACATATTATTAACTATTGTATTATGGGTGAAATGGGGTGATACATACTCGTCACCTGTGTAATTACTAAACGTTAATTGAATCGTAATTAATATTTTGATGTTATATGGTTTTCATACTCTGTGTCATATCATTAATAATACAATTACCTGTTATATTGATTTTAATGAATATATTTAATCTTAATTAGTCATATTAACGAGAGAAGACCTGGAGAATGTTGTCTGTCTGTCTGTCTGTCTGTCTCGAAAACGTAAAATAGTGTTAACGCCTCAATCTTTTAACACACTATTGCCTCATGTGGACCTCCAGTAAGATTATTATTTCTCTTCAATGTTTCGATAAGTTACGGTCGCTTTTGCATCTCTAGTGGTGATACGCGTCCAATGTTATGATCCCGTTGGCTAAGAAACAAGAAAGGTCGATGACTTAGCGTGTAGATATAAAAGCCATTGAGGGAGGACAGGGAATCTTTGGGTTTAATTCATAGGCAGTTCATGTGGATTCAATATGTATAGTGACTTTGTAATTGAAAATATTTGTCTAATAGTTAAAAGAAGTTACCTGATCATAATTTAGTGTTGGGGGCTCTGTGAGTAGTGTTGGGGGCTCTGTGATTAGTGTTGGGGCTCTGTGATTGGTGTTGGGGCTCTGTGATTTGTGTTGGAGGCTCTGTGATTAGTGTTGGGGCTCTGTGATTAGTGTTGGGGCTCTGTGATTAGTGTTGGGGCTCTGTGATTAGTGTTGGAGGCTCTGTGATTAGTGTTGGGGCTCTGTGATTGGTGTTGGGGGCTCTGTGATTGGTGTTGGAGGCTCTGTGATTGGTGTTGGGGGCTCTGTGATTAGTGTTGGAGGCTCTGTGATTAGTGTTGGAGGCTCTGTGATTAGTATTATTTTAGTTTCGGTCATCCGGGGAATCTTAGGAATTTAACCATTGGAATCAGTCGTCCCCCAACAGAAAGGGGAGGTCTAGGGGTGAAACCTCCTCGGTTAGGTTAGATATAATTCCTGGGTTCTGTGTCTAAGTTAGGTTAGGTTAGGTTGGTTAGGTTAGGTTAGGTTAGATATCCAAACTGTGTTCTTCCGACGGTTTTTGATGTGATTTGAATGAGTTTGATCTTTTTATCTGTCGGAAATCATCAGTTTTTGTGATTTTCCCCCACCCAAAACCCCGGGCTCCCACTGAGGGTCCCCCATTACTGTTGGGCAAGTGGATGACCCAAACTAAAATTTTACCTTTTGACGAGTATTGAGGCGATAAGTCACTTGATTTATGACCATTGTTTAACATTGTGTTTTATTAACGTGGTTGTGTATTATTATTATTATTATTATTATTATTATTATTATTATTATTATTATTGTTATTATTATTATTATTATTATTATTATTATTGTTATTATTATTATTATTTATTATTATTATTATTGTAACTGTATATTTCTCTTGTTTCCTCCTACAGACAACAGAAGAAGTACGTGTGGCTGGCGTTGCTGGGGCTCCTGGCCGTCCACGCTGTCAAGACACACGTCCGCAACGCTGACTGGAAAGATGAGTACACCATCTTCACCGCTGGCCTCAAGGTATACACACACACACACACACTCTCTCTCTCTTGTACTGCTGGTAGATATAGGATGGTGGTGTTGGCACTGGTAGAGGGTGATGATAGGTGTGGTAACTCACCATCACCACCACCACCTATCTACATCATCACAAGATCACCATTGCCACTCACCAATCACCACCACCAATCACCATCGCTCACCAATCACCATCAACCACTACCACTCACTAGTCATATCATCATATATATATATATTCCACATTCGTTACTGCCACAATTTATTTATCCGTCAATAATCCTTCGTTCATTTCCATCACGTTTAACACATTTATGGATAGTTCTGTTATGTGTTAATATGTATATGTATTAAACAATTTATAATCACTAAATATTCTATTCTTTTTCAGTATACATGTTGAATATATTTCGATATATTTTTTTTGTACTGTTGTAAATGTTTTATAGTCAATAGGTAACACAGCCGTAACAATATAATCGTATACTAAGACAAAGACTGAGGTAACATGTCTTCATTATGGACACTACACACACGGAAACGGCATAGGAAACCCCGTCAATATATTCATGTAAATAATTGCGCTTATCGAGTACTGTGTTGTAGTGTTAATAATTAGTGCTGTAATTATGGTACAGTTTGTGGAATTCATAAATTGGTTTTTGTATCATTGTGTTACAGGTGTGTTAGGGGAATAGAATGATGAGGCTGGAGTGATTTGGGTGATTTTGGAGGTTGAGGGAGTGATTTTGGAGGATGAGGGAGTGATTTTGGAGGATGAGAGTGATTTTGGAGGTTGAGGGAGTGATTTTGGAGGTTGAGGGAGTGATTTTGGAGGTTGAGGGAGTGATTTAGAGGATGAGGGAGTGATTTTGGAGGATGAGGGAGTGATTTGGAGGATGAGGGAGTGATTTGGAGGATGAGGGAGTGATTTTGGAGGTTGGGGGAGTGATTTTGGAGGATGAGGGAGTGATTTTGGAGGATGAGAGTGATTTTGGAGGATGAGAGAGTGATTTTGGAGGATGAGAGTGATGTGGAGGCTGAAGGAATGATTTTGGAGGCTGATAATTTCACTCTCTGTATTAGTCCATTGGAGGGGTTGTGGGGGGTAGGAATATTTGAGGTAGAGGTGGAAGGTGTGTTGGGGAGGCTGTGGAGGTATTAAGAGGCCGCCTCAACCATTCTCCCTCGAGGTACGGCGCCAGAAGTTGGTTAATTATCTCCTATCTTCCCCAGGAGGAGGAGGAGGAGGAGGGGTAAAATATGGGGAGGAGGAAGAGGAGGGGGAGGAAAGAGAGAGAAAATGTGTAGTAGGAGTCGAGTGGGAAGGAGGAGGACGGGGAGAAGGAAGAGGATAGGGAAGAAGGAAGAGGATAGGAAAGAAGGAAGAGGATAAGGAAGAGGAAAGAAGGAAGAGGATAGGGAAGAAGGAAGAGGATAGGAAAGAAGGAAGAGGATAGGGAAGAAGGAAGAGGATAGGGAAGAAGGAAGAGGATAGGGAAGAAGGAAGAGGATAGGAAAGAAGGAAGAGGATAAGGAAGAGGATAGGGAAGAAGGAAGAGGAAGAGATTGGTAGATTGTTATTATAGTAAACGTCGTCTTAAATGAAACAGAATAAATGTGATCATGTTAACACACGTACACACACACACACACGTACACACACACACACGTACACACACACACGTACACACACACACACACACGTACATACACACACACACACACACACGTACACACACACACACGTACACACACGCACACACGTACACACACACGTACACACACGTACACACACACACACACGTACACACACACGTACACACACACACACACACACACACACACACACACACACACACGTACACACACACACACACGTACATACACACACACACACACACACACACACACACGTACACACACACACACGCACACACGTACACACACACGTACACACACACACACGTACACACACACACACACGTACACACACACGTACACACACGCACACACGTACACACACACGTACACACACACACACGTACACACACACACACACGTACACACACACACACACACGTACACACACACACACACACACACGTACACATTCTCTTTTGTTGTCACCTACATCACTCTTCCTCCACCACCAACAATAGCACACCCTCACTCCTCCCCCTCACTCCTCCCCCTCACTCCTCCCCCTCATTCCTCCCCCTCATTCCCCCCCCTCCTTCCTCCTCCTTCTCCTCCTCCTCCTCCAGGTTGCTGAGTTTCTTCTCCTCCATTGAGTCGTCTTCCTCTTCCTCCTCCTCCTCCTCCTCCTCCTCCTCCTTCTCCTCCTCCTCCTCCAGGTTGCTGAGTTTCTTCTCCTCCATTGAGTCGTCTTCCTCTTCCTCCTCTCAGCGTTTTATTCCCTCCTCTACCTCCTCCTCCTCCTCAAGAGCTGTCCCTTCCTCCTCATTGTGTCTCCTTCCTACCCTCCTCCGGGATGCTCTCGCCCTCCTCCTGTTACTTGATTCACCATTTTCCTCCTTGGCACACTCCTTCCTCAGTCCCTCCTTCACTCTCATGGGCTCCTTCTTACTTCTCCTCTTACTTCTTGTTCCCCTCTTCCTCCTCCTTCTTCCTTCTTTTCCTCCTACTTCCTCCTATTTCTCCTCCTGCTACTCCTTTTCCTTCCTCTTCTTTCATTCTCTTCCTCCTCCACACTCTTTCGTTCCTTCTTTCTCCTTCGTTCCCATCCCCTGTTACTCCCCCTGAAGGAATAGGCTAATGGTGCCCAGGAGGGAAGGGCGGAAGGAAGGTAAGGAAGGAGTTAAGGAAGGAAGGAGGGAGGGAGTTAGAGAGGGGAGGAGGAAAGGAAGGAAGATAGGGAGGGAAAGGAAGGAAATGTATCGCCGAAGATGAAAAGCCAATCAATTTGCAAGTTTTTTTTTATTATTATTATTATTATTATTATTATTATTCAAGTGTAAATTTTTCTCTTTCTTTCTTTACGGGAATTAAATTTTATCGGGATTTTTTTTCTAGATTAATTTTGTTTTGTTTTCTAAAGGGAAAAGTTTTGGGCATATTTTGTTTTTGTTTCTCAAGTTTGTTCGAATTTTTATCAGGGAATAAATTTTTTTCCTCGTTAATTTCACAAGTGTTTTTTTTTTTCCTGTTCGACGTGTTGCGGGTTCGATTATGTGGGTTCTATCTATTCTAGGGGTTCTATTCTTAGCTGGCTCAACTCACTGTTGGTTCGATTTTTTGCGGACTTGACTCTTTGCCGGTTCAATTCTTAACCGGTTTGACTCTTCAGGTTCGGTTTTGCGGGTTCTATTCTCGGTTTGACTCTTCGGGTTCGGTTTTGCGGGTTCTATTCTCGGTTTGACTCTTCGGGTTCGGTTTTGCGGGTTCTATTCTCGGTTTGACTCTTCGGGTTCGGTTTTGCGGGTTCGACTCTGCAGTGCACGAGACGAAGACTATATTTTTGCTTGGTTGAGAGGAGTTGAGAAAGACTAATGGTTACGACTTTCTTTCAACTCTGTCGGTATTACTTGAGTTGATTAGATGAAGGGCTTCTGTTTTCTCCCTCTCCTTTAGGGAAGAGGAGGAGGAGGAAGAGGAGGAGGAAGAAGAGGAGGAAGAGGAGGAGGAGGAAGATGATGATGAACACGGAATAAGGGAGGAAGAGGAGGTCCAAGGGAAAGAGGGGAAGGAAGAGTGGAGGAAGAGGAGGTTCAAGGATGAGGGGAGGGAAGAGGAGCTTGAAGGAAGAGAAGAGGAAGAGGGAAGAAGGAGGAGGAGGAGGAGGAGGAGGATGTTGTTGTTGTTGTTGTCTGCGGAGTCTTGTTGTTTATTCTTAAAAGATATATTTCGTTTATAGTTTCTTGTGATAGAGCAATGGATCACCTGAAGATCAACCACCCTAGCTTACTTCAGCTGATGATTAACTATCCTAATACTAACGCTGGTTGACATAGAGTGACGCTGGTTGCCACGGAATGAGGCTGTTAGCGCTGGTATTGGTCGAGGGATCACTTGAAGAATAGACACCCCAGACACCTCCATATATTAGACTTTATTTATGTTTTGTTTATTTATTTGTTTACTTCGCTTTGTTTACTCAATTTTTTAGCGACACCTTTATTGTTTACAAATATTAAGGTCTACCAATTATTTTGCTATGGCTCTCTTGAACATAATTAAAATCCACTGACCCATATTTCTAGTTATATATCAAAGACTGTCAGGTGAAAAAAAATATATAATATTGAAATATGGAGAAAATTGTTTTAAATATGAATGTTGATGTCAAACTTTTTTGTTCATCGTTAGAAAATGTTTTTGTTAAGAATTGAATTACACGCAAATAATTTTTTTTTTTTTTGTTAACTAAATAATGCTATCAATTGTTGTATTTTATTTTGAATTTTATAAGAGATTATGAACTATTGTAAATATCTTGTGTAGGTTGGTTATTATCCCCGCCACCGATGGATTGGACAGATGAAATAATGGCCTCTATACTTCTGTCTGTCTACTGTCCGTCCTACTCTCGCCTGCCCGCCTGTCCAATCTGCCGCCCATGTTACTTCTTTTTCCTATGCTGGAACTGTACCAAATGTGATTAGATTTTTACCAGATTTTCTACAAAGCATTATGTCCTGAATCCCTTTGATGAGTTTGTGTTTCAGTGATTTACGATTATATTTCCAGCCGTCTGAACGCTAGAAAATGTGAGAATGTGGCTTCTACTGTACTGGGACTCACTCCGTTCTTCCTTATCAATCCATATACCTGTTGTTGATAGTTATTGCCACTCGTTACCTTATCTCCTTTCTCTGCAGGTGAACCAGAGGAACGCCAAGCTCTTCAACAACGTAGGCCACGCGCTTGAGTCCCAGGGGCGCTTCGCTGAGGCCCTCAAGTACTTCCAGGCCGCCGTCACCGTACAGGAGGACGATATAGGGGCACACATCAACGTGGGCAGAACCTACAACAACCTCAAGCTCTTCTCTGATGCCGAACAGGCCTACCTCAAGGTCAGAGACGCCCCTAGGTCCTGTACTGGCGGACCTAAGGAGTACACTTTGTTTATACTCGCCCTTAAATGGTCAGGGACACCTGGTAGGTCCTGTGGTGGAGGACCTAAATAAAACAAAAATATTTTCATATACGACCTGTGAATGTTGAAATGTGGTTGTTTTGGGTCTGTTTTGGCATATTAAGGGTCACATTCTTACTCTTAGTTACCCCAGAGGACGTGTGGATGAGGAGTTACACGATATTTAATAGTGGCACCCTGGCACTGCCTTAATGTTAAGGATACAGCCCATCATCCTTCTTTGGCACCGTGCTTGTCATGAACTGGGTGCCAGGTGCTTACTGTTCCCTTGTCACGGAATATCTCTCTGTAGTGAACGAGAAGTAATGTTACAATAACCACTGGAGTGTTTGATAATTACTAATTCACGTGGAACTTGTCACTCGGTTATATTTAGTATAATGCTCCTTACGTGACGTGACGTGACGTGACGTGTCGTAGTACAGGGTGATCGAAACGTCCCTGTGCACCTGCAATAATTAATATGTTCTATGTTATACCTACATTAGTATATACCTTGATCTACTCACGGTAAATATTGTATCTCACTTCAAACAATTATTGAGACAATTTCCAATATTTACTGTAAATAGAACAAGGTATATAACTAAAGTGATGTATATTGGCAATTACTGAAGATGCACAGGGACTTTTCGATCACCCTGTATAGAACCCAGTAATTGAACACACTTAATGATGGTGTAGCTCCACCGTAGAGTTATGTGTGCAGGACGGGTTGAGTGTTGCAGGACGGGTTGAGTGTTGCAGGACGGGTTGAGTGTTGACAGAGATCAAGTTTGCTTATTTTCATCTATAAAGGTAAATATAACAGACATCTTTATGATTATGAATCTTGTGTAGCCCAGGAATTTGATGACTTGTTTGACAAATAGGTGAGAATTGACTTGAGAATTCTTGCATTACAGAGGGAATATCTTGGGATTTTTTTAATAGTTGTCCAGAAACTACGACATAGTGAACAATGCTTAATGGTTGAAGTACCTTAATGTTTTGTGTGTGTCTCTGGGATATGTAATTTATTATATTCAATAGTATAAAATAGTTATTAGTCAGTTTTGAATGTTGCTGAGAGTTTGGGATCACCTGAACATTACGTCCACCAGTTATTTGGAAGGTTAGGTTAGCGTTAGGTTATGTCATGTTAGAGTTGGTTAGGTTAGGTTAGGTTAGGTAGGTTTGCTTAGGCTAGCTTTAGGATGGTTAATTTTCAGGTCAGCCTTGGTTTGTGAAGGCGGAAGTGAACGTTTTATCTTCTTCTTCCAGGCCAAGTCTCTGCTGCCCAAGGCCAAGCCCGGGGAGAGCTACCAGGCGAGGATAGCGCCCAACCACCTCAACGTGTTCCTCAATCTGGCCAACCTCATCGCCAGGAATGAGACGCGTCTGGAGGAGGCAGACGCCCTCTACCGCCAGGCCATCAGTATGAGGGCTGACTATACCCAGGCTTACATCAACCGCGGCGACATACTCATCAAGATGAATCGGTGAGTACCCCAGACTCATACTCGTACAGACGTCTAGTAGGTGAAGGGAAGTAATTCTTCTCAAATTTGTTTTTCCTTTTGAGTTAAATGTCAGTTGTGTGAATGATCGCATCATTCACACACCAGAAAGACGGTGAACAGACCAACAACTTTATTATGAAAAGATTCTACAGAATATAACCTTCTCCGAGGAATGTGACGTAACTTTATTATGATGAATGATTTATCAAGGGGTTTTTTATCCTCAAACTTGGTTGGTTTCCCTCTATTTTGTCCCTTTTTTTTCTGGATGCTCCTTACATTCACCGACACAACTCTCGCGGTTATGTATAGGTAACATCTGTTGAAAACTAAGATGTTGTGAAAGAAAACGTGTGTGTGTGTGTGTGTGTGTGTGTGTGTGTGTGTGTGTGTGTGTGTGTGTGTGTGTGTGCGTGTGTGTGTGTGTGGGGGGGGGGGGGTGAGAACGGCGGAGATTTGTGTTGTAGTGTAGAAGTAACGATGAGGACTGGTCCCCTGGTGTCCGGTGACCCCGCGGTGTGTAAATAATAGATGTGCAATACTGGCCGAGGCTGCCCTGCCGCAACAAGTGGGGCCCCAAGCCTTCTGGTGCTGGTGCTGGTGGTAGGGATGGTGGTGTTGGGGGTGGAGGTGGTGGGGCAGATAGTTATGGTTGATGACGTTGTTGTAGTATCGTTAATTGACGTACCTCAGCTGAAGTCTTATAATTATTCTTGAATATTTAACACACCGCAACCATGACAACGTCACCACCACTACACGTCGTCATCACCACACGTCAGCACCGCCAAGACACGTAACACAACACCACATTCCACAACCACAGGACACCACAACCCCACATTCCACAACCACAGGATACCACAACACCACATTCCACCACCACACGTCACCACAATACCACATTCCACCACCATCACCACGAGACCACGCACCCTCATTATTCAAGGGTCACAGAGCATTAACTAGCACATCCACCATCCTACACGACCTCGCAATGTACACCGTATATCATCATTAAAGTACTTGTGACCACCACCACCACCACCACAACGCCACTACCACAACGCCGCCACACACCACCACCCACCACCACCACAACGCCGCCACACGCCACTACAACGCCGCCACACACCACCACAACGCCGCCACCCACCACCACCACCCACCACCACACACCACCACAACACCACTACCACAACGCCGCCACACACCACCACCCACCACCACAACGCCGCCACACGCCACCACCACAACACCACCACCCACCACCACAACGCCGCCACCCACCACCACCACACACCACCACAACGCCGCCACCCACCACCACCACACACCACCACAACGCCGCCACACACCACCACGCCGCCACACACCACCACACACCACCACAACGCCGCCACCCACCACCACCACCACCACCACACACCACCACAACGCCGCCACACACCACAACCACAACGCCGCCACACACCACCACCACAACGCCGCCGCACACCACCACACCACCTCCACTCACCACCACCACACCACCACCCCACCACAGCTCGACAGCCTCACTGCCAATATTGCCACACATGTAGTAACCCTCGGGGAGTTTCCGCTGGATAAAATGAGTCCTTTTTAACACCCTGATTTAATAAACCTGTTCCGTGCCTTTTATTATTACACTGACGGCCATGCTTATACGGCCCTCAACCCCAGGTCTCACTCTCACAGCCCTCACACTGATTCTTGCAGCCCTCACACTGACTCTTTCAGTCCTCACACTGACTCACAGCCCTCACACTGGTTCTCACAGCCCTCACACTGATTCTCACAGCCTTCACACTGGTTCTCACAGCCCTCACACTGACTCTTACAGCCCTCACACTAACTCTTACAGCCTTCACACTGATTTTTACAGCCCTCACACTGATTCTTACAGCCCTCACACTGATTCTTACAACCCTCACACTGACTCTTTCAGTCCTCACACTGACTCGCAGCCCTCACACTGATTCTCACAGCCCTCACACTGACTCTTACAGCCCTCACACTGACTCACAGCCCTCACACTGATTCTTACACCCCTCACACTGACTCTTACAGCCCTCACACTGACTCACAGCCCTCACACTGACTCACAGCCCTCACACTGACTCATAGCCACACTGACTCATAACATAGTAACATTAATTTATTGTGGAGTCTACATACAGAAAATAAGACCATTTCTTTGTGATTCCTTCGTTATAAATGTTATTTCAGTGAACGGAAAGAAGTGTTCTAGTGTGTGCATTAGAAGCCCAGGCAAAAATCCTTCGAACTAAAAGGGAGAAAGTAAAATTTAATTCAATTTTTTGTTTGAAGGAAAAAAACCCACTTCACTGAGCGATAAACTGAAGGATGAAAGATGTCAAATTGTTAAGTCCATTGAACGAAAGAAAACGGATCCTTTAACTTACTGTTGTCATGACCTACATCACTGTTGCCATGCTCCGATCTACCATTACCATCCCCCGCCCACTGTTGCCATGCTCCGATCTACCATTACCATCCCCCGCCCACTGTTGCCATGCTCCACTCACCCCTACCATAGCTAATTCTTCACTCCTCCCCTCCTCCTGCTTCTCCTCCATCCTCTCCTCCTCCATCCTCCTCCTCCTCCATCCTCTCCTCCTCCTCCTCCTCCTCTCCTCCTCCTCCTCCATCCTGTCTTCCCCCTCCTTCTCACCACTGGGAGTTACACGTTTCCCTTTCATACCATCATTAGCGTCTCGACACAGTACATTGGAGAGGGTAAATATTTGAACACGCGGTGAATCCCTACTACTCCAGGTGGTGTGAGGCGGGGGGGAGGGGGGTGCCAGGGGGAGGGGAATGCTAGGGGGAGGGGTGTCAGGGGTGAAGATTGCTAAGGGGAACGCTAGAGGTAGGGTAGCGTAAGGGGAGGTGATGTCAAGGGAAAGAGTACCTGGAGAAGGAAGGGGAGAGAGAATGAATGGGAAATGAGGGAAGGTTGAAGGTATGAGATAAGGAAACGTCGAAGGAAGAAGGAGGTGCCATTCAGGAGGAAGGGAAGGGAGGGGAGAGGAGGGGAGGGGAAGAGTTGCCTAACGTTGATGAGGGGGAAAGGAGAGGGGAGTGGAAGGGGGTAGAGGTGAGGTGAAGGTAGGGTAGAGAGGAGGGGTGTGTGTGTGTGTGTGTGTGTGTGTGTGTGTGTGTGTGTGTGAGCTCCTATAGAAATACTTACAGAGGAAGATAGTTTATATGGTGCCTCAGGTTTTGTAGTGGATGTTGACGGATGTTTTGTACAGGTGTAGTTTGCGTAGTGGATTAAATTATACGGGTGAAGGATTTCTTTGTGGATGATAGAGGTGGTTCCTTATGGTGAGGTGGTTCTTTATGGTGAGGTGGTTCTTTATGGTGAGGTGGTTCTTTATGGTGAGGTGGTTCCTTCTTTACCTCCTCAAGACTTTGATAGCTTCTTGTAGGGTCTTCAAGGTTATTTTAAAGGTTACTGAGGAGAATTTTACCTATACTGTGTGAAGTCTCTCTCTCTCTCTCTCTCTCTCTCTCTCTCTCTCTCTCTCTCTCTCTCTCTCTCTCTCTCTCAGGTTGCCGAAGGTATTCCCGTGTTCTCATTCCTCATTTCCCTACAACCATTCCGTACAATAGGACAAAACACAGTGTATATAGAGTACCTTTGGCTCTTGATGTACAGTAAGTATAGACTCGTGCTGATGTAAACTAATAAGATCAGAGGACATGGAGTATTGTATAACTAAGAAGATACGACCTTTCCTATGTGCAGTTACGACCTTTTCTATGTGCAGATACGACCTTTTCTATACGCAGATACGACCTTTTTTATACGCAGATACGACCTTTCCTATGTGCAGATACGACCTCGTCTTTACGCAGATACGACCTTGTCTTAACGCAGATACTAAGACTCATTTCCAAGAACAAACACTGAAGACATATATTGACTCCTTACATATACACACCGTCGCTCTCTTCCTCTAGCTGCCAAATCCATGCTACGGACTCGGCTGCTTCAAGGCAATCACGGACACAGCTCCTTTAATGGTAGCCACGGACACAGCCCTCTAATGGTAGCCACGGTCACAGCCCCTCTAATGGTAGCCACGGACACATCCCTCTAATGGTAGCTATGGGCACAGCCCCTTAAAGGTAGCCCTTTCCTTAGGCCACCTTTTGTCAAATTAAGACTCCAGTTCTCCCTCCCGCAGTCCCCTTTTCCTTCAACCTCTTTCATCAACCCCCCACTCAGCCCCCTCAACCTTCTTCCCTCAGTTCCCTCTCCCTTAACCTCCCTCTCTCAGCCCCTCCTCCACAACCCCATTCCCTCAGCCCTCACTCCCTGAACCCCCTCACTCTCTCAATCCCACCTCCTTCACCACCGACCCCCCCCCCCCCTGTGACGCTGTATTGGGGGGTGGGGGAGGGGGGTGGCCTCAGCTCTCCGCAGGTCCATCACTGCCACCTTGTATCATCTCGACCATTTATATGCTTAACATGCTGAGGGAGAACTGAGGGCGGCGGGGGCTGGATTCCTCTCCAAACTTGGCGGGGTCCCACCCAATCTACAAATTGCATTGCCTTGCTGGTCACGGTCCCAAGTCCGAGTCTTAATCAAATCGGAGTTGGTGCCTGAGGAGTGCCGCTGAATAATGCATCCCTGCCAGGTGCCATTGAAATTCTCCGACCGCCTTACCACCGCTAATGATCTCGCTGTAGGAGGGGGAAGGTGGCAGCCCTCCCTCACTCGTTTCTTCCTTCACCCTCCGTAAGGCCACGTGACCTCCAGCGTACGGCGGTGTGTTTACCCTCGCTGAACTCAGCCAGGGAACTTCCTCCTTCTCCCTTTCCTCTCCCTCTCTCCCCTCCTCCTTCTCCCCCTTCCCTTCCTCCTCCTCCTTCTCCCCCTTCCCTTCCTCCTCCTCCTTCTCCCCCTCCTTCTCCCCCTTCCTCCTCCTTCTCCCTCTCCCCTTCCGCCTCCTCCCCTCCCCTTCCTCCTCCTTCCCCCTCTCTTCCTCCTCCCCTTCCACCTCCTTCTCCCCTTCCCCCTTCCCTTCCTCCTCTTCCTCCCGCTCCCCTTCCTCCTCTTCCTCCCGCTCCCCTTCCTCCTCCCGCTCCCCTTCCTCCTCCTTTTCCCCCTCCCCCTCCCCTTCCTCCTCCTCCTCCTCTTTCTCCTCCTCCCCTCCCCTCCCCTCCCCTCCTCCTCTTTCTCCCCCTCCCCTTTCCTCCTCCCATTCCGCCTCTCCCTACCCCCCAGGCCTAGGAGAACGTGTCCAGCTCGGCTCTTACCTCCTAACTTCCTTCCCGTGGTGGTGACTCTTCTCTCTTTCTTCGTTCCTGACCTAGACACTAGTTAGCGTTTATACTTGGGTCTTCTTAATGCAGGACGATACCTTCCCCCTCAATCCAGATTTGATCATCCACGTAAGCGGGCGGGGAGGGGCTGGGTGGGGTGGGGCTGGGTGGGGAGGGGCTGGGTGGGGAGGGGCTGGGTGGGGGTGGGGCGGGGCGGGGCTGGGCTGGGCGGCCTGGAAGTTCGGCAGTGCTGAGCCATATCACGATTGTCGCATCACTCAAGGAATAGGGAAACTGCCCGTCAACCAGCAGTCATGACCTTGAGCCCTGAGCGTATCACCCCCTAGCAAACGGTGACCCTCCAGTGGGTAGTGAAGCTGGTGATTAAACCATGCTAAGCAGTTATTTAGATTACTACTCTCATCTGGCCATTGTTGAGGGGAAGTGAAGGGGGGGGGGGTCGTTTACTCAGATGGTATTAGAGGGGTGGGCCATAAAACGAGGGTGAGTAGTGTAATTGGGATGGTTAGTGGTTTGGGTATACGACCACACCATTAAGGAGGTGTGGTTGATGAGGGCCTCCAGGATGGTCCCTAGGTGGCTGTGGACTCGGGTCAGGTTGGGTCATGGCTCTCGAGGCCCTACCCGACCCACACATTAGACCACACGCTAATAATCTCCGGGATGTTTCCGACGTTGCTTCAACCAGCTGCTACTGTGGTTGTTACTCTTGTATCTTGTTACTGCTGTCTCTTGCTGCTGCTGTTACTGTGGCTGTTACTGCTGTCTCTTGCTGCTGTTACTGTGGCTGTTACCGCTGTCTCTTGCTGTTGCTATTAGTTATCATGACTAGCACTAGAACTACTCCTCACTCTGTTCTAGCTCTCCTCTGCGGATCTAGTAATTCCTAACCTAACCTAACCTATCCTATCCTAACCTACTCTAACCTAACCTAACCTACTCTAACCTAACCTATCCTAACTTAACCTAAACTAAACTAACCAACACTTACTGAGACATCCGATACTGTACCTTATAATGAAGAAGCCTCAGACTTGTACCTTGTGAGAGAGGAGAATATTAATACACAGAGGTTAGGAGACGCCAGTGTGCTTTACATTATAAAAGTTGGTTTGTTTATATCGGGACGGAAGTGTGTGGTTAGGAAGTCATTTCTGTCGTCATGAGTTGTGAGGAATAAGAGACGACAGGAAGGAGGATAGAGGAGAAGAGGAAGATGGATGTTTGTGTTAATAGAGAAAATTATGTTTTAAAATGTTTATGGAAACATCAGCCTTAAGAGTAATGGTGGAAGGTGGAGAATTGATGTTTATAGGAAGGGATAGGGAGGACTAGGGTAATCTTCCCTTTTTGGACTATCTCCCCTAATAGACTATCTCCCTTAATAGACTATCTCCCCTAATAGACTATCTCCCCTAATAGACTATCTCCCTTAATAGACTATCTCCCCTAATAGACTATCTCCCCTAATAGACTATCTCCCCTAATAGACTATCTCCCCTAATAAACTATCTCCCCTAATAGACTATCTCCCTTAATAGACTATCTCCCCTAATAGACTATCTCCCCTAATAGACTATCTCCCCTAATAAACTATCTCCCCTAATAGACTATCTCCCCTAATAGACTATCTCCCCTAATAGACTATCTCCCTTAATAGACTATCTCCCTTAATTGACTATCTCCCCTAATAGACTATCTCCCCTAATAGACTATCTCCCCTAATAGACTATCTCCCCTAATAAACTATCTCCCCTAATAGACTATCTCCCCTAATAGACTATCTCCCCTAATAGACTATCTCCCCTAATAGACTATCTCCCCTAATAGACTATCTCCCCTAATAGACTATCTCCCCTAATAGACTATCTCCCCAAATAGACTATCTCCCCTAATAGACTATCTCCCCTAATAGACTATCTCCCCTAATAGACTATCTCCCCTAATAGACTATCTCCCCTAATAGACTATCTCCCCTAATAGACTATCTCCCTTAATAGACTATCTCCCTTAATAGACTATCTCCCCGAATAGACTATCTCCCCTAATAGACTATCTCCCCTAATAGACTATCTCCCCTAATAGACTATCTCCCCTAATAGACTATCTCCCCCAATAGACTATCTCCCCTAATAGACTATCTCCCTTAATAGACTATCTCCCCTAATAAACTATCTCCCCTAATAGACTATCTCCCCTAATAGACTATCTCCCTTAATAGACTATCTCCCTTAATTGACTATCTCCCCTAATAGACTATCTCCCCTAATAGACTATCTCCCCTAATAGACTATCTCCCCTAATAGACTATCTCCCCTAATAGACTATCTCCCCTAATAGACTATCTCCCCTAATAGACTATCTCCCCTAATAGACTATCTCCCCTAATAGACTATCTCCCCAAATAGACTATCTCCCCTAATAGACTATCTCCCCTAATAGACTATCTCCCCTAATAGACTATCTCCCCTAATAGACTATCTCCCCTAATAGACTATCTCCCCAATAGACTATCTCCCCCAATAGACTATCTCCCCTAATAGACTATCTCCCTTAATAGACTATCTCCCCGAATAGACTATCTCCCCTAATAGACTATCTCCCCTAATAGACTATCTCCCCTAATAGACTATCTCCCCTAATAGACTATCTCCCCCAATAGACTATCTCCCCCAATAGACTATCTCCCCTAATAGACTATCTCCCTTAATAGACTATCTCCCCTAATAGACTATCTCCCCCAATAGACTATCTCCCTTAATAGACTATCTCCCCTAATAGACTATCTCCCCTAATAGACTATCTCCCCTAATAGACTATCTCCCCTAATAGACTATCTCCCCTAATAGACTATCTCCCCTAATAGACTATCTCCCCTAATAGACTATCTCCCCTAATAGACTATCTCCCTTAATAGACCAGGGTCGAGTACATATTAAAAATGAGAGACACAAATTCGACCTTTTTTTATAAGTTCGATTATATTTTTAGGTCCGAACTGAGAGAGAGAGAGAGAGAGAGAGAGAGAGAGAGAGAGTACTGAAGTCTTGTGGTGTGAAGAGGGTGTGACTGGAGATGGTTTTACCCAATGGACGAAGGAGGATTGTTATGGCCAGTGTTAGGAGAAATAAAGATCAAAATATGCATCGCCCATTAGTGTGTCATGATGTTTAAGAGAGAAATACGAAGCCAAATATATACACAGATGGGATAGAGTGATGTAGTCTCCTTATGAGTTTATACGATGTTTAGTGGATGAGATTTGATCATTGTCACACATAGAGAAAAGGAAGAAGATTATAACCTTGGGAACACACCTGTAGTATTGGGAATGTAATCAGAGTTGTGTACCAAAATCTGCACAGGTAAGACAGCTAGGATCAAGAATATAAAATGGAATAGGAATCTTAGGAAAAATAAGGAAAGTCACGTGAAATAAGGAAATTCACGAAAATAAGTTGTGTACGAAAAACCTAATATCAAGAGCAGAATCAGATTAGAATGAGGAGGGAGAGAAAGATCGACAATGGAAATATATAAGGAAACCCATATACAACACCAGTAGTACCAGAAGTAAAAGCTGTAGGTCTGAGTATTAGTAGGAACTGGCTGCAATATCTCCAGGAACAGCGGGAGCAACAGTTGGTGGGGTATTGTGTGAAGCAACAGTAACAGTAGGAATAGCAACAGTCGTGTTAGTGAACGAATTGTTGTCTGAACCAGTAGGAGTAAAATATTAGGAAGGGGGGGGGGGGGGTTAGAGGTTTCAAACCCCTTGTGTAGCGGAGCGTAATGAGAGCATCGACACGAGGTTTGGCAGGGTGGTGTAGGGGGACGGGGGTGTTGTGGACCAGGGAGGGAGGATGGCAGGGTGGTGTAGGGGGGCGGGGGTGTTGTGGACCAGGGAGGGAGGATGGCAGGGTGGTGTAGGGGGGCGGGGGTGTTGTGGACCAGGGAGGGAGGATGGCAGGGTGGTGTGGACCAGGGAGGGAGGATGGCAGGGTGGTGTAGGGGGGCGGGGGTGTTGTGGACCAGGGAGGGAGGGTGGTGTAGGGGGGGCGGGGGTGTTATGGACCAGGGAGGGAGGATGGCAGGGTGGTGTAGGGGGCGGGGGTGTTGTGGGTCGGGGTGGGAGGATGGCAGGGTGGTGTAGGGGGGCGGGGGTGTTGTGGACCAGGGAGGGAGGGTGGTGTAGGGGGGACGGGGGTGTTATGGACCAGGGAGGGAGGATGGCAGGGTGGTGTAGGGGGCGGGGGTGGTGTGGGTCGGGGTGGGAGGAAGACAACTGATGCGAAAGATTCCGAACTGAGACTCGCCAGTAAGGAATATTGATGAGGGCCAGGCCAGTGTGAGGTCGTGTTGAGGGGTGCCAGGGTGAGGTCGTGTTGAGGGGTGCCAGGGTGAGGTCGTGTTGAGGGGTGCCAGGGTGAGGTCGTGTTGAGGGGTGCCAGGGTGATATATATTAATATGATAAGGGAGGGAAGCAGTACAACACGGGTTGTATTAAGGTGGAACAAGTGGACAAAGCTGTCTGTCTCAAGTCTTGTCGGCAAATATAATTATTGCAATGGTAATCCTTATCTATCTACATGACTTTTTATGATATAATGGTTTTGGTGGTACAATAAACGTAGGGCTATAAGTAGGTATTGCAAAAATATTAATACTTAGACAATAGATATTTTTTACAGATGATTTAAAGGAAGGGAGCGTAGTCTTTACTCGGATGGGTGGGGGTAAGTTGTTCCACACCTTCACACCATGGTATTTTATGGAGGTCTGGGACTGAGAGGAGCTCGTGATGGTGGTCTTAGTTGCTCATGGTGTCTTAAGTTTTCCTCTGATTCTTCCGGAACTGGCAATAATTGCTGTCAATCAAGTGATTGACAGATTTGTCAACAAATAGGTGCACAGCAGTAGGTGTTAATATCCTCGGATTTATTTATTTTTTTTCAATTTAGTAAATTATTCGTTAGTGTGATCAGTTATTTTCAAGTAGGTCATTGTCCGCACAACTCTCATCTGTGAAGTAATCAGGTGTTGTGTTTTGTAGAGCCAGAGGCCCCCATAGTGTGTGAGTGTATCAAGTGTTGGTAAACAAGATCATAATATATTTATTACATTGCTGCAGGAGTGAGTGACTGTCCAGTGTGACACAGGATACCTCACTGTTTATTGACTTTACTGTGAATGGCTTGTATGTGGTTTCTCCAGTTTAGTTTATCATCAACGATAACCCCAAGGAATTTAGTATTTTGTTCACGTTTGAGGACTGTGTTACCGAGGTACAGGGGGTCCAAATCTGGAGTTAAGTTTTTCCTTTTGTTATATATTGTGTAGTGGATTTTCTTGAGGTTTAAGGTCAGTTTATTACGTATTACCCAGGTCCTGACTTTAGTCAATTCCGTAGTGTCGTCCTGAGGGGTGCCAGTGTAGGGTCGTGTTGAGGGCCAGAGAGAAGTGATTGACTTTTCTTTTTAATTTTTCTGCCTTTGTCTGTCTGGGCAATTACTCAGCTATGATGACATACGAACGTGTGTGTAAAAGCGAAACTAAAACATGAATTGGTGTTCTATATCAAGTGTTGTCCAACTGCTGCGTCTCTGGCTTCCCTTATTTTACGGCCAGCATCCACCTCATCCACCCCAGATGATACGCTCCTTCTTACATGTTTACCAAGGCCTGGAAGCAACATATGCATCTTCATCAGTATTGGATCCCGAACGAGGGTGAATCTACATAGGTATTGCGGAGAGACGTGAAGTTTTAGCCAGTTGGTGATGAGGTTACAGCACGTAGTTTGCACCGAAAGGACTTATTTTCTTATCGCTGATTGGTGGAGGGTAATCTTCACGGCTTGGCACTGTGCCATCACGACGGGCGATGGTGCCAGCGTAGAGCATAGTGTAAATTTCCAATGTTGAATTTCTTGGTCCGTGGCATCACCAGTCCTCCCCGTGTACTGAAAATCTATACATAGAAGTGACTTTAACTCTCGATCAGACCTCTTCATCGCATTGTAATGAGCACCATACTTGAGCACAGTATGTGATGTTCGGAGTAAAACAACCTAACCTGACCTAACCCAACCTGATCTGCACTGACCTAACCTAACCTCACCTGAATTGACCTAACCTAGCCTCACCTGAATTGACCTAACCTGACCTGACCCAGCCCAGCTGTTGTAGAAACCAGACCATTAAACATGTGTTAGTTAAAGATATATAAAAGCAAATGGAGGAGTATCACGTGTAGGGGTAACAGGATAATGAGACCCAGTGGGCAGGAACCAGGGTAGAGGAGGTAGGGTAGAGGAGGTAGGGTAGAGGGGGTAGGGTAGGGTTGAGGAAGAGGATCGAGGGGAGCCAGAAGGAAGGATGAGGAGGAGAAGAAAGCCAAGGGGCAGTAAGCCAGGGTAGAGGAGGGAGTGGGTAGGAGAGGGGAGGAGAGGGAGTGGGAAGAAGGGATAAAAGAGAGTGGGGAGATGGGATGAAAGAGAGTGGGAAGAAGGGATAAAAGAGAGTGGGGAGATGGGATGAAAGAGAGTGGGGAGATGGGATGAAAGAGAGTGGGGAGAAGGGATAAAAGAGAGTGGGAAGAAGGGATAAAAGAAAGTGGGAAGAAGGGATAAAAGAGAGTGGGGAGATGGGATGAAAGAGAGTGGGGAGATGGGATGAAAGAGAGTGGGGAGATGGGATGAAAGAGAGTGGGGAAATGAGATATAATGCAGTGGGTAGGAAAGGCAATAAGAGGCAGTGGGGAGGAAAGGGAATGGGAAGGAAAGGGAGTGGGGAGGAAAGGGAATGGGAAGAAAACGAAGTGGGGAGGAAAGGAGGGGAGGGGAAAGGGAATAGGGAGAAAGGGGGGAAAAGGGAAGGAAAGGGTGTAGGGAAGAGAAGGGAGTTTAAGGGGCTAATTGTTTTGGTACAACCTCCTTCGCTGCACAACAATGTAATCATCACTACTCTCCCTGCTCGTGTATGGGGGGGGGGGGGGGGGGTGGGGGGGCTCACCCTCTCCCTACCTCCTCTACTCTCCCGTCTCTCGCATTCCACTTCGCCTTGAACCCTCCTCAACCACCTCACCTCTCCTGTTCACCACCCACTCGATGCCATCCCTACTCTCCTCACCTCTCATTCTCCGTCTTCTCCTCCTCCCCTCACCTCTCACCCTTTGTCGATCCTACTCTCCTCACCTCTTACCCTCCGTTATCTTCATCAACAGTAGTAGTTGTAGTAGTAGTAGTAGTAGTAGTAGTAGTAGTAGTATCCTCACTAACAGAACTAGTAGTAGTAAAAAGGGAACAGCAGCGTCAGAAGCTACAGTATCAGTACCAACACCAGCAGTGTCTGGAACACTGTTGATACGCGTCCACCTTTCTCTAGCTGTCTGCTGTTGCTCTGTCTGCTGCTGTTATTCTTGTTGCTATAGCTGCTGTTATTGTTGGTGCAGTTGCTGCTATTGCTGCTATTATTGTTGGTGCAGTTGTTGTTATTGTTGCTCCAGCTGCTTTAATTGGTGCCAGTTGCTGTTCCTGCCAATATTGTTGCTGCTGTTGCTGCTCCAGCTGCTGCTAATATTGCTACAGCTGACGGTTAGTGTTGACAAGTGCTGTGTACCTTGTGGTGATACGGAGGATTCCCTTGTCTCTGTCCCTTGACCACTGCTGCAGCTGCTGGTGTCGCTGTTGCTGTAATTAGCGCTGGGAAGTGCGCGTGTTGACATTGGTTGAGGGGGTGTCGAGGCCTCCCTAGCCTGGGTCTGGGGGGGGGGGGGGTTGTTATTAGTAATTCTTCAGGTATTCTCTGTCCTGCACAGGTATTGATCAAGAGACACACTTGGTTATTTGTGAGAAGTTGTAGCAATACCTTTGTTTTTTTAAAAGAAATTTCGGATTACCTGAAGATTGACTCCACTCTTACCTTTGGGGAATTGGATTTGGTTAGGTTAGGTTAATCTTCTGGTGAAAAGCGTGGGGCTAATCTCCATTAGTCGAGATTTAGATTACATGTTCCTCGAGTACACGTTAGAACATTCAGTTGAAATGTGAATTTATTAAAGCTAATTGAGAGCTTAAAATAAAAGAACAACAAGGAAACATACATACATACATACACACATACATACACACATACATACATACATACATACACACACATACATACATAAGAACATAAGAACATAAGAATGGAGGAAACTGCAGCGGGCCTATTGGCCCATACTGGGCAGTCCCGTTTACACCCAACCCCTATTGCTCATATAAGCATCCAGCCTCTGTTTGAAGCAATTCAGCGTATTCGAGTTTATGATGATATTGGGTAACTTGTTCCATTCATCCACTACTCTGTTTCCAAACCAGTGTTTACCTATTTCACGCCTAAATCTAAATTTGTCTAATTTATAACCATTGTTACGAGTTCGCTCCTGGTTGGATAGTTTGAGTACCTTTGTAATGTCCCCTTTGTTTAGCCCTGACTTCCACTTATACACCTCTATCAGGTCGCCCCTCGCTCTACGTCTCTCGAGGGAGTGCAAATTAAGATGCTTTAACCTGTCTCTATACTCAAGGTTCCTAATGCCCGGGATTAGTCTTGTCATTCTCCTCTGAATTCTTTCCAATGATTCTATATCCATTCTGTAATACGGTGACCAGAACTGAACTGCGTAATCCAGGTGTGGTCTCACAAGCGCAAGATACAGTTTTAGGATGACCTCGCTAGTCTTGTAACTAACACTCCTTTGTATGAAGCCAAGTACTTTATTAGCCTTGTTACGAGCAAAAACACATTGTTTACTTGGCTTAAGGTTCCTACTTATCATTACTCCTAAATCTCTCTCGCAGTCGGATTTCTCTATGGCATCGTTGTTCATCTGGTATCTGGTTTCCCTGTTTACATCTCCTATACATACATACATACATACATACAAGGGGTTTATCCATCCATCTTTAAATATAAAAAATAATAAGCTCTGTACTTTGATGGGACAGGAGGTGGGTGGTGGGTTGTGTTGGTGGGGCAGAAGGTGGGTTGTGTCGGTGGGCTAGGAGGCTGTGTCATGACTACTGATTGGGTGAAACAAATCTGGAAAACAAAACACAATGTAGACAGAGGTTGGTCACGTATCAGCTGTTAATTAATTATTATATTTGAGGAACCAGATGACGTGAACACCCAGACGAGCCCAGTAGAGGGTCTTAGGTCAGAAATTATAGTTTATTTTTTCACCGTTGACAAAAATAATGACGAATTATCAGGTGAGATTAAGCCACTTTGTTTCTAGGTATTTTTCGTTTGTAGTGATGATAAATTATGAATAATCTTCGCTGACACACACACACACACACACACACACACACACACACCAACTTGGTATTGTTATGATAGGCTCTTAAGTATATTCAGTCAACTCACCGAATACTAATCTTGAATGATTGACTCACTGAGAGAACTTTCTGACCTACCTCTACTGACATAGATAATTACTAGTTATTATACTTCTGTGTTGTTTTGCACCCTACTGAACTGTTACTTTGGATCACCTGAAGATTAAACTCCTCACCGTATTTCACCTGATGATCAATTCCATCTGCTACCTGGAATGTTAGGTTAGTGTTTAATCATCAGGTTATATAAGCTTGGGTGCACAATCTTCAGGTGATCAATTACTTTTAACATTGAGCTATCCATCACCTGTATTGTTGTAAGCAAGTATAGTTCATCTGTTAATGGCAGAGCGTGGTAGGGCCCTAATAATATCAAGTGCCACGTCTGTCACTAGAAGAAGAGATATTTGGTCAGGGAGGGATAAACTGTTTGGAAGGAGAGGGATACGGGATAATATTTGTTGTGGGAATTTTTGATTTAATATGGTTGTGGTCACAGGTGTGTTAGGTGAGGTGACGTGAGGTGAGGTGGGGTGAGGTGAGGTGAGGTGCAGCCAATACTGACCTACCTGCACTGACTTACTCCTGAACCCTGACCCTGACACTCCCTGACCTTGGTACTCCCTGATCCTGGCACTACCTGATCTTGACACTTTCTGGAGAGGTGGCTGTAGGAGGGGGGGGGGGGGTCAGGGAGGGAGGGAAGGAGAGAAGGGAAAGAATGGGGGAGGGGAAATGATGAGGGAGGAGAAAGGAGGGAGGGAGAGAAGGGAAAGGATGAGGGAGCGGGAAGGGGAAAGGGAAAGGATGGGGGAGGGAGAGGAAGGGATAAAGTAGAGAGAAACACCCCTTTACCCTCTCTTCATCCCTTCCTGTGCTTGAACCCTTTAGTGTGGCCGTGGTGCAGGAGGCGACCAACATGCTGCACCAACCATAAAGTGTGAGTCGCCTTTGTTCTGTGGCAGACGGGGAGAAAGGAAGATGGTGACCTTTATAACTCTTCAAGACCCTCTCGACTATAGAGAGAAAAGCAGTAAGAAGGCGGTGACGATGTATGTTAATGGTAGGACGTTAGAAGACCATAGCAGACCAGCCATTGTGTATAACGTTACTTCAGTGGTTGTAAATATCATCTAGAAGGCTGAAGGAAGGAGCCGATCGCCTCCTGAAGTTGAGGTGTTTGATGCTGCTGGGTGTTAGGGTGTGACTGTGTAGTTGTGCCGCCACCATCAACACCAGCTGTGTCATCACCATCACCACCACCTCTGACACCATCATCACCACCACCATCACCTCTGGCATCATCATCATCACCACCACCATCGTAGGCACCATCACCACTACATAATGGAGGCTTTAGCTTTAACACATTACGCCCACCCGTCTATCTCTCTGCCAGCACCTCCGTCACCATTTGAGGGCCACCTTCCCTAACTCATCATCAGTGAGAGCAGTGAGCCATACACCTTTCTCATTAAAACTTGAAACAATGGTGTAGGCATAGGGAAGCCCTCTCACCTCCCCCCCCCCCCAATATATGCGTCCTCCTCCCTCCCTCCCCCCCTTCCTCCCTCCCCCCTTCCTCCCTCCCCCCTCCCTCCCTCCTACCTTCTCTGCTTTCCCCTCCTCCCTCCCTCCCTCACTTCACTATATCTTAGTAAAAGTTGCTTATAATACAAAAAAAAAAAACTTAGGTGTTGGCGATATATGTGTATTTAAGGTGTATGCGAGGGTGGCAGTGTGTGTGTGTGTGTGTGTGTGTTCTTATACATCAGTAGTTTGGTTCCTACAGAGACTGTCAACACACACCCACCCACCCACTCAAACCACACCCACACCACACCCACCCACCCACCCACCCTAACTCACTCACTCACTCTCCACAGTTCCTGTCACACACTACCAATAAGCTGTCTCTGTTGTTTTTATATTATCAGTATGGACGACTCTCACCTATGACCTAGACTTAATGGCTACCTTAGACATGTTACTATTGATAATCTCAGCAGATCACGTTTCTATTTTCCTCTTAATCTTACCGTCTAGGATTTCCTCACAAACTCAACATCGACTCGTGTCTCCGTTCCAAATGTACACAATCAGAGCTGGCAACATTGGTACTTCATGTCCAGATATCGAGTCATGGCCGGCAATGAAACACTCGTCTCATCCCAGTGTTAAATAAATTGTAGTCCTTATCAGTCCGTAGTTAGTGAATGAAGGCTATAGAGATGGCTTTAGTACTTCCTTCATTCATTCAGGAGTACTGTGTGTGTGTGTGTGTGTGTGTGTGTGTGTGTGTGTGTGTGTTATCTGCATTTACTGAGGAGAATAAACTGGTGTTAAGTTTCATTATCGTCACTGGAACTAATAATTGCCACACAGAGAGAGAGAGAGAGAGAGAGAGTTATTTGTCTCATTGTGTTAAGTCTCATCGTGGCGGTATATAGTTTCTTCTTCTTCTTTCTTTTTCTTCTGTCAACCAACTTCCTCTCATTCCTTTCTCTCTTCCTACTTATTCCATCTCCTTTTCTTTCTTCCTCTTCCTCCCTTATTTTCCTCTTCCTTTCTCTTCCTCCCTCTCCTCTTCCCCCTCTTCCTCGTATCCGTCACCCATCTTCCATATCCTCCCTAATAAACTTAACTCCACCCAAAGACTGACAGGATAACCTATTAAACTTTTTACAACTTGATTAGTTTGTTTTCGTTTAATCTAATAGAGCGGTATGTAGCTTCCCCTCTTTCCCTCTTCCCCTCCCCATTTTCTTTCTTCCTCTTTTTCTTTCCCCTCTTTCTATCCGCCCTTCCCCTTCCCCTCTATCCCTTTTTACAGTGAATAGAAGAATAATGATCATAACAATAAATGACATTATATTAGTGCATTGTGGTTTTTGCATTCAGATTTCTTCATTATATCTCTAATTTCTTTTATATTTTATGTGTATTGATGGAAATTTCGTCTTTTTTATTCACCAAAGAAAGTATTTTGTTTATATATTTCGCCATAGTAAGATCAGTACATGTATTCTCACCCCCAAAAAATATCTTTACAAAAGGTCCAATAAATTGCTAAATGAACACAACGACTCCTGTTGACTGGATAGGATCGTCAAAATCCTTCGTCCTTTGTGTTATATTGTCTCACACAAAATCGTAAGGATTCTTTTTAGAGCGAGTACACAGACTCAAAAATCATTACTTTGCAGCGGTATTTATTTAACCTGCCGCGTTTATAAATTGATCCCATCACCTACCAGAAATGTTATCAGCTCCTGAGGTAATATTCACCCAGCGTCATTGTTAACATGGGGGGAGAGACAGAGAGACAGACAGCAATACACAGACAGACAGACAGACAGACAGACAGCACTACACAGCAAGACAAGACAACACAACAAGACACAGCCAGACAGACAAGAGACAGCAAGACAGACGGTGGGAAGAAACGGAAACACGACCCGGAAGAGAATGGGAACACGGGCTAGGTGAGGCAGTGTCTTGCAGTAGTCTTGTCTCAACAGTTTATAGACGAGGAGGCTTCAGGTGTACTGTGGACCTAAAGAATATATTCCACTTTATAATTTTTATTCGTTTTTTTGTTAACATAGTGTTTAGTTGAAGTAAATAAATTGCTGTATAAATCCATTGGATCAGTAGTGAGTAGGATGAAACTGGGTGTAGTTTCTTGGGCAGCTGTTCTTACAAGACGTATTTATATACAGTTCACAGCCTCTCATCTTAATCCAAGGCAACATGTGTTTCCATGAACCGTTTGTGGGTGTCCTCTCCAGCATCCTGTAACCTTTAACCGATCCCGACCTCCAAGTTATTTTGTTATCCAACCTCTTAAGACTGTTATCCAACTTCCAAGGACTGTTATCCAACCACCTTTTGGACTGTTGTTACCCAATATCCTAGGAGCATTTTATCACAATCTCTTGGATATAATATTTTGGCCTCCAAGGACGACCTCCCCAGAAGAATACCTCAGCCTCTCAGGTTAAAGTGAGGCCTCAGGAGCGTTCAGGACCCTCCCCCGAATTAATTAAAAGCTCAGGATACTTAGCAAAATGAAGTCCTCTGGGGTAATACGATAAGGGTATGGTTTGACACGCACGGCCACCCACGCACGACGCACTCCAACCCCTACGCACTCCAACCCTTACGCACGACCTACACCTCCCACGCACGACCTACACCTACACAATGTCAATTCGGGGAGATGGTGTATGGGACCGTTCTGGGTGATGGGGAGAGGAGGAGGGGATGAGGGAGGGGGCGAAGAGAGAAGCAGGGTAAGAGGACTAATGCTGAGGAAGAGGGATGGAGAGGGATGGAGAGAATGATGTTGGAGGAAGTGAAAGATGAAAAGAGGAATTAGGAGAATAATGGAGAAGGAAAGAGGAAGATGATATGAGAGAATAATGATGAAGGAAAGGTAAGGGGAGGAAGAAACGAAGAGGTAGGAGAAGGAGGAAGAAGAGGAGGATCGTGAATGGAAAGAGGAAGATGATGATAATGAGAAAGAAAGACATTTACACTCCATTAAGTAGATTAAATTTACGTTATATTCTGTAAATTACTTTTTATAAACTTGGCTTTTATGTACAGAGTATGTATGTATGTATGTATGTATGTATGTATGTCAACCACAATAATATTATACAATTTAATTATCAAATTTCATTTTAAAAAGGTAGCAATTTATGATGTGGGTTAGATTACCAAATTATTGTAAAGGTTTTAAAGTAGTGATGCAAATCATAACCTGACCCAAGAGATAACAACAACAACATCAACCAAACAAACAAACAAACAAACAAACAACAACAACGAGAACAACCACAACTGCAAGGTGGCTCTATAAAAAATATACTTTTAATATCATCACACACACACAGACACACACACACACACACACACACACACACACACACCGATGGTATCAAATAACCAAACACAGGAAAGACCATTTAAACTCACCGTAAAAACACAAAGAAAAATATACCACTGAAAAGTATGTAAATCAGCTTGAGTATACTGATAACAGAGGTGAGTATAACCAGAAGGTATATCAGGGTACACTAGTTCAGTATACTGTAATTAGACTTGGCCATGTAGGGGTGACTGGTGCTGGTGGTTATTGTCTGTGTGTGAGTGACGGGGTCAAGTGGTGCCCTACTGTCGAAGATGACCCTAAGGGCACTCATGTACTCGGGTCACAGGTCATGTTCGAATTGTCAATCAAGATCTTCTAACTCTCCGTAACTTGAGATTAGAGAACGTACAGTATGCAGTAATGTTAATGTTTCGATATAAGTTCTTTGGGTTGTCGCTCAGTCAGTCAGTCAGCCAACCAGTCAGTCAATCACTCAGTCAGTCACTCAGTCAGTCAGTTAGTCAGCCATTTCTTTACGTCCATACTCAATCTGCTGAGGTCCACTACGATCTTATATCCAGAATGGTCCTGAGCTTGGCATCGAATATCCTTACTGGGTATATGGGGAATGTATATTGCGTCTGTTTGTTCGCCCGCCCGCCCGCCCGCCTCTCCCTCCCTCCGCCCGCCCGCCCGCCCGCCCGTCCGTCTCTCCCTCCGCCCGCCCGCCCGTTCCTCTTGTCTGTCTGTCCGTCCCGCCCATGTTTGTCAGCAGGGTTAGGTGTGTGTGTGTGTGTGTGTGTGTGTGTGTCCACTTGAGACGAAAGGCGGAATGATGGTAGGAATAAGATGAGAAAGGGGGAGAAGAAGGATAGATGAAGCATAAGTAGTGATGAAGGAGAGAGCGCAGGCATGATGGAGGAAGGGAGAGAGGGAACACAGACATGATGGAAGGAGAGAGAGAGGGAGCGCAGGCATGATGGAGGAAGGGAGAGAGGGAACACAGACATGATGGAAGGAGAGAGAGAGGGAGCACAGGCATGATGGAGGGAGAGAGAGAGTGTCTGTTGTCTAATCAGGCAGGGTGGTTGGTGGTTGGTCCGCCTAATCTTCATGGGATAAATCACACATCAAGATTGGTCCGGAATAAATTACTTGTGCCAATCACGTCCAACCCCCGCTGAGGCTCTCCACTGCCTGCTTGTCCTTCAACCACGGCCACCCGCCCACCACCACCACCCTGTAACTACGGCCACCCTGTAACTACGGCCACCCACCACCACCGCCCTACAAAAACGGCCACCCACTCACCACCACCACCCTTTACCACGGCCACCCGCCCACCACCACCACCCTTTACCACGGCCACCCGCCCACCACCACCACCACCCTGTAACCACGGCCACCTAATCACCCACCACCACCCTGCAACCATAACCACCCTCCCACCACCAGTACCACCACCACCCTGCAACCACGGCCACCCATCCATCACCACCCTGAAACCACAGCCACCCGCCCACCACCACCACCCTGCAACCATGTTACCCACCCACCACCACCACCACCTAGCAACCACGCCACCCGCCCACTACCCAGCTACCACACCACCCGCCCACCACCACTACCACCACCACTACCACCATCCTCCAACCACAACCCCCCCGACCCCCACTTGCTGCACCGGTGGTCAGCTGTTGTCATAGACTGTCAGCAGCTGCTTGCTCCGCCAGCTGCTGCTGCTGCTGTTGATGATGATGGAGGTGCTGCTGGCCTTGCTGTTCTGTTGTTGTTGCTACTGCTGCTTTTATTGCTGTTGCTGTTCTTACTGCTGCTGTTGCTGCTATTATGGTTAATATTGTTGTTGCTGCTTCTGCTGTTATTACCGGTGTTGTTGTTGCTGCCATTGCTGTTATTAGCGGCGTTTTTGCAACATCAGCAGTGCTGCTGTTGCTGCTGCTGTTCCTACAGCTTTCGTTTTTGCTGTTGTTGCTGCTTCTGCTGTTAATGCTGCTACCAGTACTGTTCTTGTTACTTTTCCCACTTTATTTTTCTCTCACCTGGAGATGGCTGTCGGAGGAGGAGGAGGAGGAGGAGGAAAATTGTGGAGAAGGAAGAAAAAGGAGATGAGGGAAAAAGAAAAAAATGAAAAAAAGAGCAATCAGAGGAAAAGGAAGGAAGGAAGGAGAAGAAAGAAGAAGGAAATCAGGAAGAGTGGGAAAAGGAAGAGAAACAAGAAGGGGATGGAAAAGGGTTACATCTTCCTCTCTCTTCTTCTTAACACCTTCCTTACACTGATTTAGGTTGGGTTAGGTTAGGTTAGGTTGGGTTAGGTTAGGAAGAAGTAGAAACACAAATGAATGAAATTAAATAATTAATATAATATCTTTAAATCTTTTTTTGCACCTGAAAAATTATCAATATTTTGTGAATATTTTATTTTCAAGTAAATTTAAGTTAAAAAATGGAGGGAAAAAATCAATGAAATCGATATTATTGTTGTTGCACCAAGCTACAGTTACTCCCAGCTACAGTTACTCCCAGCTACAGTTACTCCCAGCTACAGTTACTCCCAGCTACAGTTAAAACATCTGTCTTAGCTGTGATTATTTTAGTAAATAGTTACAGCTGCAGCTAAAATTAGTTCGAGGTACAGGTGCTTCATCTGTAGGTAGATTCTTAACCGCAGCCACAGCTGCCTGATGGACACACAGGTTATCACAGCAGCCTGATGGACACACAGGTTATCACAGCAGCCTGATGGACACACAGGTTATCACAGCAGCCTGATGGACACACAGGTTATCACAGCAGCCTGATGGACACACAGGTTATCACAGCAGCCTGATGGACACACAGGTTATCACAGCAGCCTGATGGACACACAGGTTATCACAGCAGCCTGATGGACACACAGGTTATCACAGCTGCCTGATGGACACACAGGTTATCACAGCAGCCTGATGGACACACAGGTTATCACAGCTGCCTGATGGACACACAGGTTATCACAGCAGCCTGATGGACACACAGGTTATCACAGCTGCCTGATGGACACACAGGTTATCACAGCAGCCTGATGGACACACAGGTTATCACAGCAGCCTGATGGACACACAGGTTATCACAGCAGCCTGATGGACACACAGGTTATCACAGCAGCCTGATGGACACACAGGTTATCACAGCTGCCTGATGGACACACAGGTTATCACAGCTGCCTGATGGACACACAGGTTATCACAGCTGCCTGATGGACACACAGGTTATCCCAGCAGCCTGATGGACACACAGGTTATCACAGCAACCTGATGGACACACAGGTTATCACAGCTGCCTGATGGGCACACAGGTTATCACAGCAGCCTGATGGACACACAGGTTATCACAGCAGCCTGATGGACACACAGGTTATCACAGCAGCCTGATGGACACACAGGTTATCACAGCTGCCTGATGGACACACAGGTTATCACAGCAGCCTGATGGACACACAGGTTATCACAGCAGCCTGATGGACACACAGGTTATCACAGCGGTACATTAGTGTTGGGTCGTTAGGGTGGGGGGGAGGAGAGGGTAGCCCCGTGTCACCCAGGCAATAAACAACACATTAAATCCTCATCAAAAATCCTTCATTATTGCCCGAGTCTTACCTAACCAATTTCATAGTTATCAACGACCCAACCCACTAATACCAACACACCTCCACCCATACCATTAACTCTGTGTATTTCCCATTACCCATTAACCCACTAAATCCATTAACCTTTTCAACTAGACTAATCGCTTTTGACTGCATTCCCCATTAGTACCCTGAATACATTTCCCTCCCCAACAAACACCTTTAACTCTTGTATTTCTCACTGGGACACTAATTCCCTTTGCTACCTCCCTCCACCGGCCTCCTCCCCAACTGATCCTTCAACATGGGGGAAATATGAGGCTCCTGTAGTGAGTGTCTATGAGTGGAGGAATGAGATAGAATGGGTTGGGGAGGATGTGGTGGGGAGGACGATGAGGTGGGGAGGACGATGAGGTGGGGAGGATGATGAGGTGGGGAGGATGATGGGTGGGGAGGATGATGGGTGGGGAGGATGATGGGTGGGGTGGATGATGAGGTGGGGAGGACGATGAGGTGGGGTGGACGATGAGGTGGGGAGGACGATGGGTGGGGAGGATGATGAGGTGGGGAGGACGATGAGGTGGGGTGGATGATGAGGTGGGGAGGACGATGAGGTGGGGTAGATGATGGGTGGGGAGGATGATGGGTGGGGAGGATGATGAGGTGGGGAGGACGATGAGGTGGGGAGGACGATGAGGTGGGGTGGATGATGAGGTGGGGAGGACGATGAGGTGGGGTGGATGATGAGGTGGGGAGGACGATGGGTGGGGAGGACGATGGGTGGGGAGGATGATGGGTGGGGAGGATGATGAGGTGGGGAGGACGATGAGGTGGGGTGGATGATGAGGTGGGGAGGACGATGAGGTGGGGAGGATGATGGGTGGGGAGGATGATGGGTGGGGAGGATGATGGGTGGGGAGGATGATGATGTGGTGGGGAGGACGATTGGGAGGGGAGAAGCAGGTAGTTGGGTCAGGCTGTCAGGCAGGTGATGTATGATGAAGTGGTACCTGGGCTTGATTCGTACACACACAGTATGTTATTAAAGGTGGTAAGACTCCTGTAGTTAAGGAGTAACACACACCTTAGTGACAACCTTGCCTGCAATACATCGTAAGCTGAGCGTTTTGAGTTTAGAAACAGAGGGGAAACAATTTTAGTGAGACAGGTGGAGCAGTTCTCGTGAAACAGATAAGAAAGTTGTCAAAGGTGTGGCAGGTCTTACTAGCATGACTGATAGAAACTTAGCACTTTTCTACTCCTCTTTCTTATTCAAAGCGCTTAGAAGCTTTATAAATTTACTTATTTACAACTAATATAAGTTACTTTTGATTTTATGGTTCACAGAAGTTGTTGAGTTGTTGTTGAACACCTTGTTGTGTTGTGGTGGTGAAGCTGCTTCAAGATGTGTTCAAGTGTGTTCTCAGCCTTGAGTTTGGAGTCTGTGTGGGTTTTATGAGTTGCCATGTTCCGTCCTCTCTAGCGACCATGTTCCGTCCTCTCTAGTGACCATGTTCCGTCCTCTCTAGCGACCATGTTCCGTCCTCTCTAGCGACCATGTTCCGTCCTCTCTAGTGACCATGTTCCGTCCTCTCTAGCGACCATGTTCCGTCCTCTCTAGCGACCATGTTCCGTCCTCTCTAGCGACCATGTTCCGTCCTACTAGCGACCATATTTTGTCCTGCTAGCGACCATGTTCCGTCCCACTAATGATCATGTCCGTCCCGTCTCTTTTTTGGGCGGCCAGGCCTCATCATACCACCAAACTTTTTCTCTTCGCGACCAGATGGATGAATGGATGAGAGAGAGAGAGAGAGAGAGAGAGCGCATAAAGAAAATGTTAGTGCCCCCCCCAGCCCCCCCGCCCCGCCTAGTGCAGACGCCGTGGGCAGACAGGTTCATGTCACCGGGCATACAAAATTAATGGTGACAGTCAATTGTGTACAAAAGGGTGAGAGGTGGGGCTGGGTAGAGGGGGTGGGGGTGGGTAGAGGGGGTGGGGGTGGGTTGAGGGGGTGGGGGTGGGGTGAGGGGGTGGGGGTGGAGATACACCTCGTTGCACACATTGAGAAAGGGAAATTAATAGGGTACTCCTCCTCCTCCTCCTCTTTCTTCTCCTTCTCCCTCTTTGTTCTTCTTCCTTATCTAGCTTCTTTTACCTTCTATCCCCCCTTCCCGCTTCTTCTTCCTCCTCCCGCTTCTTCTTCCTCCTCCCGCTTCTTCTTCCTCCTCCCGCTTCTTCTTCCTCCTCCTCCTCTTCCTCCCGCTTCTTCTTCTTCCTCCCGCTTCTTCTTCTTCCTCCCGCTTCTTCTTCTTCCTCCTCTTCCTCCCGCTTCTTTTTCCTCCTCCATCTGTTCCTACTTTTCCTTCTCCCATCTCCCCCTGCCCGTCTTATTTCTTCTTCCTCTTCCTTCTACTCCTTTCTTTTCCCCTTCTTCCTCTCCTCCTCCTCCCTCGTTTTCTTCCTCCTCCATCTTCTTCCTCTTACTCTCCTCCTCTTCTTCCTTTCCCCTCATCCTCCCCACTCTTCCTTCCTCTCCTCCTCCTCCCTCCTTTTCTTCTTCCTCCTCCTCCTCCTCCACAAGCTCTCCCAGGTGTTGCTTCAAGTCCCTCTTACTCCTCTCGGTCTCTCTTCTCACAGGTAACTGAGTGACACCGGATCTCATCAAGATTAGGAACCCCAGCTTATATAACCCGATGATTAAACACCTAAATGCTAAATAGGGGGTTTAGGTTAGGTTAACGGTGTCTAATCATCAGGTGGAATAAGCTGGGGTTTAAATCTTCATGGGATTCGACGCCACACTGTCTCCCGCGAGGATATTTGTTTATACTAGAAAATTCAAAATAGCCGCCGCCGAAACTGAAACTTGGCTATTAATTGTCATGAAGATTTGATATTGGTGGCAAACCTTAAATTTCCATAGTCAAGGAATCAATTGGTACAAGTATTTCCACAGTATTTTCTGATATTCTGACTTTCAAAATGGCCGCGAACAACACCAGATTTCAGTTGTAACTCAACCAAATATTGACAGACTTGATATTGGGCAAATCCTACATGAGATCAGTGGCATCAAATAGATTCGTAATCAGCAGTGTTTGTTCTACCAGAAACAACAATAAACATTGGATGTACTCTAAACACAACAATTAAGCTGTATATGTACTCTAAATACAACGTTCTATGTACTCTAAACAGGACAATAAAACGGTGTATGGACTCTAAACAGAACAGCAAACGTTGAATGGACTCTAAACAGAACAGCAAACGTTGTATGTACTCTAAACATACACCAATTAAACGTTTTATGTACTCCATAACCGGGTACAACAATACACGTAATTAGTGTAGTTTTGGCTGATATAATTCACCTTTGTGTTAGTAGACCGAGTGATGCAGGTGAGTGTGTGTGTATCTCGGATAGGAATGGAACAAAAGCAGGAGAATGAGTCACTATCCTATTAAAGGGAGTTCATCATCCTATAGAGGGGGTGATACTCTCCTATAGAGGGGGGGGGATACCAAGAGGGGCTTACCATCCTGTAGAGGGGGTGATGCCAAGGGGGGCTCACATACTATAGAAGGGGGGGTTGATAGTCGTTAAGGGGGGACGACCACCATCTTGGAGGTATGGAGGGGGCGAGGGCAGCGTCCTACAGACTAACCTTGAGACAAGCTCCAGGAGGCCTGATAGCTTGGCCTCCCCTACCTCCAGGGACTCCCACCCGTCCGGCCGTCCAGCTGAGAGGTCGTAGTGGCGTGGCGGCCGGTTGACTGGAGATAGAAATACGGTTATTACTTAGCGTTATGTGAGCGTTATAATTGTTTTGGGTATGGACCATGCAGAGAACGTTATGAAGGCCACCTCATAAATCTGCTCCCTCTCCCTCCCTCCCACCTGCTATCTTCTCTCCATCCTGTCTTCCTGCTATCCCTGGCTCACTCCCTCCTTCTATTTGCCTTCCATTTTGTGTATTATCACTACCTCCCTCCTTCTTTCTGTCCTCCATCCTATTTTCCTTATATCCCTTCTTTATTCTTTCTATCTACCCTTCAATCTTTCTACTATTGCCCACCCCTCTCCCCTCCACCCTTTCAATCTTTCTTCTACTTCCCCCACTCCTTTCCACATACCTTCCCTCTCACCTGTCTTCTCTCCTCTTGCTCTTCTTCTCTCCTCCTGCTCTTCTTCCCCCATCTTTTTACCTTTACTCTTTAGTTTACCTCTGCCTCTATTTTACCTTACGTTAACTTTTTGGGTTCACTTCTTCTTTCTAGCCGACATCTGCATTTTAGTTATTTTTTTTATTCGTTTACCTAAGCTTTTTTTTGTAGCTTATCTGTACTTTTTTCAGCTTTTCTCTACTTTTCAGCTGACATAACTTTTTTCTATTTTTTTTAGCTTCCCTGTGCGTTTAACTTTTGTGTTTAGTGAATCTTTAACTTTTTACTTGACTATTTCTAGTTAGCTTTTACTTAAATCACTTTTACATCAAGTCGCTCTTACTGGGAGAGGCTTGGCTGTTAATTTTAGCAATAATTAATGACTTTTTATATCATCTCTATTCTTGTTTAACTTTTCCTTTACTTTCTTTTAATCAGTTATTTTATAATTCGTTCCTACTCCTTAGCTTTCTCTTTCTACTCATTTATAATTTTTGTATTTTAATTAATTTATACTTAATATCTTCCCTCTTAGCTTAATTTTACTTTATATCTACCTGTTTTAGCTTATTTTTACTCTACATAAGTGGGTGGTATAGGTGGGTGTTGAGGGTGGTGGTGGTGGGTGTTGAGGGTGATGGTGGTATAGGTGGGTGTTGAGGGTGGTGGTGGTAGTGGTACAGGTGGGTGTTGAGGGTGGTGGTGGTGGTGGGTGTTGAGGGTGATGGTGGTATAGGTGGGTGTTGAGGGTGGTGGTGGTAGTGGTACAGGTGGGTGTTGAGGGTGGTGGTGGTGGTGGGTGTTGAGGGTGATGGTAGTGGTGGTGGGTGTTGAGGGTGGTGGTGGTGGTGGTACAGGTGGGTGATGAGGGTGGTGGTGGTGGGTGTTGAGGGTGGTGATGGTGGTACAGGTGGGTGGTGGTGGTGGTACAGGTGGGTGTTGAGGGTGGTGGTGGTGGTGGTGGGTGTTGAGGGTGGTGGTGGTGGTACAGGTGGGTGTTGAGGGTTGTGGTGGTGGGACAGGTGGGTGTTGAGGGTGGTGGTGGTACAGGTGGGTGTTGAGGGTGGTGGTGGTGCAGGTGGGTGTTGGTGGTGGTGGGTGTTGAGGGTGGTGGTGGTGGTGGTACAGGTGGGTGTTGGGGGTGGTGGTGGTGGTGGTACAGGTGGGTGTTGAGGGTGGTGGTGGTGGTGGTGGTGCAGGTGGGTGTTGGTGGTGGTGGGTGTTGAGGGTGGTGGTGGTGGTACAGGTGGGTGTTGAGGGTGGTGGTGGTGGTGGTGGTACAGGTGGGGGCCGAGGGAGGACTGAGGACGTCATGGGGTAGGAGGCGGATCCTCGGGGGGCGTCCTGCTGGGCGACCCTGAGACGTGCTGCGGGAGGCCGGCGCCCGCCCGCCCGCCCCTCCTACCTAGCCGCCCTACCACCCCATCATGACACCCCCTCACGTTTTAGTATATACCGGCCCTTTCCCAGATTGGTCTCTCTCTTCGTTATCTTCCATTTAAAAGCAATCCGGGCATCTCCCGGCGGGCGTCTTGGCCCTGACACACCGCGCGCAGCCAAGCACCTCCCCGTTACCAGACCAGCCTCACTAGCCCAGCCTCACAGGCACACATGAGCTTAAGAAAAGAAGCCTAAATTACTTTACGTATTTTCCTCGTCCAATTGATCTTAATCTTTATGATGTAATCACTCGAAACAGATGGGTAAAATATCTAATGATTGTTGCAAGTTGCATAATGTGTCGGCTGGAGCCCCGCACCTGTTAACTACAACGCCTGGCCAAACTCGACATTCTCCACTACCCACGCAGCCATGGTGAACCCCGGGGGGCTGGTTGTATTGTTAAAAAGGTGATACCATGATCACAGTCCGTCTGGGAGTATGAAACATGTCCGTGGTGCGGCTGTGTGTACAAGCTCGCCCCCTGTTTATTTTACCTCTAAATAAACTTATGACATGTGTCCTAAAATTATATCCTTTATACGTGGATGTAAATTGGCATGTAGTAATTTAGGAACCTTTGACACGAGGCAATAGGAACGTTGTGTTCTGTCAGCCCATATGGACACGAACACGCCAGGCTCCCTCCACCGCCGCTGTGTGCTAACCTCAGGAGGGGACAGCCCCTGGCGCTTCACACACTCGCTATAAGCATTAGTGATGAACGTCCGCTAGCTGGTAGATAGTGTAAAGCTCGTTGTTAAAGCCGTCACCTGAGAACTAAAAAACTACCTTTCCAGTCTAAACCAAACTCGCCGTATCTAACTCTCGGGTAATTTGAGTCAAGCGAGTTTAAATAAGGTGGTGGATTTTTTCCAAGAGGTCACCCAAGCAAGAGAAAATCCTGTCTGAATCTAAGTTAAGTCTGTTAGGCTTTGTTTGACTGGGCAGTATTTATAAAGAAATTCTTCCTGATCTCCCTCCGGTTATAGCGACTTGGATCGTCAGCATTTCCTCACAGACGATTGTTGATAAAGAATTTTCCGTAACCTTGCTGTAATTTGAGTGAACACTTTTATATAAAAATTTAAAAAAATATATTCTCGTCTTTATAATTGACCAGATAGACTGACACTTCTGTAGAGGTTAGTTTCAGCCATACTTGTATAAATTTCAGGCTTACATTATTTTTTTTTAACTTAGTGTTTTGTGATATACCTGAATCTTCCGGCAATCACTGACAGTCACAACTCCGTCATGTCTACAAGTCTTAATCACCATCACTGCTTGTTGTTGCTCTTGCAGATGCTGTAGCCATCACTTGTAAACATGTCGGGAAGTAAACAGAGATAATTCCTAAACCTCGTCAGCGACTGTCATAAAATTTTGCCTTATCAACCGACTCCCTCAAGCAAAATGAGCCTATCATTTATCGTTTATTTTTGGGCTATACATAATTGATCATCTTTTGACTTTAAGGTGTAGTGAGGTCAGGTACAAATGAGAAAGGTAAGAAAGGTAACTGAGACAACACTAGAAAAGTTTTCACCATCCAGTGCGAGAGAGAAAAAAATAACTGACAAGAATCTCGATGGACGCCATTTGTATACCCTGACACACGTGTTTATGTTAAGAGGTTTTGACGAAGGCACATAAGTAACCCACGACACTAAGGATGGGCTACACGACCCTCTTATATCGTACATCACCGACTGTTACTTTAATTGCTGCAGTTGTGGCTATTACTCGACATGAGGAAGACCTGTTGGTAATATAAAGTATATCTGAAATCATGGAACCGAACCCGAGTTTTGGTACTAAAAACTGTGGGATGGGATGGGATAGGATGGGATGGGATGGGATGGGCTGGGATGGGATGGGATGGGATGGGATGGGATAGGATAGGATAAGATCTTTGATTAAGCTAGGTTAGATCAGCATTAGATGAAATAAGCTGAGGGATAATATTCAAGGGATCCGAGGATTCACTCAAATAATTAATATCAAGAGAGTCAAGTAGTTATTATTTTATAAATTTCTAAAATATTTCACCAATTAAATCTGCTGTAGATGGACTGCCTCTGTGTTCAGCACTTTCAATTGTTTCATCTCTAGAATTTAATTATATGGCAGGAATCAGGATGTACACTACTCGGTCGTAATGAGGAGGTGCTTGATAATAATTAGGAGTTAATTAACAATAACAATGAGGGCTATAGGCTCCTGTATAGACAAACACGACGATTCTACCTTATTAACCCTCTCTTGCTCTGACCTGTCATGAACATAATTAATTTTGATGTATAATTTTATTTATATATATATTTTTTTGCGAAGATCACCTTGTATGAGTTAAAGTACTGAATACTAGTAACATGTTAAGAGCGAACTAAGTTACACACACACACACACACACACACACGCACGCACGCACTATTTACAATTAGAAACAAATAATTCATATGAAGACGAAGTTTCTGGGGCGTATATTAGATGTAAGTGTTGAGAGAGGAGGCGTGTGGTGTCCCTGTTACCTCCTGTGGCCATGAGAAGACTAGGAAGGGTAGGTCACTGTGGCTGAGAGAGAGAGAGAGAGAGAGAGAGAGAGAGAGAGAGAGAGAGAGAGAGAGAGAGAGCAACTTTTGTGATCTATTGAGAAAGAGAAAGAGTGAGAGCCCTGTGTGGCCATGGGGGAGGAGAGAGAGTAGGAAGCAGGCGAGGGAGGGTGTTGACCTGGCAATGCATGGTGGTGGTCTTGCCCCGTGGCGACGTGTCTGCATGATGTATGCCTGCTGCTCGCCGACGCTGCTTGGCCGAGGAGGTGCTGCAGGTACGGTAGTAGGGTGCGGCCAGAGAGAAGACGGAGGTTGGTTGGGGAGCCGGAGTACAGGTGGTGATGGGGCGTGGGTGGTGGCGGTGGTGGGGGCGTGTGGGTAATGTATGACGTGTGTGTCGGTGTGGGTTGTTATGGGTGCAGATAGTGCAGGAAAGGGGAGGTTCGGCCCGCCCCCGGACTCTCTCCCTGTAATCTACCTGTCCCCACCCGCGAGTTACGAGGAGACCCCCGCGCGCCACTCAGCAGTGCCCGGCCGCCGTCATCATCAGTATCTCTCTCCTTCTCCGCCGCCGACCCAGCAACATTCACCCATCGAGACATCTCTAACCTGCCTCTACATTAACAAACCCTTCATTTCTTCAGATATATAACCCATAGTATCTTGTTTTGCACATCAAGGTATTTGGGGGAACTCATCTATTTAAATAACGAGATAGAATTAACACTTGTTGGTAAGGATTTGTTATTTTGGTCATGGGTTTAATATTTCGGTTCTTTAAGCATCTTTTAAAGTCAGGTATAGCAAGAGATCCCGTTTAAGTAGGCTGTCAGGTATCTATTAGCGACAACATTATATCACGGCTTTGATCTGGGCAAAGTTAGAGCTGGTGGGAGGAACATTACAGAGCCTCCTGTGTCATTAAAGTGACGCCACGTATTGTGAGGATACAAGAGGTTGAGTAAAGTATTCTAACATAACACACGGTCATGGCTCAGCTCTCAAGTCTCAGCTGAGGTAGGGAATGTGTGTTGCATCCTCCAGAGGGAGTACGTGGACAAATGGGCGTGGTGGTTCTGGGTGGGCGTGGTGGTGCTGGATGGGCGTGGTGGTTCTGGGTGGGCGTGGTGGTGCTGGGTGGGCGAGGTGGTGCTGGATGAGTGTGGTGGTGGTGCTGGATGGGTGGGCGTGGTCTCCTGGTTGACCGTGATGGGGCGTGGTAGGTCAAATGACAATTGAACAGATCGTGTTTGGGCGCATTTGATATGGCATGGAGAGAGAGAGAGAGAGAGAGAGAGAGAGAGAGAGAGAGAGACGAGGAATGCGTCAGGGGAAGCAACCTGGCTGTAAGTTATAAGGTTGACTCCTGGTAAGACTGAAGGCAGTGTGAGCCAGTTGTGTGTAGAGACAAGTGGAGGGGAGGAGATCGCCGTCAGTAGGGATGATGCCTCATGTGTTGTGGGGTAACACAAGAGCACTACTGATGTGACTCTTATGGAAACACTCACAATAAAACTACTTGATGTTTATCTTGTAAGAGAAAAAATACTCCGGGTGAACACGAGAACACCAACTTCAGCCAATCCTGTTGACTTGAGAGAGTTAAAAAAATCTAAACAAAACCTTTTTCTCTCCTTTATCAACTTAAAAAAGTAATTGTCATCTTTGCCGACAATGGAAGAGTAAATGCCATGTTGTGGCAGGTATAAAAGTGTAATTGTGATGGGACGGCGGCGTAACAAGCTTCATTGTTTCTTGAGAGGCGATTACACGGCGGGTCGCGGTGGCCGTCAGCGAGGCTGCCTCGATCACTTTCTTGGCCGAGTTGAAGTCTCCGTCGCTGGCGGTGCTCGACCACAGCCGCCTCCCTCCATCTGCCGCTGGAGATACTGAACGGTGTAACTCACTCCAAAAAGTATCTTCACGGAAAGGTCCGATGAATTCCAAAATTAACACTGTTAATCTTATTGTCTCTGTGGGATTGTCAAAATCCTTCGTCCGATGTCATATTATCTAACACAAAATCGTAAAGATACTTTTGGTCGCGAGTTTACAAGACGAGGCTATAAACATAACAGTAAAGATATGAAAAGCTTGACAAAATACAGCGAGAGACGTTAATTATTTTCTTATAATTGAATTAGTGAATATATCACAAACAAAATTATAAAATTACTCCCCCCAAAAAATTACAAATTGCTGAACAAGAGAAAGAAAAAAAATGAAACGAAATATGAGAGGCAATCACACTGACACACACCTCAACCACTCGAGCAACAGCCAAGGAGTCTGACGTCAAGGAGACAAGGGCGAGCTTACAGGTGTGGTGGAGCACAGTTAACATGATCAACGCCACACTAAAATAATCAACGTCACACTAAAATAATCAACGCCACACTAACTTACCCAACGCCACACTAAAATAATCAACGCCACACTAACATAATCAACGCCACACTAACTTACCCAACGCCACACTAAAATAATCAACGCCACACTAACATAATCAACGCCACACTAATTTACCCAACGCCACACTAACATAATCAACGCCACACTAACATAATCAACGCCACACTAACATAATCAACGCCACACTAACATTCAATGCCACAATAAAATATTCAATACACACACAGGTGTTAACAGGCTGTGTCTTCAAGAATTAGGAACCACTGATCTACACCTGTATGTTTTGTGTATAGTTGTGGACGTGTTTAGGTTCAGGTGATGGGGTTGGAAGAGGTGTAGGTGGGGTAGGTAACGAGGGGAAGAGGTGTAGGTGGGGTAGGTAACGAGGGGAAGAGGTGTAGGTGGGGTAGGTAACGAGAGGAAGAGGTGTAGGTGGGGTAGGTAACGTGAGGAAGAGGTGTAGGTGGGGTAAGTAACGAGAGGAAGAGGTGTAGGTGGGGTAGGTAACGAGAGGAAGAGGTGTAGGTGCGGTAGGTAACGAGAGGAAGAGGTCTAGGTGGGGTAAGTAACGTGAGGAAGAGGTCTAGGTGGGGTAAGTAACGTGAGGAAGAGGTCTAGGTGGGGTAAGTAACGAGAGAACGGTGTAGATAAGGTGGGTAGCGGGAGTGTAGGTGGACAGGTAAGGAGTCCTGAGTGGTGAGGTGGTGTGGGTCTGGCCAGGCGCTACTCACTGGCCCCCCACCGCTGTGGCTCAGACCAGGGCGTACCGGGTCCCTCTCCGCCCGTTTCTATACACAGCACACTCACTCCTCTACTACATTTGTCACTGTTTTAAAACTCTAGGTGATCTTAACACCAAGATCCAGGTCACTTACTCGGCGGTAATGCAGTGGCAGGTGGGTGTTGTGTTGAGGATGATGGGCAGGTGTTCGTGTATCGGGTTGGTAGGTAGGTAGCCACTCCGCCCTCTGCCACTGTAATGTAAAGTGGTTAGAACCCACCACAGTATTATCTCTGTACAACAGATTCATGTAACCGCTCAGAGTTCTATTATTTGTGACACCGAGGTGGCCGCTGGCGAGGTGCAGATGGTCTTCAGAGACAGCAGATGGTGGTAGTGTGCGGTCGAGATGCCAGCAGCAGATGGCACAGTACAGGTGGAGATGCTGACCACGTGTTAAGAGAATTAAACAATACAGTTTAAACTGAAGGATGATGTGCATCTGGCGTAGAATACAAATAAATTATGTATTCCTGTAACATTCTAGTCACATGGAAAGTCTGACTAGAGACATTTTCAACCAGACATAATATTTAATAATATTAAACATTAATGCTTATGATTTGTACTCTCACTTTTCAGAAATAAAGATTATTGTAAGATTTTGTACCTGTGTGTTTCTTGCCAAACCAAACGTAACCTTTGTGTGTTTGTGTTGCAGAACGAAGGAGGCGCAGGAGGTGTATGAGCGGGCCCTCTTCTACGACAGCACGAACCCAGACATCTATTATAACGTAAGCCCACACCTCATCCACCTCCCCAGACAACTTTTTGAATTTAACATTAGGTGGACTTCCATATACGGCATCCCTTAACAAACAATTGTCACCTTATGTACAGGAATAATGGTATACATCACTAGAGACATAAAAAGGATTCATTTTCCCCACAAAGTATGCACAGATAGGTGTTTTAGCTATTTTACATGAGGTATGGTTTTCTTCAAATGACCTGTTGATCACAATTTGTGGTACAGGTGTGTGAGCAGCAGGTGTAGTGATGATTGGCAGGTTTTGTGTGGCTGGTGAAAATGTGTATGCTACAGGTGTGGGGTTTGTTATATTGTTAGTGGTAAAGATGCAGTAGGAGTTGTGTTAGTGGTACAGGTGTGTTAGTGATATTAGTGTGTGAGTAGCAGGTGTTGTGTTAGTGATGCAGGCATGAGATGAGCAACAGGTATTGTGTTACGGATACAAGTGTGAGTGAGAGTTGTTGCGTTGGTGTTGAGATATGGAAGCAACAGATGTCATGTTGCAGCTTGGCGTGGTGTTGCTAGAGCAGGGGCGGGCCCAGCAAGCATTGGCGTACCTGGACAAGGCCTTGGAGATGGACCCAGACCACCAGCAGGCACTACTGAACTCTGCCGTGCTCATACAGGTAAGGTCCTCATACTTCTTTCATTCACTCATGAATCTTCCTCCTTCTCCTTAACTTTCTTTACTCCATCTTGACCTCTAGTATTAGGCCTCTTTCATCCTGGCCTCTTTCCTCCTCCTTGACCTCTTGTGTCTGGCCTTCCTCCCCCTTGACCTATTGTGTCTGGCTTCCCTGCCCTTGACCTCTTGTGTCTGGCCTCCTTCCCTCCCTTAGTGTCTGGCCTCCCTCCCTCCTTTAGTGTCTGGCCTCCCTCACTACCTGGCCACCCTCACTACTTGGCCACCCTCATTAATTCAGGGCCCCTCACTGTCAAACTTCCCTTATTGTATTGCCCTCCTCTCTCTTATAATATCGAGGTTATCACACCACCTTTATTATTCGCTAGATGGTAATTAATTAATTAATCTGCTGCGTGTACTTGAAGAATATGTAACCTCATAGTGTTTGTATTTTGTTCCTAATTCTATACTTTATAATAATGTTAAACAAGATGTGTAAACTTGTTTTATCACCTCAAGGGAATTAAGTCACTTGTTCTTTGTACCTAAATCGTATCAGCTGAAGATCAGTTCCCTCATTTCACTCTAATCTAATCTAGCCTAGCCTAACATAAACCTAAATTAAACCATAATAATGTTTATGTTAGAATGCTTAATTATCAAGTGAAATTAGCTGCAGTGGCTATTCTTCAGGTGATCCCCTAAATCCTTACTTCATGATATATTAACCCCCAAGGAATTACCTGTAATTGGTGTTAGTATCCATTAATTACCTGTATACCAGCTCATAATTATTGGTGACATAACAAATCTTTAACCTGTAGGAGTCCGGGAACGCTGAGTTACGGCCATTGGCGTACCAGCGGCTCCTGAGGCTGGTGCAGCGGGACCCCCTCAACGAACGCATCTACTTCAACCTGGGCATGATAGCTATGGATGACCGCGACTACCGTAACGCCGAGAAGTGGTTCCGCAAGGTGGGTGTTGGTGACTACTACTAATAATAATGCATATGTATTTTGTAAATTCGTCATACAAGTTTACAATTGCTTTGACATCCAAATACAGCATATAAACAATGCAGGTACAGTATGCAGTTCGGCATGTGTACAGACAACGCAAGTATAGAGTGTACCTAGACGGTGCAGATATACAATTTCCAATGTACTGTTGGCATCATAGCCATTGAGGAAATTTTTGGTGGCTCAAAACACCGGGCATCTTATCGAGTTTGTAGGTGATTCAGTCATGAAAAAATACTACTTAATACCTTCAGGATGTGCGAGATGTCTCCAGCGGCCACAATTTTATCACGTCCTATGATGCCAACTGTACCTGGACAATGCGGGTATAAAGCAAGAGTAAACAGTAAGGCAATTCAACCAAACCTTCAAGGCTAAGACACGACAGTGTATCAAATGTGTTCATTGAAGCTAAGAATATTATTGAGCTCCAGTGACAGTTTAGTATAATACGTGTATGAGGATACCATCTTGTTATTAACCTAAGCTAACCAAAGCTAGTCACACGTAAGCTAATTAACCAAACATACCCAACCGCTACATAATTAATTATACCTAATTATCTAATACTTACACTAAGATAATTTACTGAACCTAGCCTAACGTAATAAACCCGCGGCTAGCCTAACCTATCCTAACTAACCAAAGTAGAATCAATCCATGTCAGAGAAGCATATCATCAGACGCTGTGTGGACAAGGAGAAAACAGCGTCATCATATTTGGTACAGTGGTGGTTGACAATATCATAGGGAAGGTCCATAGGGAAGGTCCATAGGGAAGGTCCCGGTAACAATTAAACGATGTTCAGTTTTTCACTTTATGAATATTCTTCTCTTGTCATGAGAACAAAAATAAAAACTACACCTTTTGTTTCTGTTGACAAAAACTACAACTCTTGTCCCTCACCTTAAGGCTCACCTATCATCTCTCCACAGGCCATCGAGTTGAAGGAAGACTTCCGGTCTGCACTGTTCAACTTGGCGCTGCTGCTGACAGACGATCAGAGACCCCTGGAGGCGGCGCCCTTCCTCAACCAGCTGGTGAAACATCATCCAGACCACGTCAAGGGCCTCATCCTGCTGGGTGACATCTACATCAACAACATTAAGGACTTAGATGCTGCTGAGAAGGTCTGGTTTACCTTCGTGATAATTACTTCAGTCTTAGTAGTTTACCTTCATGATAATTACTTCAGTCTTAGTAGTTTACCTTCGTGATAATTACTTCAGTCTTAGTAGTTTACCTTCATGATAATTACTTCAGTCTTAGTAGTTTACCTTCGTGATAATTACTTCAGTCTTAGTAGTTTACCTTCATGATAATTACTTCAGTCTTAGTAGTTTACCTTCGTGATAATTACTTCAGTCTTAGTAGTTTACCTTCGTGATAATTACGTCAGTCTTAGTAGTTTACCTTCGTGATAATTACTTCAGTCTTAGTAGTTTACCTTCGTGATAATTACTTCAGTCTTAGTAGTTTACCTTCGTGATAATTACTTCAGTCTTAGTAGTTTACCTTCGTGATAATTACTTCAGTCTTAGTAGTTTACCTTCGTGATAATTACGTCAGTCTTAGTAGTTTACCTTCGTGATAATTACTTCAGTCTTAGTAGTTTACCTTCGTGATAATTACTTCAGTCTTAGTAGTTTACCTTCGTGATAATTACTTCAGTCTTAGTAGTTTACCTTCGTGATAATTACTTCAGTCTTAGTAGTTTACCTTCGTGATAATTACTTCAGTCTTAGTAGTTTACCTTCGTGATAATTACTTCAGTCTTAGTAGTTTACCTTCGTGATAATTACTTCAGTCTTAGTAGTTTACCTTCGTGATAATTACTTCAGTCTTAGTAGTTTACCTTCGTGATAATTACTTCAGTCTTAGTAGTTTACCTTCGTGATAATTACTTCAGTCTTAGTAGTTTACCTTCGTGATAATTACTTCAGTCTTAGTAGTTTACCTTCGTGATAATTACTTCAGTCTTAGTAGTTTACCTTCGTGATAATTACTTCAGTCTTAGTAGTTTACCTTCGTGATAATTACTTCAGTCTTAGTAGTTTACCTTCGTGATAATTACTTCAGTCTTAGTAGTTTACCTTCGTGATAATTACTTCAGTCTTAGTAGTTTACCTTCGTGATAATTACTTCAGTCTTAGTAGTTTACCTTCGTGATATTTGCTTCAGTCTTAGTAGTTTACCTTCGTGATATTTGCTTCAGTCTTAGTAGTTTACCTTCGTGATATTTGCTTCAGTCTTAGTAGTTTACCTTCGTGATAATTACTTCAGTCTTAGTAGTTTACCTTCGTGATAATTACTTCAGTCTTAGTAGTTTACCTTCGTGATAATTACTTCAGTCTTAGTAGTTTACCATCGTGATTATTACTTCAGTCTTAGTATTCTGCTAATTATAAGTTTATGGATTAATATATGTTATTGAACCATATTTTCCTGCCTATACAGTTGTTGTCTCTCTTGTAAAAGTATAACATAATTGTCTTAATGAATTACTTGGTTTACTACAGTGTTACGAGAGGATCTTGACGGTGGATCCGGGTAACGTTCAGGGGCTCCATAACCTGTGTGTGGTGTATGTGGAACGAGGCGAGCTGTTGGCTGCAGAGTCTTGTCTCAGCCGCGCCCACCTTATGGCACCTCACGAAGACTACATCCTCAGACACCTCAAGATAGTCAGGACGCGATTGGCCAAATTCTCCCAAATGCAGCAGCAGCAACAGCAGCAGCAAGCAGGGGTTGGGGGGAGTGAACGGACAGCAGCCTCCACTTTATCTGATGGTAGTGATGGCAGTGAGGGGGCCAGTGAAGCCAGTGCCACCAGGCCCAAAAAGACAGTCTTTATAACAAAAAATAGTGATAGCATTAGCAAAAATAATGAGAAAAAGTCTGCCCGAATGATGGAGGCGACGCTAAAAAATGACGCAAGTGATTCTATATCATAAGGCTCAGCCATTGCTGCAAGCATGCCAAAGGTACTACAGTCATTAGAAGGTGCGTAGACAGAGGTACTTAACAGTTGTAATAAACTTAATATGACTCAATACGATAAACTTGTAGTGTTATGGAGTGATTATATACAAACTATGTAGTGACCCCTTGACTCCCTCCATCTCTTCTTCAGGGGAACCTTCACTGTTCCCTCACTTTGTCCTTCTATGTACGTTGTACATGAGAATACTGATCATGTCTCTCCTGCAGGTATAAGTGGTGTCTGGTCGTCCCTACTGGTGTGACCGGCAGGCGTCCACTACACACCTCCAGTCTAGGACCAGGATGTCGGGGAGCTTTACAGGACGCACGGCGGACACGGGCCACCAGAGGGCAGCACCGTTTCCACACCTAGATCCTCACCTCCCTCAGGAGCCCACTAACCCCATCATCTATTTGATGAAAAGAAAAGGAAGCTCTCGCTTAAGTGTTATTCATTCTTTTAACTGTTCAAAGGAATATAGTTTAATTAATTTTATCAAGTTAGTAATTATATACTAGTTATTGGTCATGAAACTTGAGCCAAGGCAGCAATAGTGTTGTTCTGGCGCCTGGGGAGGATAAAGAGCTGAGTGTGGAACTTGACACAAACAATGTGCCTCCAGTGTATCATGGTAAGAGATGAAGTAAGTGAAAGTGATCGCCATGAGTGGTGTGAACCCTGTTAGAGCAGCAGCCAATGGCGATAGTATGAACCCGAGCCATGGCTAAAGAATAAAAGAGCTTCTGACGAGAGTAAATTCATGTCTGGAAAGGCCGAGTGTTCCTCCCTGCCGTCCTAAGATAAAGAGAAACTGGACTGTGTTGGACTTTGTGGCTTCAGATGTGTAGCTGAAATCTTTGCCTCGATGAGGTGCTCCACAGCTAAGTCATCCCTGTAACCTTGATGACCAATGTCCAGTGCACCAGAGCCTAGGTCGTCCAGCTCTCAGTAAGTCAGAACACCTGTAGTGCATCACATGTACAGTGAGTGTATCAGAGTTCTGGCTCACTGGGTCCTGCATCACCAAGGGCCTGGTGTATAGTCTTCAATGTATGAAAGCTATATTTGTCAACATGAATTCCACTTATAATGCTTTTTATAATTGAATATAAGTTGCAGAAGGGAGATAAAAATATTGTAATAAAAAACAAAGAAACACACATTGATAAATGAGTAGGGGATAACTTCAGCTTTGAGAGTAATAATAATAATAATAATATTAATAATATTAATAATAACAACAATACTTCCTTCTGTTAACTGTGAATGTGATAAGTAATCAACAACTGCTAAATATTTTTTTCGTATGGTTAAGGTAATTTTCAGGGTTGTCGCTTTGTTTAGTATGATTATTATTATACATATTAGAGCCGTCAGTGAAGGTCCAGGCTAATGATTAATGCTCTTTGTTTATGGCCTGTCCGTGATGGCCCAACCGGTGGACACCAAACTATATGATTTTCTCCCCATCCCTCGACCAGTGGTTGATTGAGTTCAGGTTATTGGACAAAAATATGTTTTATTTTTACCCCTTCCCCGTTTTAATACACCTCCAGGATGTAAACATGCATAAAAACAAAACTAAATTATTTTGAACGATTTTTTTGTATGAATTAAACTTTATTTTGACCATAACTAAGTATATATAAATTAACAGTCGTGGGACTTTGAGTGTTTGCCGTAATATTTAACGCAGTAGACAAGTTCAGACGAAGAATAAAACAGGGTATAGTGAAGTTGAAGAATGCATCGCTAAATTCAATCGACATTAATTACAAAATCGGAAGACAGATTAACGTATTTTTTGTTGTACACTAATAATATTAAATTTTAAAGTGTCCGTTTCCAGTGGACAATGCCACCAGGTCCCCCACCCCCTCCCCTCACTTAGCCTCTTGACCAAATGGTAAATAATCCCGTGACCGATTACTCCTGCACTTTCTTTATTGTTTAAGTAGTCTTTATGGAACCTTCTTCATGACCTCGTTTCATATTTTACACTAATAACCCTGTTTCTCCCTCCCTCCACCTTGCCACTGTTGAGGCCACCCGTCTTGCTGCTGTGCTCTAGTCTTGTCGTAATCTGTAGTTTTGACGTACACACACAAAAGGAAATGAACACACACACACACACACACACACACACAATATTTTGCTTTGTTTGGTAAGTTACGCATTATTGAGTACATTGTGGGTGGATGGTGAGAGGTCCCGTAGGATGGCGTCTCCCACAGGTGTAAATATATAAGCTACGCCAAGCTTGAGTTGGAGCGGACAGTATAAAGAAAACGTTTATATCTCGTATTCCTCTCCTTATTAACTCTTTACTGTTGATGTCTTCTTCTCTGGATGTATGTGATTGTATGGAATGATAGTTTTTGATTTATACCTTCGAGTTTGTAAATGTTGGTATAGACAAGAAGTGATGTCTTGGAATGTGGTTTTCATCATGACTGATCGTTGTCCCCCCCACTCGCATGTTGCTATAATTATTATAAATATTTACAATGAAAGATTTACCGCTAACGTCGGTGATTCTTGAGGCAAGGTGAGTTGGGTGCCGAGACAGTCGCGGTGTGAATCACGGAAAGTGACCACAAACTTATGCATCACACTCGCAGAGAAACTTTTTCAAATAGTATTGATATTAGAAAACATCTTATAACAAAATCGTGCTTGATGTCAGATCCATTAGTTGAGGAGCATTGAAAACTTTTATAGCTGGAGACTGTATATTATAGTGTCTAGCTAGCCATAACTTCACTTACTGTGACAAAGAATGTTTCACTGTATAATATACAATGTACATTTCCCACACTCTCTTGCAATGATCTTGAAAGAGTAGCCATTTTGACTTTTCTGCTTTATTGCATGGCTAAGGAAGGTAGTTATAAGTTTGTGTGAGAGGCTGTGGGAACCGCTGCAACTTGAGTCACTAAAGCTAAAAATTATCCCTTGGTCAGATCAACAGTGATGGAGGTCCTCACTCCAGATCTGTACTAACAGGTTATAAAAAAGGTGTCATGATGAAATACGATGTTTTAAACCTTCAGTGGTGCCTTTTGGGATAATGTCTGAAATGGTATTGTAAAAAACAAAAACATGTTTGTATATCAAGTTTTCATAAATTCCATGATATTTTTCTATGTACCATACACTCCATGTTCCCAGGTTTCCTCTTGGTGGTTCCAGTAATCGTAGGCAATGTGTCCTAGATGCCATATGTGTATCGCTTCCCCCTCCCTCCTCCAGTTTTCTCGTTCATATTTTCCTCTTTTTTTTTTCCTTGCCTCCCTCATCGGCTTTACTCCTTCTTGTATCCTTTGGCAGGACTTATGGTCATTAATTCCTATAAATATTAGTTTGTGTGTTTGTGTATATATATATATATATATATATATATATATATATATATATATATATATATATATATATATATATATATATATATATATATATATATATATGTGTGTGTGTGTGACTTATTCATTAACTCAGGACTTGGCTCTTATTTCTAATATTATTTCTGTATCATTCATTTGTGTATATCCTCATTTCCTGTTTCGACAAAAAAGAAATTCTTGCTCCCGTTACACCTTCCCTTCCCTTCCCTTTCCTCTGCCAGTTTCCTACCAATAATATTCTTCTTCCTACGCTGGTGTCGGCCGCGGCTGGGGAGTGTCTAGGGGGACGTGGTTATTTTTTTTTAAGGGGGAGGGGGCTCCTCCTGTTGGCCATGATGTAAGTGGCTACATGGCATCTCCTCTGAAAATATTTAATTAGAGGATAATGTATGTCGTTAGGCTGTTGTCACGGGAAGCTCGGACGTAAGAGGGTCTGGGTAACTTTAGAACGTAGTCTTTTCTCTGTTACTTATATAGTGACTTGAACTTGAAGGTAGAGGTCTGCATGCGACTCTTGCTCCTTTGCACTGCAGTCATGGTGTGTGGCCACCATGACCCTCAAACGAGTCCTCCCTGCTCGAGTGACTAAACAAACAGATGCAAACCTCTAATATTTCCATCTTCCATGGACTATATACTACTGGTAGACACCATGGTTATTAACTTTAAGTACTACAGTAATTTTGACACACCATGTTGAGCTGTACTGTCATGGTCTATTCTCCTCCTGTGTCTGCCTTATTTGTCCTCCTGTAACCATATCAAGATGGTGAAGACTGTAAAGAGACTGATAAAGTTTTAAGTTATTGTAAGTTCTATTGTGATTCCTGTTTATAAAACAGGTGGTGATTTTTTTGTAACAGATTTTCATTGAAATATCCACATATATATATATATATATATATATATATATATATATATATATATATATATATATATATATATATATATATATATATATATATATATATTTAAGATTATGTTGTATATCCAATTTGAGTAAAGTCGTAGTCATTGCCGTGCATGAACTATGTAGATGACAGTTTTTCATTGTTGTTTAACTTTACGTTTATTGGAACGATAATGAAAGATTTGAAATAAATACCTTTATTGATCTCTGAAATTTTTATATTGTAACGGCGAGCCAGAGATTACCAGTGTGCGAGCCGAGTGATGTTGAGGGAAGAAGGTCGGGCCACCCCGGCCTACAGGCTCCAGGTCCCCCTCCCTCTGAGCCCACTTTGGGTCGCCTGGTATAGGTTGAGATCTGATCTCAGTGAGGTTAGTCCTTGGCTTCTAGACTGACGTCCTCTAGTGAGCCCGGGGGCGTGGCCACAGCGCTTGCTGCTTCGCCCACTGCCACCACTTAAGGTCAACAGCACAGGACAAATGTTCTTAGTTTTCATTTTGAGCAAAATTACCAACCCATCACATTGTTGCTGGTAGTACTGTGAACATGTTTAAAATGTTTCAATACTATTGTGTGGGTCTATCCCCGTATCTTGTGATCACTTGTGGTTGGGCGGAGCATCAATAGGAGGCGTGTCCCTCGAGACGTGGGTGCTGTTGGTGGTGTCCCAGGTGTGGTGAGGCAACGGCACCGGAGTCCTCAGTGTCCTCACGACTCTCCCGTCTGTCCTGCCTGTGATACTGTACTCCAATACACGATCATCTACTCCAGTCGAGTTTCATTATCATGCTGACTTATTTATATCTTTTACATGACTGATGACACTGTGCAACAAATTTTGAATTTAAAATATATACAAGCACCATTTCATGTCAGATTAACGAAATCAACAATGTATATTAGGAAATGAAAACCATTTTTGTATAACATCGAATTTGATTGAACTTTGATTTAATATTATATAACTTTATAATGTAGAGCAAATTTAAAGCACTATATCAGAAAAACAACAAACAAAAACACTTTAATAGTATTTTGCCTTACGCTGCCACCAGTAAGCCTTCGCTGGCTGGTCAGTTATGTTACAACATCCAGCGGAAATCATCAAGCATTCCATTTACATTTATAGTGTTTCAATTGTTGCAACATCTTGATGAAGTTTCTCTCAATGCTGGTCACTCATCAGATATGTTTTCAGGAAAAAAAGGACAAATGTGAGTGGAGGAAATGCAATTTGCGTGACATATTGCAGCCCAGACGTTGGTATCTTTCCAGTAGTTTATCTGTCAGTGCCTTGTAGTTGACGTCTCTGTGTCAGCCAAGAAAACCGGTGCAGATGTTTTTGAAAGAATGCCAAGCTGCTAGCTCCACGTCATTCATTGCCATCTCAAAATCATTATCAAGAGCAGGTGAGTTTGTTGACCTACAGACACACACACACGTACACCTCACTTAGTTTGGGGAACTTTCCTAACAGGTATTTGAATGCTGGAAGATCCTTGTCCATTGCCTTGACCAAATGTTTGACGAGATCAAGTAGTAGTCTCAATCAAAAGCACTTCGAGTCACACATCACACAATAAGAGAGAATAATTTGAACCTTGTTTTTGAGGGTAGCAGAAACCTTCCTGCTGAGAGACCCGGCGGTGTGGTCGCTAGAAACATTGTCCTTATAAAGCAACGGGCGCGTCAAGGGCAGTGTGGAAAGAGAGATTACTTTGATCCAAGTTTTCAAGCACCACAAACAACAACAGTTTCTTCCCCTGACAAGCTGACCAACACTGACAGCTGGTGAACACTGACAGCTGACCAACACTAGCAGCTGACCAACACTAGCAGCTGACCTATACTAGCAGCTGACTTATACTGGTTGCTGACCAACACTGGCAGCTGACCTACACTCGCAGCTCACGTACACTCGCAGCTGACAACACTCGCAGCTGACCTACAGTGGCAGCTGACCTACACTAGCAGCTGGCCTACACTGGTAGGCAACCTACACTAATAGCTGACCTACACCCTCGATGGGAACATGAGACCCATGACCAATACTCAAACTCCCCACTACTAAGAGCTTGTGGTCACTGATGGCTCTCTGTTCAGTGTTCTCAAAGGTCACTTGTGCCAGTCTCCATTGAAATATTTCAATGTAGTCATTGTAACATTCAACATTATTATTTCAAGTGAACTGCCACACTCGGAATGCTCGACCATATCAATAGTGTTGATGTTGCATCCTTTGTATTATTCTAGGTAAATAAGCAGCTTCAATTTCAGTCAACTTTGAATTTTCCTTTTCGTTTATATAATAATGTATGCCACACCCTCCCATCTTGCATGTGGTTATCAGTTAGGCTCTGAATGACATACGTAAGTCACACCTTCATGACTGAATGTTTTGGACCACCCTAATATGCATACACTTGTATATATTCGCATATACACGAGATAAATATACCCATAACGCATTCCTACTAATAATAATAATAATAATAAGAATCAATTACATCAACATCAATCATATTTAAGGTAAACTGCTGAGAGCCGAGTATGCCGGACACAGGACCAGGATACAATAACAGGTCGATTATCCCATAAGACACAACAGTGGATCACAAGGAAGTATGTGTATAACTTGGTGTAGTCACATCCAATACTTGGTTGCACGACCGTGACAAGAAAACCTTTTGAGAAATGTTTGAAAATTTGGTAAACTATTCGACTCCTGTAATGACCTCTGTCAGCAAATAGACAAATATAAATGTGGGTTAATTACATGTATTAATTATATAAATGGCATTACCCTAATTAATTAGATAGAGGGCAATGAAGCACATCTTATCACTTCCTTCTCACGTGCTAGATGGCATTCTCATGTCCTCCTCTCACCTCTAGTTGCTTGAGGTCAGCACTAAAGTGACCGGCCCTCTCTCCCCGTCCTTATCTCTGACACGGTGAACGCGCAGTTAACGGAGTTCTATCCATAAGCCTCCTATATTCATCATTACACCAATATACTGTGAATACTACTTTTTGGAAGTCTCGGCCTCTGAAAGTCTCCACGACCTTTTGGAAACATACACCACTTTTATCCAGAAGACTGAAAACCTCTAAAGCATTTTCGAAATCACCAAAGTCACAGGAGGGTCCATGATTTTACAAATCGAAGGAGCTGTTGGATGAGGGGGTGTGGGGCCATGCTCCCCCAGGGAAAAAATAAAATAAAATCACTGAGAAACATTTTGCAGCAAGATGAGATACACTTGTATTTTTTGAGAGGTAAACAAATTATCTGGATTTCTATTACACTAAGAAAACAACATATATAATCTTTACCGTTGGAGACTACAGTATCAACTTATAATGTAGATGAAATAACTTTGTTCAATATATAAATAACTAAGACAACATTTATGAGATCGAATTACTCGGTGATTTATTTTTACCAATACAGGGACTTGATTCACAAAAGTACGAAGTGCATACGATTCAAACTTTAATTACAGGAACTAATTTCTAATAATATATGTAACATGTAAATGAATAGAGTATAATATATATTTGCATTTTCTACACGGACTCTTCTAAGGACTACTGTATGTTCACAGCTCACGAGAACATGTCACCACAAATAGATCTGTTCTTTGCTATAGACCAAGACAATAGCAAGGTAAGTCCTCTATCAACCGTGGGAGTGTTTTGAAAAATGGGGGGTAGGGGGGCGCACACGGTCAGTAAACCTCCACTACATTATGGAAACATTAAACACTTTCCGGAGGATCAAACCGTATCCTAAGACTTACAGGACTAACTGAAAGCTAATAGATCCTCAGAGTTTCCTCACTACCTTCTACAACCTACACCACATAAAAGGCGGTGGGATGCAGCGGTCGGAAGGTCTTCTAAAACTGAAACCATTACAGAGACGAAAAATACAAAAAACACAACACCTGAAATAAGTACGAAAGTATGTGAGGAAGTGTTCACGGTGCTTCCTTTAACAATAAAATAGCTTCACCCTCAAGCCTTTGCTATGTATATTACATCTAAGTTATTTAGTGGTGAAGATATTATACTGTACAGCAACACAGGTAAGTCCGGCAGATACAGCTCGGATAGCAACTGAAGCAACTGTCAACAAACTGAATATTAACCACTACAGGAACACTGAAAATTATCTACAGCCTGCGACTGTGTTGTGCGAGTTTATTGATTCAGGTTCTGCTCGGGGACTCCTTTACCTGCAGTAAAGGTCATCAACAGTGTACCATCAACTGAGAAATAAAAAAGCGTTTTAGTGATCCTCTGATGCGTCCAGTAATGTTAATGGACCATACTTATCCTGTCAATACAACTAATAAAGGATGATTTTAGTGAAATATACCCTTTTCACTAAGAACGCTCGGCATTGTCCCAAACGCCTATGACAACAATAATGTTCAATATATACTGCACAGCTTACGTAAGTGGGGAGCGCTTCTCTTGAGGGATACCGACGTTAAGCGCTCTTTGCTAGATTAAAGCGCACCGTGGAGCGATAACGCCTCCAGATGCAGCTTTACACGAGCCACTAACCTTAAACTTGTTGTTATGGAGACATGAAGACCTTCAGTATTGTCTGAGGCAAAATGGCAAGAAGACGCCATGCCTCATAACCTAAGAGGGTCGTAATCTCTTGACAATTTATGTGACCTACATGGCAATTTCTTCACAACACAGTATAACTTCCTACGAGGCGCAAGATTGTCGCTTTCACACTAACTTCATCGACCAGTACAAGGAATGATCATCATAACATTGATTCATTAATGTTTATGTTATAGATTAGATAATGAGGCTGAAATAGATGTCATTCTTGCATTACAAAACTGGGGTCACACTACAGCACAGGGACCACACTACAACACGGGGGTCACACCACAACACAGGGGTCACATTACAACATAGGGGTCACCACACTACAACACAGGGGTCACACTACAACACGGGGGTCACACCACAACACAGGGGTCACATTACAACATAGGGGTCACCACACTACAACACAGGGGTCACACTACAACACGGGGGTCACACCACAACACAGGGGTCACATTACAACATAGGGGTCACCACACTACAACACAGGGGTCACACTACAACACGGGGGTCACACCACAACACAGGGGTCACACCACAACACAAGATGAGATAATACTGGAAATGTGATGGGCAATTGCATTTAAATGTCATACTTCCCAGATTTCTAAATAGTTTAAGAACAACTGTCCCAGGAGACCTGCTCGGTGCGGCAGCTTGCTCTTGGATAATTATTCTCGTTTCACTATTTAAATTTTGGGAGATATGACGTTAAATAAATACATGCCCATCTCCCCATAAAGAGGCCTGGGGGAAGTTACCGCCTCTGGAAGGGCCCCTGAAGGCTCCACCGCCGCTGGCAGGGTCTCTGGGAGCACCACGGTCCCTAGGAACGTACCTGGAGGCGCCCCCGTTCCTGGAAAGGCCCCCGGGATCACGGCTGTCCCTGTGAGGGCCCCTAGGTTTTCCAGCGGCCCTGGCAGGGCCCATGGAAGCGCCGCCGTTTCTGTGAGGGTCCCTATGAGCGTTGCTGTCCCTGTGAGGGTCCCTAGGAGCGTTGCTGTCCCTGAGAGGCCTTTCCACATGCGGCATCAACCCAAAAAATTCATAGTTTTGCCGTACATTTTGCATTCGTCCAGTAATCCCTTACTTAACTGTGATTGGTGGAGCAAGATGTAACGTCATCAAATTCCAGCCAATAGGAGAACAGAGCAACATGTCAGCACAACACCCCAACTTATGTCTTGCTGTTGGATATTTATTCTCCTTTTCATTGTTCAGGTTGCGATAATACTTAAAATGTGATGGGTGGTGTATTTATTTAACGTCATATCTCCCAGAATTTAAATAGTGAACGAGAGTAAAGATCCAACAGCAAAGCATAAGTTGGGGTGTTGTGCTGACTGATTGCTCTGTTCTCCTATTGGCTGGAATTTGATGACGTTATATCTTGCTCCACCAATCACAGTTAAGTAAGGGATTACTGGACGAATGCAAAATGGACAACAAAACGATGAAGTTTTTGGTCGATGCCGCATGTGGAAGGAGCCCTGGGGGCGCCGTCGCTCCTGGCAGAGACCCTGCCGCCCCTGGAAAGGTGCCCACTGCCACTAGCAGGGGCCCATAGCAGCGCCGCCGGCCCTAGGAGGGTCCATAGGGGCGCCGTAGAACCTGGCAGGGTCCTTGTGGGCAGTGGCGCCCCAAAGAGGTACACTGGGGGAGACACCACCTCTGAAGGGCCCCTCAAGGTGCCACTGCTATGGAAGAGCCCCTGGGGACGTCGCCGTCCCTGGGAACACCCCTGACGTCGCTTTCGTCCCTGTTAGGGACCCTGGGATCGACGTTATCCCTGTGAGGGTCACTTGGCCATGCCAGGCACGGAAGAGCCACCAGGGCCCTCTCAGGGTTGGTGGTGCCCCCAGGGGACCTGTCAGGGGTGCTGGAGCAACCAGGGGCGCTGGATCCACCAGGGGCGTTCTTAGGGACAACGGCAAATTTACGGGCTTTCTCAGGGAAGGCGGCGTTCTCAGGGGCTCCTCCAGAAACAGCCGCGTTTCCATGGGCCTCTCACTGACGGCAACGCTCCTAGGGACCCTCACAGACACGGCGGCGCCCCCATGGGCCCTGCTAGGGGCGCTGGCGACCCAAGGGACCCTCACAGGGACAGTGTTGACCTCAGGGTTTTTTCCAGGGACGGGGGCGCCTTCAGATACGTTCCTAGGGATTTTGGTGCTCCCAGAGGCCCTCCCAGAGGCCCTGCCAGCAGCATGGCGTCTTCAGGGGCCCTTCCAGAGGCGGGGGCTCCCCCCAGGCCTCTTTATGGGGTGCCACTGCTCCCAGGTACCCTGCCAAAGCCTGTGGCTCACAATAGGTCCTCCTAGGGGAGGCGGCGCTCCAAAACAATGGATAGTGGTGTGTACATATTGCATTCTTCCAGTAATCTCTTACCTAACTGTGATTGGTGGAAAAAGAGGTAACGTCGTCAAATTTCAGCCAATAGGAAAACAGAGCAATCAGTTAGCACAACACCCCAACTTATGTTTTGCTGTTGGATATTTATTCTCCTTTTCATTGTTCAGGTTGCGATAGTACTTAAAATGTGATGGGTGGTGTATTTATTTAACGTCATATCTCCCAGAATTTAAATAGTGAACGAGAGTAAAGATCCAACAGCAAAGCATAAGTTGGGGTGTTGTGCTGACTGATTGCTCTGTTCTCCTATTGGCTGGAATTTGATGACGTTATATCTTGCTCCACCAATCACAGTTAAGTAAGGGATTACTGGACGAATGCAAAATGGACAACAAAACGATGAAGTGTTTGGTCGATGCCGCATGTGGAAGGAGCCCTGGGGGCGCCGTCGCTCCTGGCAGAGACCCTGCCGCCCCTGGAAAGGCACCCACTGCCACTAGCAGGGGCCCATAGCAGCGCCGCCGGCCCTAGGAGGGTCCATAGGGGCGCCGCAGAACCTGGCAGGGTCCTTGTGGGCAGTGGCGCCCCAAAGAGGTACACTGGGGGAGACACCACCTGTGAAGGGCCCCTCAAGGTGCCACTGCTATGGAAGAGCCCCTGGGGACGTCGCCGTCCCTGGGAACACCCCTGACGTCGCTTTCGTCCCTGTTAGGGACCCTGGGATCGACGTTATCCCTGTGAGGGTCACTTGGCCATGCCAGGCACGGAAGAGCCACCAGGGCCCTCTCAGGGTTGGTGGTGCCCCCAGGGGACCTGTCAGGGGTGCTGGAGCAACCAGGGGCGCTGGATCCACCAGGGGCGTTCTTAGGGACAACGGCAAATTTACGGGCTTTCTCAGGGAAGGCGGCGTTCCTAGGGGCTCCTCCTGAAACAGCCGAGTTTCCATGGGCCTCTCACTGACGGCAACGCTCGTAGGGACCCTCACAGATACGGAGGCGCCCCCATGGGCCCTGCTAGGGGCGCTGGTGACTCAAGGGACCCTCACAGGGACAGCGTTGACCTCAGGGTTTTTCCAGCGACGGGGGCGCCTTCAGGAACGTTCCTAGGGATTGTGGTGCTCCCAGAGGCCCTCCCAGAGGCCCTGCCAGCAGCATGGCGTCTTCAGGGGCCTTTCCAGAGGCGGTGGCTCCCCCCAGGCCTCTTTATGGGGTGCCACTGCTCCCAGGTACCCTGCCAAAGCCTGTGGCTCACAATCGGTCCTCCTAGGGGAGGCGGCGCTCCAAAACAATGGATAGTGGTGTCGTACATATTGCATTCTTCCAGTAATCTCTTACCTAACTGTGATTGGTGGAAAAAGAGGTAACGTCGTCAAATTTCAGCCAATAGGAAAACAGAGCAATCAGTTAGCACAACACCCCAACTTATGTTTTGCTGTTGGATATTTATTCTCCTTTTCATTGTTCAGGTTGCGATAATACTTAAAATGTGATGGGTGGTGTATTTATTTAACGTCATATCTCCCAGAATTTAAATAGTGAACGAGAGTAAAGATCCAACAGCAAAGCATAAGTTGGGGTGTTGTGCTGACTGATTGCTCTGTTCTCCTATTGGCTGGAATTTGATGACGTTATATCTTGCTCCACCAATCACAGTTAAGTGAGGGATTACTGGACGAATGCAAAATGGACAACAAAACGATGAAGTTTTTGGTCGATGCCACATGTGGAAGGAGCCCTGGGGGCGCCGTCGCTCCTGGCAGAGACCCTGCCGCCCCTGGAAAGGCACCCACTGCCACTAGCAGGGGCCCATAGCAGCGCCGCCGGCCCTAGGAGGGTCCATAGGGGCGCCGCAGAACCTGGCAGGGTCCTTGTGGGCAGTGGCGCCCCAAAGAGGTACACTGGGGGAGACACCACCTCTGAAGGGCCCCTCAAGGTGCCACTGCTATGGAAGAGCCCCTGGGGACGTCGCCGTCCCTGGGAACACCCCTGACGTCGCTTTCGTCCCTGTTAGGGACCCTGGGATCGACGTTATCCCTGTGAGGGTCACTTGGCCATGCCAGGCACGGAAGAGCCACCAGGGCCCTCTCAGGGTTGGTGGTGCCCCCAGGGGACCTGTCAGGGGTGCTGGAGCAACCAGGGGCGCTGGATCCACCAGGGGCGTTCTTAGGGACAACGGCAAATTTACGGGCTTTCTCAGGGGCTCCTCCTGAAACAGCCGCGTTTCCATGGGCCTCTCACTGACGGCAACGCTCCTAGGGACCCTCACAGACACGGCGGCGCCCCCATAGTCCCTGCTAGGGGCGCTGGCGACCCAAGGGACCCTCACAGGGACAGTGTTGACCTCAGGGTTTTTTCCAGGGACGGGGGCGCCTTCAGATACGTTCCTAGGGATTTTGGTGCTCCCAGAGGCCCTCCCAGAGGCCCTGCCAGCAGCATGGCGTCTTCAGGGGCCCTTCCAGAGGCGGGGGCTCCCCCCAGGCCTCTTTATGGGGTGCCACTGCTCCCAGGTACCCTGCCAAAGCCTGTGGCTCACAATCGGTCCTCCTAGGGGAGGCGGCGCTCCAAAACAATGGATAGTGGTGTCGTACATATTGCATTCTTCCAGTAATCTCTTACCTAACTGTGATTGGTGGAAAAAGAGGTAACGTCGTCAAATTTCAGCCAATAGGAAAACAGAGCAATCAGTTAGCACAACACCCCAACTTATGTTTTGCTGTTGGATATTTATTCTCCTTTTCATTGTTCAGGTTGCGATAATACTTAAAATGTGATGGGTGGTGTATTTATTTAACGTCATATCTCCCAGAATTTAAATATTGAACGAGAGTAAAGATCCAACAGCAAAGCATAAGTTGGGGTGTTGTGCTGACTGATTGTTCTGTTCTCCTATTGGCTGGAATTTGATGACGTTATATCTTGCTCCACCAATCACAGTGAAGTAAGGGATTACTGGACGAATGCAAAATGGACAACAAAACGATGAAGTTTTTGGTCGATGCCGCATGTGGAAGGAGCCCTGGGGGCGCCGTCGCTCCTGGCAGAGACCCTGCCGCCCCTGGAAAGGCACCCACTGCCACTAGCAGGGGCCCATAGCAGCGCCGCCGGCCCTAGGAGGGTCCATAGGGGCGCCGCAGAACCTGGCAGGGTCCTTGTGGGCAGTGGCGCCCCAAAGAGGTACACTGGGGGAGACACCACCTGTGAAGGGCCCCTCAAGGTGCCACTGCTATGGAAGAGCCCCTGGGGACGTCGCCGTCCCTGGGAACACCCCTGACGTCGCTTTCGTCCCTGTTAGGGACCCTGGGATCGACGTTATCCCTGTGAGGGTCACTTGGCCATGCCAGGCACGGAAGAGCCACCAGGGCCCTCTCAGGGTTGCCGGTGCCCCCAGGGGACCTGTCAGGGGTGCTGGAGCAACCAGGGGCGCTGGATCCACCAGGGGCGTTCTTAGGGACAACGGCAAATTTACCGGCTTTCTCAGGGAAGGCGTGCGTTCTCAGGGGCTCCTCCTGAAACAGTCGCGTTTCCATGGGCCTCTCACTGACGGCAACGCTCGTAGGGACCCTCACAGATACGGAGGCGCCCCCATGGGCCCTGCTAGGGGCGCTGGTGACTCAAGGGACCCTCACAGGGACAGCGTTGACCTCAGGGTTTTTTCCAGGGACGGGGGCGCCTTCAGATACGTTCCTAGGGATTGTGGTGCTCCCAGAGGCCCTCCCAGAGGCCCTGCCAGCAGCATGGCGTCTTCAGGGGCCCTTCCAGAGGCGGTGGCTCCCCCCAGGCCTCTTTATGGGGTGCCACTGCTCCCAGGTACCCTGCCAAAGCCAGTGGCTCACAATAGGTCCTCCTAGGGGAGGCGGCGCTCCAAAACAATGGATAGTGGTGTCGTACATATTGCATTCTTCCAGTAATCTCTTACCTAACTGTGATTGGTGGAAAAAGAGGTAACGTCGTCAAATTTCAGCCAATAGGGAAACAGAGCAATCAGTTAGCACAACACCCCAACTTATGTTTTGCTGTTGGATATTTATTCTCCTTTTCATTGTTCAGGTTGCTATAATACTTAAAATGTGATGGGTGGTGTATTTATTTAACGTCATATCTCCCAGAATTTAAATATTGAACGAGAGTAAAGATCCAACAGCAAAGCATAAGTTGGGGTGTTGTGCTGACTGATTGCTCTGTTCTCCTATTGGCTGGAATTTGATGACGTTATATCTTGCTCCACCAATCACAGTTCAGTAAGGGATTACTGGACGAATGCAAAATGGACAACAAAACGATGAAGTTTTTGGTCGATGCCGCATGTGGAAGGAGCCCTGGGGGCGCCGTCGCTCCTGGCAGAGACCCTGCCGCCCCTGGAAAGGTGCCCACTGCCACTAGCAGGGGCCCATAGCAGCGCCGCCGGCCCTAGGAGGGTCCATAGGGGCGCCGCAGAACCTGGCAGGGTCCTTGTGGGCAGTGGCGCCCCAAAGAGGTACACTGGGGGAGACACCACCTCTGAAGGGCCCCTCAAGGTGCCACTGCTATGGAAGAGCCCCTGGGGACGTCGCCGTCCCTGGGAACACCCCTGACGTCGCTTTCGTCCCTGTTAGGGACCCTGGGATCGACGTTATCCCTGTGAGGGTCACTTGGCCATGCCAGGCACGGAAGAGCCACCAAGGCCCTCTCAGGGTTGCCGGTGCCCCCAGGGGACCTGTCAGGGGTGCTGGAGCAAACAGGGGCGCTGGATCCACCAGGGGCGTTCTTAGGGACAACGGCAAATTTACGGGCTTTCTCAGGGAAGGCGTGCGTTCTCAGGGGCTCCTCCTGAAACAGCCGCGTTTCCATGGGCCTCTCACTGACGGCAACGCTCGTAGGGACCCTCACAGATACGGAGGCGCCCCCATGGGGCCTGCTAGGGGCGCTGGTGACTCAAGGGACCCTCACAGGGACAGCGTTGACCTCAGGGTTTTTCCAGCGACGGGGGCGCCTTCAGGAACGTTCCTAGGGATTGTGGTGCTCCCAGAGGCCCTCCCAGAGGCCCTGCCAGCAGCATGGCGTCTTCAGGGGCCCTTCCAGAGGCGGTGGCTCCCCCGAGGCCTCTTTATGGGGTGCCACTGCTCCCAGGTACCCTGCCAAAGCCTATGGCTCACAATAGGTCCTCCTAGGGGAGGCGGCGCTCCAAAACAATGGATAGTGGTGTCGTACATATTGCATTCTTCCAGTAATCTCTTACCTAACTGTGATTGGTGGAAAAAGAGGTAACGTCGTCAAATTTCAGCCAATAGGGAAACAGAGCAATCAGTTAGCACAACACCCCAACTTATGTTTTGCTGTTGGATATTTATTCTCCTTTTCATTGTTCAGGTTGCGATAATACTTAAAATGTGATGGGTGGTGTATTTATTTAACGTCATATCTCCCAGAATTTAAATAGTGAACGAGAGTAAAGATCCAACAGCAAAGCATAAGTTGGGGTGTTGTGCTGACTGATTGCTCTGTTCTCCTATTGGCTGGAATTTGATGACGTTATATCTTGCTCCACCAATCACAGTTAAGTAAGGGATTACTGGACGAATGCAAAATGGACAACAAAACGATGAAGTTTTTGGTCGATGCCGCATGTGGAAGGAGCCCTGGGGGCGCCGTCGCTCCTGGCAGAGACCCTGCCGCCCCTGGAAAGGTGCCCACTGCCACTAGCAGGGGCCCATAGCAGCGCCGCCGGCCCTAGGAGGGTCCATAGGGGCGCCGCAGAACCTGGCAGGGTCCTTGTGGGCAGTGGCGCCCCAAAGAGGTACACTGGGGGAGACACCACCTCTGAAGGGCCCCTCAAGGTGCCACTGCTATGGAAGAGCCCCTGGGGACGTCGCCGTCCCTGGGAACACCCCTGACGTCGCTTTCGTCCCTGTTAGGGACCCTGGGATCGACGTTATCCCTGTGAGGGTCACTTGGCCATGCCAGGCACGGAAGAGCCACCAAGGCCCTCTCAGGGTTGCCGGTGCCCCCAGGGGACCTGTCAGGGGTGCTGGAGCAACCAGGGGCGCTGGATCCACCAGGGGCGTTCTTAGGGACAACGGCAAATTTACGGGCTTTCTCAGGGAAGGCGGCGTTCTCAGGGGCTCCTCCTGAAACAGCCGCGTTTCCATGGGCCTCTCACTGACGGCAACGCTCCTAGGGACCCTCACAGACACGGCGGCGCCCCCATGGGCCCTGCTAGGGGCGCTGGCGACCCAAGGGACCCTCACAGGGACAGTGTTGACCTCAGGGTTTTTTCCAGGGACGGGGGCGCCTTCAGATACGTTCCTAGGGATTTTGGTGCTCCCAGAGGCCCTCCCAGAGGCCCTGCCAGCAGCATGGCGTCTTCAGGGGCCCTTCCAGAGGCGGGGGCTCCCCCCAGGCCTCTTTATGGGGTGCCACTGCTCCCAGGTACCCTGCCAAAGCCAGTGGCTCACAATAGGTCCTCCTAGGGGAGGCGGCGCTCCAAAACAATGGATAGTGGTGTCGTACATATTGCATTCTTCCAGTAATCTCTTACCTAACTGTGATTGGTGGAAAAAGAGGTAACGTCGTCAAATTTCAGCCAATAGGAAAACAGAGCAATCAGTTAGCACAACACCCCAACTTATGTTTTGCTGTTGGATATTTATTCTCCTTTTCATTGTTCAGGTTGCGATAATACTTAAAATGTGATGGGTGGTGTATTTATTTAACGTCATATCTCCCAGAATTTAAATAGTGAACGAGAGTAAAGATCCAACAGCAAAGCATAAGTTGGGGTGTTGTGCTGACTGATTGCTCTGTTCTCCTATTGGCTGGAATTTGATGACGTTATATCTTGCTCCACCAATCACAGTTAAGTAAGGGATTACTGGACGAATGCAAAATGGACAACAAAACGATGAAGTTTTTGGTCGATGCCGCATGTGGAAGGAGCCCTGGGGGCGCCGTCGCTCCTGGCAGAGACCCTGCCGCCCCTGGAAAGGTGCCCACTGCCACTAGCAGGGGCCCATAGCAGCGCCGCCGGCCCTAGGAGGGTCCATAGGGGCGCCGCAGAACCTGGCAGGGTCCTTGTGGGCAGTGGCGCCCCAAAGAGGTACACTGGGGGAGACACCACCTCTGAAGGGCCCCTCAAGGTGCCACTGCTATGGAAGAGCCCCTGGGGACGTCGCCGTCCCTGGGAACACCCCTGACGTCGCTTTCGTCCCTGTTAGGGACCCTGGGATCGACGTTATCCCTGTGAGGGTCACTTGGCCATGCCAGGCACGGAAGAGCCACCAAGGCCCTCTCAGGGTTGCCGGTGCCCCCAGGGGACCTGTCAGGGGTGCTGGAGCAACCAGGGGCGCTGGATCCACCAGGGGCGTTCTTAGGGACAACGGCAAATTTACGGGCTTTCTCAGGGAAGGCGGCGTTCTCAGGGGCTCCTCCTGAAACAGCCGCGTTTCCATGGGCCTCTCACTGACGGCAACGCTCCTAGGGACCCTCACAGACACGGCGGCGCCCCCATGGGCCCTGCTAGGGGCGCTGGCGACCCAAGGGACCCTCACAGGGACAGTGTTGACCTCAGGGTTTTTTCCAGGGACGGGGGCGCCTTCAGATACGTTCCTAGGGATTTTGGTGCTCCCAGAGGCCCTCCCAGAGGCCCTGCCAGCAGCATGGCGTCTTCAGGGGCCCTTCCAGAGGCGGGGGCTCCCCCCAGGCCTCTTTATGGGGTGCCACTGCTCCCAGGTACCCTGCCAAAGCCTATGGCTCACAATAGGTCCTCCTAGGGGAGGCGGCGCTCCAAAACAATGGATAGTGGTGTCGTACATATTGCATTCTTCCAGTAATCTCTTACCTAACTGTGATTGGTGGAAAAAGAGGTAACGTCGTCAAATTTCAGCCAATAGGGAAACAGAGCAATCAGTTAGCACAACACCCCAACTTATGTTTTGCTGTTGGATATTTATTCTCCTTTTCATTGTTCAGGTTGCGATAATACTTAAAATGTGATGGGTGGTGTATTTATTTAACGTCATATCTCCCAGAATTTAAATAGTGAACGAGAGTAAAGATCCAACAGCAAAGCATAAGTTGGGGTGTTGTGCTGACTGATTGCTCTGTTCTCCTATTGGCTGGAATTTGATGACGTTATATCTTGCTCCACCAATCACAGTTAAGTAAGGGATTACTGGACGAATGCAAAATGGACAACAAAACGATGAAGTTTTTGGTCGATGCCGCATGTGGAAGGAGCCCTGGGGGCGCCGTCGCTCCTGGCAGAGACCCTGCCGCCCCTGGAAAGGTGCCCACTGCCACTAGCAGGGGCCCATAGCAGCGCCGCCGGCCCTAGGAGGGTCCATAGGGGCGCCGCAGAACCTGGCAGGGTCCTTGTGGGCAGTGGCGCCCCAAAGAGGTACACTGGGGGAGACACCACCTCTGAAGGGCCCCTCAAGGTGCCACTGCTATGGAAGAGCCCCTGGGGACGTCGCCGTCCCTGGGAACACCCCTGACGTCGCTTTCGTCCCTGTTAGGGACCCTGGGATCGACGTTATCCCTGTGAGGGTCACTTGGCCATGCCAGGCACGGAAGAGCCACCAAGGCCCTCTCAGGGTTGCCGGTGCCCCCAGGGGACCTGTCAGGGGTGCTGGAGCAACCAGGGGCGCTGGATCCACCAGGGGCGTTCTTAGGGACAACGGCAAATTTACGGGCTTTCTCAGGGAAGGCGGCGTTCTCAGGGGCTCCTCCTGAAACAGCCGCGTTTCCATGGGCCTCTCACTGACGGCAACGCTCCTAGGGACCCTCACAGACACGGCGGCGCCCCCATGGGCCCTGCTAGGGGCGCTGGCGACCCAAGGGACCCTCACAGGGACAGTGTTGACCTCAGGGTTTTTTCCAGGGACGGGGGCGCCTTCAGATACGTTCCTAGGGATTTTGGTGCTCCCAGAGGCCCTCCCAGAGGCCCTGCCAGCAGCATGGCGTCTTCAGGGGCCCTTCCAGAGGCGGGGGCTCCCCCCAGGCCTCTTTATGGGGTGCCACTGCTCCCAGGTACCCTGCCAAAGCCAGTGGCTCACAATAGGTCCTCCTAGGGGAGGCGGCGCTCCAAAACAATGGATAGTGGTGTCGTACATATTGCATTCTTCCAGTAATCTCTTACCTAACTGTGATTGGTGGAAAAAGAGGTAACGTCGTCAAATTTCAGCCAATAGGAAAACAGAGCAATCAGTTAGCACAACACCCCAACTTATGTTTTGCTGTTGGATATTTATTCTCCTTTTCATTGTTCAGGTTGCGATAATACTTAAAATGTGATGGGTGGTGTATTTATTTAACGTCATATCTCCCAGAATTTAAATAGTGAACGAGAGTAAAGATCCAACAGCAAAGCATAAGTTGGGGTGTTGTGCTGACTGATTGCTCTGTTCTCCTATTGGCTGGAATTTGATGACGTTATATCTTGCTCCACCAATCACAGTTAAGTAAGGGATTACTGGACGAATGCAAAATGGACAACAAAACGATGAAGTTTTTGGTCGATGCCGCATGTGGAAGGAGCCCTGGGGGCGCCGTCGCTCCTGGCAGAGACCCTGCCGCCCCTGGAAAGGTGCCCACTGCCACTAGCAGGGGCCCATAGCAGCGCCGCCGGCCCTAGGAGGGTCCATAGGGGCGCCGCAGAACCTGGCAGGGTCCTTGTGGGCAGTGGCGCCCCAAAGAGGTACACTGGGGGAGACACCACCTCTGAAGGGCCCCTCAAGGTGCCACTGCTATGGAAGAGCCCCTGGGGACGTCGCCGTCCCTGGGAACACCCCTGACGTCGCTTTCGTCCCTGTTAGGGACCCTGGGATCGACGTTATCCCTGTGAGGGTCACTTGGCCATGCCAGGCACGGAAGAGCCACCAAGGCCCTCTCAGGGTTGCCGGTGCCCCCAGGGGACCTGTCAGGGGTGCTGGAGCAACCAGGGGCGCTGGATCCACCAGGGGCGTTCTTAGGGACAACGGCAAATTTACGGGCTTTCTCAGGGAAGGCGGCGTTCCTAGGGGCTCCTCCTGAAACAGCCGAGTTTCCATGGGCCTCTCACTGACGGCAACGCTCCTAGGGACCCTCACAGACACGGCGGCGCCCCCATGGGCCCTGCTAGGGGCGCTGGCGACCCAAGGGACCCTCACAGGGACAGTGTTGACCTCAGGGTTTTTTCCAGGGACGGGGGCGCCTTCAGATACGTTCCTAGGGATTTTGGTGCTCCCAGAGGCCCTCCCAGAGGCCCTGCCAGCAGCATGGCGTCTTCAGGGGCCCTTCCAGAGGCGGGGGCTCCCCCCAGGCCTCTTTATGGGGTGCCACTGCTCCCAGGTACCCTGCCAAAGCCAGTGGCTCACAATAGGTCCTCCTAGGGGAGGCGGCGCTCCAAAACAATGGATAGTGGTGTCGTACATATTGCATTCTTTCAGTAATCTCTTACCTAACTGTGATTGGTGGAAAAAGAGGTAACGTCGTCAAATTTCAGCCAATAGGAAAACAGAGCAATCAGTTAGCACAACACCCCAACTTATGTTTTGCTGTTGGATATTTATTCTCCTTTTCATTGTTCAGGTTGCGATAATACTTAAAATGTGATGGGTGGTGTATTTATTTAACGTCATATCTCCCAGAATTTAAATAGTGAACGAGAGTAAAGATCCAACAGCAAAGCATAAGTTGGGGTGTTGTGCTGACTGATTGCTCTGTTCTCCTATTGGCTGGAATTTGATGACGTTATATCTTGCTCCACCAATCACAGTTAAGTAAGGGATTACTGGACGAATGCAAAATGGACAACAAAACGATGAAGTTTTTGGTCGATGCCGCATGTGGAAGGAGCCCTGGGGGCGCCGTCGCTCCTGGCAGAGACCCTGCCGCCCCTGGAAAGGTGCCCACTGCCACTAGCAGGGGCCCATAGCAGCGCCGCCGGCCCTAGGAGGGTCCATAGGGGCGCCGCAGAACCTGGCAGGGTCCTTGTGGGCAGTGGCGCCCCAAAGAGGTACACTGGGGGAGACACCACCTCTGAAGGGCCCCTCAAGGTGCCACTGCTATGGAAGAGCCCCTGGGGACGTCGCCGTCCCTGGGAACACCCCTGACGTCGCTTTCGTCCCTGTTAGGGACCCTGGGATCGACGTTATCCCTGTGAGGGTCACTTGGCCATGCCAGGCACGGAAGAGCCACCAAGGCCCTCTCAGGGTTGCCGGTGCCCCCAGGGGACCTGTCAGGGGTGCTGGAGCAACCAGGGGCGCTGGATCCACCAGGGGCGTTCTTAGGGACAACGGCAAATTTACGGGCTTTCTCAGGGAAGGCGGCGTTCTCAGGGGCTCCTCCTGAAACAGCCGCGTTTCCATGGGCCTCTCACTGACGGCAACGCTCCTAGGGACCCTCACAGACACGGCGGCGCCCCCATGGGCCCTGCTAGGGGCGCTGGCGACCCAAGGGACCCTCACAGGGACAGTGTTGACCTCAGGGTTTTTTCCAGGGACGGGGGCGCCTTCAGATACGTTCCTAGGGATTTTGGTGCTCCCAGAGGCCCTCCCAGAGGCCCTGCCAGCAGCATGGCGTCTTCAGGGGCCCTTCCAGAGGCGGGGGCTCCCCCCAGGCCTCTTTATGGGGTGCCACTGCTCCCAGGTACCCTGCCAAAGCCTGTGGCTCACAATAGGTCCTCCTAGGGGAGGCGGCGCTCCAAAACAATGGATAGTGGTGTCGTACATATTGCATTCTTCCAGTAATCTCTTACCTAACTGTGATTGGTGGAAAAAGAGGTAGCGTCGTCAAATTTCAGCCAATAGGAAAACAGAGCAATCAGTTAGCACAACACCCCAACTTATGTTTTGCTGTTGGATATTTATTCTCCTTTTCATTGTTCAGGTTGCGATAATACTTAAAATGTGATGGGTGGTGTATTTATTTAACGTCATATCTCCCAGAATTTAAATAGTGAACGAGAGTAAAGATCCAACAGCAAAGCATAAGTTGGGGTGTTGTGCTGACTGATTGCTCTGTTCTCCTATTGGCTGGAATTTGATGACGTTATATCTTGCTCCACCAATCACAGTTAAGTAAGGGATTACTGGACGAATGCAAAATGGACAACAAAACGATGAAGTTTTTGGTCGATGCCGCATGTGGAAGGAGCCCTGGGGGCGCCGTCGCTCCTGGCAGAGACCCTGCCGCCCCTGGAAAGGTGCCCACTGCCACTAGCAGGGGCCCATAGCAGCGCCGCCGGCCCTAGGAGGGTCCATAGGGGCGCCGCAGAACCTGGCAGGGTCCTTGTGGGCAGTGGCGCCCCAAAGAGGTACACTGGGGGAGACACCACCTCTGAAGGGCCCCTCAAGGTGCCACTGCTATGGAAGAGCCCCTGGGGACGTCGCCGTCCCTGGGAACACCCCTGACGTCGCTTTCGTCCCTGTTAGGGACCCTGGGATCGACGTTATCCCTGTGAGGGTCACTTGGCCATGCCAGGCACGGAAGAGCCACCAGGGCCCTCTCAGGGTTGCCGGTGCCCCCAGGGGACCTGTCAGGGGTGCTGGAGCAACCAGGGGCGCTGGATCCACCAGGGGCGTTCTTAGGGACAACGGCAAATTTACGGGCTTTCTCAGGGAAGGCGGCGTTCCTAGGGGCTCCTCCTGAAACAGCCGAGTTTCCATGGGCCTCTCACTGACGGCAACGCTCCTAGGGACCCTCACAGACACGGCGGCGCCCCCATGGGCCCTGCTAGGGGCGCTGGCGACCCAAGGGACCCTCACAGGGACAGTGTTGACCTCAGGGTTTTTTCCAGGGACGGGGGCGCCTTCAGATACGTTCCTAGGGATTTTGGTGCTCCCAGAGGCCCTCCCAGAGGCCCTGCCAGCAGCATGGCGTCTTCAGGGGCCCTTCCAGAGGCGGGGGCTCCCCCCAGGCCTCTTTATGGGGTGCCACTGCTCCCAGGTACCCTGCCAAAGCCAGTGGCTCACAATAGGTCCTCCTAGGGGAGGCGGCGCTCCAAAACAATGGATAGTGGTGTCGTACATATTGCATTCTTCCAGTAATCTCTTACCTAACTGTGATTGGTGGAAAAAGAGGTAACGTCGTCAAATTTCAGCCAATAGGAAAACAGAGCAATCAGTTAGCACAACACCCCAACTTATGTTTTGCTGTTGGATATTTATTCTCCTTTTCATTGTTCAGGTTGCGATAATACTTAAAATGTGATGGGTGGTGTATTTATTTAACGTCATATCTCCCAGAATTTAAATAGTGAACGAGAGTAAAGATCCAACAGCAAAGCATAAGTTGGGGTGTTGTGCTGACTGATTGCTCTGTTCTCCTATTGGCTGGAATTTGATGACGTTATATCTTGCTCCACCAATCACAGTTAAGTAAGGGATTACTGGACGAATGCAAAATGGACAACAAAACGATGAAGTTTTTGGTCGATGCCGCATGTGGAAGGAGCCCTGGGGCGCCGTCGCTCCTGGCAGAGACCCTGCCGCCCCTGGAAAGGTGCCCACTGCCACTAGCAGGGGCCCATAGCAGCGCCGCCGGCCCTAGGAGGGTCCATAGGGGCGCCGCAGAACCTGGCAGGGTCCTTGTGGGCAGTGGCGCCCCAAAGAGGTACACTGGGGGAGACACCACCTCTGAAGGGCCCCTCAAGGTGCCACTGCTATGGAAGAGCCCCTGGGGACGTCGCCGTCCCTGGGAACACCCCTGACGTCGCTTTCGTCCCTGTTAGGGACCCTGGGATCGACGTTATCCCTGTGAGGGTCACTTGGCCATGCCAGGCACGGAAGAGCCACCAAGGCCCTCTCAGGGTTGCCGGTGCCCCCAGGGGACCTGTCAGGGGTGCTGGAGCAACCAGGGGCGCTGGATCCACCAGGGGCGTTCTTAGGGACAACGGCAAATTTACGGGCTTTCTCAGGGAAGGCGGCGTTCTCAGGGGCTCCTCCTGAAACAGCCGCGTTTCCATGGGCCTCTCACTGACGGCAACGCTCCTAGGGACCCTCACAGACACGGCGGCGCCCCCATGGGCCCTGCTAGGGGCGCTGGCGACCCAAGGGACCCTCACAGGGACAGTGTTGACCTCAGGGTTTTTTCCAGGGACGGGGGCGCCTTCAGATACGTTCCTAGGGATTTTGGTGCTCCCAGAGGCCCTCCCAGAGGCCCTGCCAGCAGCATGGCGTCTTCAGGGGCCCTTCCAGAGGCGGGGGCTCCCCCCAGGCCTCTTTATGGGGTGCCACTGCTCCCAGGTACCCTGCCAAAGCCTGTGGCTCACAATAGGTCCTCCTAGGGGAGGCGGCGCTCCAAAACAATGGATAGTGGTGTCGTACATATTGCATTCTTCCAGTAATCTCTTACCTAACTGTGATTGGTGGAAAAAGAGGTAGCGTCGTCAAATTTCAGCCAATAGGAAAACAGAGCAATCAGTTAGCACAACACCCCAACTTATGTTTTGCTGTTGGATATTTATTCTCCTTTTCATTGTTCAGGTTGCGATAATACTTAAAATGTGATGGGTGGTGTATTTATTTAACGTCATATCTCCCAGAATTTAAATAGTGAACGAGAGTAAAGATCCAACAGCAAAGCATAAGTTGGGGTGTTGTGCTGACTGATTGCTCTGTTCTCCTATTGGCTGGAATTTGATGACGTTATATCTTGCTCCACCAATCACAGTTAAGTAAGGGATTACTGGACGAATGCAAAATGGACAACAAAACGATGAAGTTTTTGGTCGATGCCGCATGTGGAAGGAGCCCTGGGGGCGCCGTCGCTCCTGGCAGAGACCCTGCCGCCCCTGGAAAGGTGCCCACTGCCACTAGCAGGGGCCCATAGCAGCGCCGCCGGCCCTAGGAGGGTCCATAGGGGCGCCGCAGAACCTGGCAGGGTCCTTGTGGGCAGTGGCGCCCCAAAGAGGTACACTGGGGGAGACACCACCTCTGAAGGGCCCCTCAAGGTGCCACTGCTATGGAAGAGCCCCTGGGGACGTCGCCGTCCCTGGGAACACCCCTGACGTCGCTTTCGTCCCTGTTAGGGACCCTGGGATCGACGTTATCCCTGTGAGGGTCACTTGGCCATGCCAGGCACGGAAGAGCCACCAAGGCCCTCTCAGGGTTGCCGGTGCCCCCAGGGGACCTGTCAGGGGTGCTGGAGCAACCAGGGGCGCTGGATCCACCAGGGGCGTTCTTAGGGACAACGGCAAATTTACGGGCTTTCTCAGGGAAGGCGGCGTTCTCAGGGGCTCCTCCTGAAACAGCCGCGTTTCCATGGGCCTCTCACTGACGGCAACGCTCCTAGGGACCCTCACAGACACGGCGGCGCCCCCATGGGCCCTGCTAGGGGCGCTGGCGACCCAAGGGACCCTCACAGGGACAGTGTTGACCTCAGGGTTTTTTCCAGGGACGGGGGCGCCTTCAGATACGTTCCTAGGGATTTTGGTGCTCCCAGAGGCCCTCCCAGAGGCCCTGCCAGCAGCATGGCGTCTTCAGGGGCCCTTCCAGAGGCGGGGGCTCCCCCCAGGCCTCTTTATGGGGTGCCACTGCTCCCAGGTACCCTGCCAAAGCCTGTGGCTCACAATAGGTCCTCCTAGGGGAGGCGGCGCTCCAAAACAATGGATAGTGGTGTCGTACATATTGCATTCTTCCAGTAATCTCTTACCTAACTGTGATTGGTGGAAAAAGAGGTAGCGTCGTCAAATTTCAGCCAATAGGAAAACAGAGCAATCAGTTAGCACAACACCCCAACTTATGTTTTGCTGTTGGATATTTATTCTCCTTTTCATTGTTCAGGTTGCGATAATACTTAAAATGTGATGGGTGGTGTATTTATTTAACGTCATATCTCCCAGAATTTAAATAGTGAACGAGAGTAAAGATCCAACAGCAAAGCATAAGTTGGGGTGTTGTGCTGACTGATTGCTCTGTTCTCCTATTGGCTGGAATTTGATGACGTTATATCTTGCTCCACCAATCACAGTTAAGTAAGGGATTACTGGACGAATGCAAAATGGACAACAAAACGATGAAGTTTTTGGTCGATGCCGCATGTGGAAGGAGCCCTGGGGGCGCCGTCGCTCCTGGCAGAGACCCTGCCGCCCCTGGAAAGGTGCCCACTGCCACTAGCAGGGGCCCATAGCAGCGCCGCCGGCCCTAGGAGGGTCCATAGGGGCGCCGCAGAACCTGGCAGGGTCCTTGTGGGCAGTGGCGCCCCAAAGAGGTACACTGGGGGAGACACCACCTCTGAAGGGCCCCTCAAGGTGCCACTGCTATGGAAGAGCCCCTGGGGACGTCGCCGTCCCTGGGAACACCCCTGACGTCGCTTTCGTCCCTGTTAGGGTCCCTGGGATCGACGTTATCCCTGTGAGGGTCACTTGGCCATGCCAGGCACGGAAGAGCCACCAAGGCCCTCTCAGGGTTGCCGGTGCCCCCAGGGGACCTGTCAGGGGTGCTGGAGCAACCAGGGGCGCTGGATCCACCAGGGGCGTTCTTAGGGACAACGGCAAATTTACGGGCTTTCTCAGGGAAGGCGGCGTTCTCAGGGGCTCCTCCTGAAACAGCCGCGTTTCCATGGGCCTCTCACTGACGGCAACGCTCCTAGGGACCCTCACAGACACGGCGGCGCCCCCATGGGCCCTGCTAGGGGCGCTGGCGACCCAAGGGACCCTCACAGGGACAGTGTTGACCTCAGGGTTTTTTCCAGGGACGGGGGCGCCTTCAGATACGTTCCTAGGGATTTTGGTGCTCCCAGAGGCCCTCCCAGAGGCCCTGCCAGCAGCATGGCGTCTTCAGGGGCCCTTCCAGAGGCGGGGGCTCCCCCCAGGCCTCTTTATGGGGTGCCACTGCTCCCAGGTACCCTGCCAAAGCCTGTGGCTCACAATAGGTCCTCCTAGGGGAGGCGGCGCTCCAAAACAATGGATAGTGGTGTCGTACATATTGCATTCTTCCAGTAATCTCTTACCTAACTGTGATTGGTGGAAAAAGAGGTAGCGTCGTCAAATTTCAGCCAATAGGAAAACAGAGCAATCAGTTAGCACAACACCCCAACTTATGTTTTGCTGTTGGATATTTATTCTCCTTTTCATTGTTCAGGTTGCGATAATACTTAAAATGTGATGGGTGGTGTATTTATTTAACGTCATATCTCCCAGAATTTAAATAGTGAACGAGAGTAAAGATCCAACAGCAAAGCATAAGTTGGGGTGTTGTGCTGACTGATTGCTCTGTTCTCCTATTGGCTGGAATTTGATGACGTTATATCTTGCTCCACCAATCACAGTTAAGTAAGGGATTACTGGACGAATGCAAAATGGACAACAAAACGATGAAGTTTTTGGTCGATGCCGCATGTGGAAGGAGCCCTGGGGGCGCCGTCGCTCCTGGCAGAGACCCTGCCGCCCCTGGAAAGGTGCCCACTGCCACTAGCAGGGGCCCATAGCAGCGCCGCCGGCCCTAGGAGGGTCCATAGGGGCGCCGCAGAACCTGGCAGGGTCCTTGTGGGCAGTGGCGCCCCAAAGAGGTACACTGGGGGAGACACCACCTCTGAAGGGCCCCTCAAGGTGCCACTGCTATGGAAGAGCCCCTGGGGACGTCGCCGTCCCTGGGAACACCCCTGACGTCGCTTTCGTCCCTGTTAGGGACCCTGGGATCGACGTTATCCCTGTGAGGGTCACTTGGCCATGCCAGGCACGGAAGAGCCACCAAGGCCCTCTCAGGGTTGCCGGTGCCCCCAGGGGACCTGTCAGGGGTGCTGGAGCAACCAGGGGCGCTGGATCCACCAGGGGCGTTCTTAGGGACAACGGCAAATTTACGGGCTTTCTCAGGGAAGGCGGCGTTCTCAGGGGCTCCTCCTGAAACAGCCGCGTTTCCATGGGCCTCTCACTGACGGCAACGCTCCTAGGGACCCTCACAGACACGGCGGCGCCCCCATGGGCCCTGCTAGGGGCGCTGGCGACCCAAGGGACCCTCACAGGGACAGTGTTGACCTCAGGGTTTTTTCCAGGGACGGGGGCGCCTTCAGATACGTTCCTAGGGATTTTGGTGCTCCCAGAGGCCCTCCCAGAGGCCCTGCCAGCAGCATGGCGTCTTCAGGGGCCCTTCCAGAGGCGGGGGCTCCCCCCAGGCCTCTTTATGGGGTGCCACTGCTCCCAGGTACCCTGCCAAAGCCTGTGGCTCACAATAGGTCCTCCTAGGGGAGGCGGCGCTCCAAAACAATGGATAGTGGTGTCGTACATATTGCATTCTTCCAGTAATCTCTTACCTAACTGTGATTGGTGGAAAAAGAGGTAGCGTCGTCAAATTTCAGCCAATAGGAAAACAGAGCAATCAGTTAGCACAACACCCCAACTTATGTTTTGCTGTTGGATATTTATTCTCCTTTTCATTGTTCAGGTTGCGATAATACTTAAAATGTGATGGGTGGTGTATTTATTTAACGTCATATCTCCCAGAATTTAAATAGTGAACGAGAGTAAAGATCCAACAGCAAAGCATAAGTTGGGGTGTTGTGCTGACTGATTGCTCTGTTCTCCTATTGGCTGGAATTTGATGACGTTATATCTTGCTCCACCAATCACAGTTAAGTAAGGGATTACTGGACGAATGCAAAATGGACAACAAAACGATGAAGTTTTTGGTCGATGCCGCATGTGGAAGGAGCCCTGGGGGCGCCGTCGCTCCTGGCAGAGACCCTGCCGCCCCTGGAAAGGTGCCCACTGCCACTAGCAGGGGCCCATAGCAGCGCCGCCGGCCCTAGGAGGGTCCATAGGGGCGCCGCAGAACCTGGCAGGGTCCTTGTGGGCAGTGGCGCCCCAAAGAGGTACACTGGGGGAGACACCACCTCTGAAGGGCCCCTCAAGGTGCCACTGCTATGGAAGAGCCCCTGGGGACGTCGCCGTCCCTGGGAACACCCCTGACGTCGCTTTCGTCCCTGTTAGGGACCCTGGGATCGACGTTATCCCTGTGAGGGTCACTTGGCCATGCCAGGCACGGAAGAGCCACCAAGGCCCTCTCAGGGTTGCCGGTGCCCCCAGGGGACCTGTCAGGGGTGCTGGAGCAACCAGGGGCGCTGGATCCACCAGGGGCGTTCTTAGGGACAACGGCAAATTTACGGGCTTTCTCAGGGAAGGCGGCGTTCTCAGGGGCTCCTCCTGAAACAGCCGCGTTTCCATGGGCCTCTCACTGACGGCAACGCTCCTAGGGACCCTCACAGACACGGCGGCGCCCCCATGGGCCCTGCTAGGGGCGCTGGCGACCCAAGGGACCCTCACAGGGACAGTGTTGACCTCAGGGTTTTTTCCAGGGACGGGGGCGCCTTCAGATACGTTTCCTAGGGATTTTGGTGCTCCCAGAGGCCCTCCCAGAGGCCCTGCCAGCAGCATGGCGTCTTCAGGGGCCCTTCCAGAGGCGGGGGCTCCCCCCAGGCCTCTTTATGGGGTGCCACTGCTCCCAGGTACCCTGCCAAAGCCTGTGGCTCACAATAGGTCCTCCTAGGGGAGGCGGCGCTCCAAAACAATGGATAGTGGTGTCGTACATATTGCATTCTTCCAGTAATCTCTTACCTAACTGTGATTGGTGGAAAAAGAGGTAGCGTCGTCAAATTTCAGCCAATAGGAAAACAGAGCAATCAGTTAGCACAACACCCCAACTTATGTTTTGCTGTTGGATATTTATTCTCCTTTTCATTGTTCAGGTTGCGATAATACTTAAAATGTGATGGGTGGTGTATTTATTTAACGTCATATCTCCCAGAATTTAAATAGTGAACGAGAGTAAAGATCCAACAGCAAAGCATAAGTTGGGGTGTTGTGCTGACTGATTGCTCTGTTCTCCTATTGGCTGGAATTTGATGACGTTATATCTTGCTCCACCAATCACAGTTAAGTAAGGGATTACTGGACGAATGCAAAATGGACAACAAAACGATGAAGTTTTTGGTCGATGCCGCATGTGGAAGGAGCCCTGGGGGCGCCGTCGCTCCTGGCAGAGACCCTGCCGCCCCTGGAAAGGTGCCCACTGCCACTAGCAGGGGCCCATAGCAGCGCCGCCGGCCCTAGGAGGGTCCATAGGGGCGCCGCAGAACCTGGCAGGGTCCTTGTGGGCAGTGGCGCCCCAAAGAGGTACACTGGGGGAGACACCACCTCTGAAGGGCCCCTCAAGGTGCCACTGCTATGGAAGAGCCCCTGGGGACGTCGCCGTCCCTGGGAACACCCCTGACGTCGCTTTCGTCCCTGTTAGGGACCCTGGGATCGACGTTATCCCTGTGAGGGTCACTTGGCCATGCCAGGCACGGAAGAGCCACCAGGGCCCTCTCAGGGTTGCCGGTGCCCCCAGGGGACCTGTCAGGGGTGCTGGAGCAACCAGGGGTGCTGGAGCAACCAGGGGCGCTGGATCCACCAGGGGCGTTCTTAGGGACAACGGCAAATTTACGGGCTTTCTCAGGGAAGGCGGCGTTCTTAGGGGCTCCTCCTGAAACAGCCGAGTTTCCATGGGCCTCTCACTGACGGCAACGCTCCTAGGGACCCTCACAGACACGGCGGCGCCCCCATGGGCCCTGCTAGGGGCGCTGGCGACCCAAGGGACCCTCACAGGGACAGTGTTGACCTCAGGGTTTTTTCCAGGGACGGGGGCGCCTTCAGATACGTTCCTAGGGATTTTGGTGCTCCCAGAGGCCCTCCCAGAGGCCCTGCCAGCAGCATGGCGTCTTCAGGGGCCCTTCCAGAGGCGGGGGCTCCCCCCAGGCCTCTTTATGGGGTGCCACTGCTCCCAGGTACCCTGCCAAAGCCTATGGCTCACAATAGGTCCTCCTAGGGGAGGCGGCGCTCCAAAACAATGGATAGTGGTGTCGTACATATTGCATTCTTTCAGTAATCTCTTACCTAACTGTGATTGGTGGAAAAAGAGGTAACGTCGTCAAATTTCAGCCAATAGGAAACAGAGCAATCAGTTAGCACAACACCCCAACTTATGTTTTGCTGTTGGATATTTATTCTCCTTTTCATTGTTCAGGTTGCGATAATACTTAAAATGTGATGGGTGGTGTATTTATTTAACGTCATATCTCCCAGAATTTAAATAGTGAACGAGAGTAAAGATCCAACAGCAAAGCATAAGTTGGGGTGTTGTGCTGACTGATTGCTCTGTTCTCCTATTGGCTGGAATTTGATGACGTTATATCTTGCTCCACCAATCACAGTTAAGTAAGGGATTACTGGACGAATGCAAAATGGACAACAAAACGATGAAGTTTTTGGTCGATGCCGCATGTGGAAGGAGCCCTGGGGGCGCCGTCGCTCCTGGCAGAGACCCTGCCGCCCCTGGAAAGGTGCCCACTGCCACTAGCAGGGGCCCATAGCAGCGCCGCCGGCCCTAGGAGGGTCCATAGGGGCGCCGCAGAACCTGGCAGGGTCCTTGTGGGCAGTGGCGCCCCAAAGAGGTACACTGGGGGAGACACCACCTCTGAAGGGCCCCTCAAGGTGCCACTGCTATGGAAGAGCCCCTGGGAACACCCCTGACGTCGCTTTCGTCCCTGTTAGGGACCCTGGGATCGACGTTATCCCTGTGAGGGTCACTTGGCCATGCCAGGCACGGAAGAGCCACCAGGGCCCTCTCAGGGTTGCCGGTGCCCCCAGGGGACCTGTCAGGGGTGCTGGAGCAACCAGGGGCGCTGGATCCACCAGGGGCGTTCTTAGGGACAACGGCAAATTTACGGGCTTTCTCAGGGAAGGCGGCGTTCTCAGGGGCTCCTCCTGAAACAGCCGCGTTTCCATGGGCCTCTCACTGACGGCAACGCTCCTAGGGACCCTCACAGACACGGCGGCGCCCCCATGGGCCCTGCTAGGGGCGCTGGCGACCCAAGGGACCCTCACAGGGACAGTGTTGACCTCAGGGTTTTTTCCAGGGACGGGGGCGCCTTCAGATACGTTCCTAGGGATTTTGGTGCTCCCAGAGGCCCTCCCAGAGGCCCTGCCAGCAGCATGGCGTCTTCAGGGGCCCTTCCAGAGGCGGTGGCTCCCCCCAGGCCTCTTTATGGGGTGCCACTGCTCCCAGGTACCCTGCCAAAGCCTATGGCTCACAATAGGTCCTCCTAGGAGGCGGCGCTCCAAAACAATGGATAGTGGTGTCGTACATATTGCATTCTTCCAGTAATCTCTTACCTAACTGTGATTGGTGGAAAAAGAGGTAACGTCGTCAAATTTCAGCCAATAGGAAAACAGAGCAATCAGTTAGCACAACACCCCAACTTATGTTTTGCTGTTGGATATTTATTCTCCTTTTCATTGTTCAGGTTGCGATAATACTTAAAATGTGATGGGTGGTGTATTTATTTAACGTCATATCTCCCAGAATTTAAATAGTGAACGAGAGTAAAGATCCAACAGCAAAGCATAAGTTGGGGTGTTGTGCTGACTGATTGCTCTGTTCTCCTATTGGCTGGAATTTGATGACGTTATATCTTGCTCCACCAATCACAGTTAAGTAAGGCATTACTGGACGAATGCAAAATGGACAACAAAACGATGAAGTTTTTGGTCGATGCCGCATGTGGAAGGAGCCCTGGGGGCGCCGTCGCTCCTGGCAGAGACCCTGCCGCCCCTGGAAAGGTGCCCACTGCCACTAGCAGGGGCCCATAGCAGCGCCGCCGGCCCTAGGAGGGTCCATAGGGGCGCCGCAGAACCTGGCAGGGTCCTTGTGGGCAGTGGCGCCCCAAAGAGGTACACTGGGGGAGACACCACCTCTGAAGGGCCCCTCAAGGTGCCACTGCTATGGAAGAGCCCCTGGGGACGTCGCCGTCCCTGGGAACACCCCTGACGTCGCTTTCGTCCCTGTTAGGGACCCTGGGATCGACGTTATCCCTGTGAGGGTCACTTAGCCATGCCAGGCACGGAAGAGCCACCAGGGCCCTCTCAGGGTTGCCGGTGCCCCCAGGGGACCTGTCAGGGGTGCTGGAGCAACCAGGGGCGCTGGATCCACCAGGGGCGTTCTTAGGGACAACGGCAAATTTACGGGCTTTCTCAGGGAAGGCGGCGTTCTCAGGGGCTCCTCCTGAAACAGCCGCGTTTCCATGGGCCTCTCACTGACGGCAACGCTCCTAGGGACCCTCACAGACACGGCGGCGCCCCCATGGGCCCTGCTAGGGGCGCTGGCGACCCAAGGGACCCTCACAGGGACAGTGTTGACCTCAGGGTTTTTTCCAGGGACGGGGGCGCCTTCAGATACGTTCCTAGGGATTTTGGTGCTCCCAGAGGCCCTGCCAGCAGCATGGCGTCTTCAGGGGCCCTTCCAGAGGCGGTGGCTCCCCCCAGGCCTCTTTATGGGGTGCCACTGCTCCCAGGTACCCTGCCAAAGCCTATGGCTCACAATAGGTCCTCCTAGGGGAGGCGGCGCTCCAAAACAATGGATAGTGGTGTCGTACATATTGCATTCTTCCAGTAATCTCTTACCTAACTGTGATTGGTGGAAAAAGAGGTAACGTCGTCAAATTTCAGCCAATAGGAAAACAGAGCAATCAGTTAGCACAACACCCCAACTTATGTTTTGCTGTTGGATATTTATTCTCCTTTTCATTGTTCAGGTTGCGATAATACTTAAAATGTGATGGGTGGTGTATTTATTTAACGTCATATCTCCCAGAATTTAAATAGTGAACGAGAGTAAAGATCCAACAGCAAAGCATAAGTTGGGGTGTTGTGCTGACTGATTGCTCTGTTCTCCTATTGGCTGGAATTTGATGACGTTATATCTTGCTCCACCAATCACAGTTAAGTAAGGGATTACTGGACGAATGCAAAATGGACAACAAAACGATGAAGTTTTTGGTCGATGCCGCATGTGGAAGGAGCCCTGGGGGCGCCGTCGCTCCTGGCAGAGACCCTGCCGCCCCTGGAAAGGTGCCCACTGCCACTAGCAGGGGCCCATAGCAGCGCCGCCGGCCCTAGGAGGGTCCATAGGGGCGCCGCAGAACCTGGCAGGGTCCTTGTGGGCAGTGGCGCCCCAAAGAGGTACACTGGGGGAGACACCACCTCTGAAGGGCCCCTCAAGGTGCCACTGCTATGGAAGAGCCCCTGGGGATGTCGCCGTCCCTGGGAACACCCCTGACGTCGCTTTCGTCCCTGTTAGGGACCCTGGGATCGACGTTATCCCTGTGAGGGTCACTTAGCCATGCCAGGCACGGAAGAGCCACCAGGGCCCTCTCAGGGTTGCCGGTGCTCCCAGGGGACCTGTCAGGGGTGCTGGAGCAACCAGGGGCGCTGGATCCACCAGGGGCGTTCTTAGGGACAACGGCAAATTTACGGGCTTTCTCAGGGAAGGCGGCGTTCTCAGGGGCTCCTCCTGAAACAGCCGCGTTTCCATGGGCCTCTCACTGACGGCAACGCTCCTAGGGACCCTCACAGACACGGCGGCGCCCCCATGGGCCCTGCTAGGGGCGCTGGCGACCCAAGGGACCCTCACAGGGACAGTGTTGACCTCAGGGTTTTTTCCAGGGACGGGGGCGCCTTCAGATACGTTCCTAGGGATTTTGGTGCTCCCAGAGGCCCTCCCAGAGGCCCTGCCAGCAGCATGGCGTCTTCAGGGGCCCTTCCAGAGGCGGTGGCTCCCCCCAGGCCTCTTTATGGGGTGCCACTGCTCCCAGGTACCCTGCCAAAGCCTATGGCTCACAATAGGTCCTCCTAGGGGAGGCGGCGCTCCAAAACAATGGATAGTGGTGTCGTACATATTGCATTCTTCCAGTAATCTCTTACCTAACTGTGATTGGTGGAAAAAGAGGTAACGTCGTCAAATTTCAGCCAATAGGAAAACAGAGCAATCAGTTAGCACAACACCCCAACTTATGTTTTGCTGTTGGATATTTATTCTCCTTTTCATTGTTCAGGTTGCGATAATACTTAAAATGTGATGGGTGGTGTATTTATTTAACGTCATATCTCCCAGAATTTAAATAGTGAACGAGAGTAAAGATCCAACAGCAAAGCATAAGTTGGGGTGTTGTGCTGACTGATTGCTCTGTTCTCCTATTGGCTGGAATTTGATGACGTTATATCTTGCTCCACCAATCACAGTTAAGTAAGGGATTACTGGACGAATGCAAAATGGACAACAAAACGATGAAGTTTTTGGTCGATGCCGCATGTGGAAGGAGCCCTGGGGGCGCCGTCGCTCCTGGCAGAGACCCTGCCGCCCCTGGAAAGGTGCCCACTGCCACTAGCAGGGGCCCATAGCAGCGCCGCCGGCCCTAGGAGGGTCCATAGGGGCGCCGCAGAACCTGGCAGGGTCCTTGTGGGCAGTGGCGCCCCAAAGAGGTACACTGGGGGAGACACCACCTCTGAAGGGCCCCTCAAGGTGCCACTGCTATGGAAGAGCCCCTGGGGACGTCGCCGTCCCTGGGAACACCCCTGACGTCGCTTTCGTCCCTGTTAGGGACCCTGGGATCGACGTTATCCCTGTGAGGGTCACTTAGCCATGCCAGGCACGGAAGAGCCACCAGGGCCCTCTCAGGGTTGCCGGTGCCCCCAGGGGACCTGTCAGGGGTGCTGGAGCAACCAGGGGCGCTGGATCCACCAGGGGCGTTCTTAGGGACAACGGCAAATTTACGGGCTTTCTCAGGGAAGGCGGCGTTCTCAGGGGCTCCTCCTGAAACAGCCGCGTTTCCATGGGCCTCTCACTGACGGCAACGCTCCTAGGGACCCTCACAGACACGGCGGCTCCCCCATGGGCCCTGCTAGGGGCGCTGGCGACCCAAGGGACCCTCACAGGGACAGTGTTGACCTCAGAGTTTTTTCCAGGGACGGGGGCGCCTTCAGATACGTTCCTAGGGATTTTGGTGCTCCCAGAGGCCCTCCCAGAGGCCCTGCCAGCAGCATGGCGTCTTCAGGGGCCCTTCCAGAGGCGGTGGCTCCCCCCAGGCCTCTTTATGGGGTGCCACTGCTCCCAGGTACCCTGCCAAAGCCTATGGCTCACAATAGGTCCTCCTAGGGGAGGCGACGCTCCAAAACAATGGATAGTGGTGTCGTACATATTGCATTCTTCCAGTAATCTCTTACCTAACTGTGATTGGTGGAAAAAGAGGTAACGTCGTCAAATTTCAGCCAATAGGAAAACAGAGCAATCAGTTAGCACAACACCCCAACTTATGTTTTGCTGTTGGATATTTATTCTCCTTTTTCATTGTTCAGGTTGCGATAATACTTAAAATGTGATGGGTGGTGTATTTATTTAACGTCATATCTCCCAGAATTTAAATAGTGAACGAGAGTAAAGATCCAACAGCAAAGCATAAGTTGGGGTGTTGTGCTGACTGATTGCTCTGTTCTCCTATTGGCTGGAATTTGATGACGTTATATCTTGCTCCACCAATCACAGTTAAGTAAGGGATTACTGGACGAATGCAAAATGGACAACAAAACGATGAAGTTTTTGGTCGATGCCGCATGTGGAAGGAGCCCTGGGGGCGCCGTCGCTCCTGGCAGAGACCCTGCCGCCCCTGGAAAGGCACCCACTGCCACTAGCAGGGGCCCATAGCAGCGCCGCCGGCCCTAGGAGGGTCCATAGGGGCGCCGCAGAACCTGGCAGGGTCCTTGTGGGCAGTGGCGCCCCAAAGAGGTACACTGGGGGAGACACCACCTGTGAAGGGCCCCTCAAGGTGCCACTGCTATGGAAGAGCCCCTGGGGACGTCGCCGTCCCTGGGAACACCCCTGACGTCGCTTTCGTCCCTGTTAGGGACCCTGGTATCGACGTTATCCCTGTGAGGGTCACTTGGCCATGCCAGGCACGGAAGAGCCCCCAGGGCCCTCTCAGGGTCGCCGGTGCCGCCAGGGGCTCCACCAAGGAAGCTGGAACCACCAGGGGCGGTGGATCCACCAGGGGCGCTCTTTGGGATAACGGCAAATCTAGGGGGCTTTCTCAGGGAAGGCAGGGTTCTCAGGGGCTCCTCCAGTAACAGCCGAGTTTCCATGGGCCTCTCAGGGACGGCAACGCTCCTAGGGACCCTCACAGACACGGAGGCGCCCCCATGGGTCCTGCTAGGGAGGTCCTCCCAGAAGGTTTGCCAGCGGCGTGGTGCCTTCAGGGGCCCTTCCAGAGACGGTGGCTCCCCCCAGCCTTCTTTAAGGGGCGCCACTGCTCCCAGGTACCCTTCCAAGGCCTGTGGCTCACAACAGGTCCTCCTAGGGGATGCGGCGCCCCAAAACAATGGATAGTGGTGTCATACATATTGCATTCTTCCAGTAATCTCTTACTTAACTGTGATTGGCGGAATATGAGGTAATAAGTTGGGCAGCGCCCCCAGGGAACGAAAACTGGTTCGTAGGCGCCCTCAAATGCCCTCCCAGGCGGGGCAAAGCCCCCACGGGTCCTCCCAGGGCCGGCAGTACCCCTACGTGCCTTCCAAGGTGCGGGAGCGCCTCCAGGGGCCCTCCCAATAGCGGTGGTGCCTCCAGTGAAATTCTCTGGGTCGGTGCTGCCTCCGGAGGATCTCCTGAAGGCAGCAGCTTCCCCAGGGGCCTCCCAGGGTTGATCATACCCCCAGGGTTACTCCCAAGGGCGGCGGAGGCCCCAGGAGCCCTACAAGGGGTGCCCCCCTTCCAGCAGCCCTTTAGCTTGCTTGGTCTTGTGTCCTACGTCAGCAATCCCTAACTTACTGTGATTGGTGGACTAAAACGTAAACCCAACGAACTACAGCCAATAGGAGAACACAGCAGTCAGTCAGCACAACACCCAAACTCATGTTTTGCTGTTGGATATTTATTTTCCTTTTCATTGTTCAGGATATAATGTACTGATGAAGGTGAACGCCAATTTTGAAATATCAGTCATATTTTGTAAAACCTCTTGAATCAAACTATGAAAGGGAGAAAAGTTCCTCTCTTTTCATTCCATAAGATTTGAAGTTGTGGTATTTTATGAAGATAATATAAGTATAAAAGAGCAAAACTTGTGTCACTTGACTAAACCACAATATCAGTACATCCGAATTTCTCAGCTGAATATGCCATTTGAGTTACTTTCGGAGTATTTGACTCTTCATGATCAATTCAAGCAACTTCAGGAACACCGCTAATGCTGTGCCCAAACCTGTTCAATATTCTGACTAGGTACTTACATCTTGTCTGTTTCAGGATATGGAGAGCCAAACCAATGTGCTTAGGCACTGTCAAATTGCTAACACTTGCCATCAAGTCTTGGGCAATACTCAGCACCTTTTCAGATTTCTCCTTTGAAAGTCTTACTTTGCCACTCTCTTCAACTCCAGGATCGGTATCACTTAAAAACCATGCAACATGATTGTAATGATCATCAGACACTCTTTTTGTTGCAGCTGCAGAGGATATCTTCAAGTAAACGTCAGAAACGCCAAGACACCTACTGTTCACAGCAGTGGATGATATATGTGACTTTTCTTAAGCAGCCTTAGCCTTCATCCCTTCATGAAAATACTTAGCAACAGTATATGAATCATTATGTATGAAGTGTGTGTGGGTGTGTGTGTGTCATTTGTTTCTCTTCATTGTTTTCATCTGCTTCACTCTGAAGTTAGCAATAATCAAGTTATTGCAGTTTAGCTGAAATAGCATACATCTTGCTTACTGTGAGTTCTGAGGAGCAGACAAGGAAAGGTTTGCCTCTTTGTGTCACTTACCTCAGCGTTGAATTAGCGTTGCTGCAGTCTGTCCCTTCTGTATGTCACAACTTTCTAAACATTATAATTCTTAAGTAGTTGCCTTTATCAGTCTCTAAGCTGGGTTATAGAGAATACTGCCTCTTCTTTCATTAATGCATATTCTACCTCTAAGATTAATTCTTGAAAGGCCTGGTCTGGCCCAATGGATTTACAGAAGTATCACAAGGGGAGGTTTTAGGCATCTTTTTATTCATGTTAACCGAATACTCTTATGTTAACATCTAAACGACGGTTGTACATCAAACTGCAGCTAACATTTAGGGTAAATCAATCATTATAATTATGACATGAATTAAATTTGTAATAGAACTTAGCCATTTAGAAGCTTTCTATTGTTTTAAATGGTTGCTTGATAACCTTTGGGTGATTTTATAAGTACTTTATCAAGTACTGAATTTGATATCACAAAAAAACAGATGGTTACTGTAAACCATAATCACATGCCCCAAAATAGGCTAATTATTATTTGAAGATATAATGATATAATATATTTTGTATTACCAAAAAAATTTTCATTTTCAAGAATGTATTATTGATAAAGTTAACATGCCTTACTTCTGTGGATTTTTTTCACCTCAGTTTTAAGAGATGTACACTAGTGCGTTTATGGGGCTTCATCAGGTTTTGTACAGCCCCGTGTTTGTTTACGTTCGACAAAAGGAAACTCGCAATAGTAAACGTACAATGGAACCAAATTAAAACAATAATAAAACAAGTATCTCAAAGATAATGATTTGTGGAATGTTTATATGACGATCCCCTTTAAACGCACTAATGAAGGGGACTACATGGTATAATATCAGTCACTATGAGTGTATGCAAGCCAAAAATTAAGTCCAACATTGTGTGTCACATGTACAAAGATGTATAGAAACATATAAGTGAACATTTAAATCAAGGGAGTCACACTTGAGCCCTTGAACCCTACGTAAGATTGGCCCCCTGAGTACCTTCACCTCTAACAGGTAGGTATGTTTTCCTACCTGGGTGAGATGACACTGTCCACCTTATCCCAACCAATCCTATCCAGACCTTAGTAAACCAAACAAAACCTGATCAAACAAAATCTAACTGAACCAACTATAACTTAACCTAACCCGTTGCCTGGCTTATCCAAGGTTCTTAATATGATTATATTTTCTTAATTAGAGTAAAGGAAACTCAAGCTGCATTTAATAAGCCACGGATAAATAATAATAATAACACGGTTCAGGTGAGTATGTTACCGACACAGGTGTTCCCCATGGTAATGTACTCGAACACCTTCTAAGGAACACACACCTTGATATTTTACCTTTGACAGTTACAGTACTTCTTCCTCATAAACACAGCTGAAGATAATTTTATCCTGGGAGCGACTCTGGCAAGCTTCTCATGCATATAATTAATGGGTTGTGGCTCACACACTAGACCAGACTCCCCACTATTACTCAATTTACCTGTATACGGGGTGCTGCACATCATTTACCTGTATACGGGGTGCTGCACATCATTTACCTGTATACGGGGTGCTGCACATCAACAAGACGACAAAAGAAGCACAACTCAAACTCCAAAACCCAGTAAGTAATGGTATAATCAGCTGTTACAGTATCTAGAATTCCTCTACAAGTTCATATTTGTGATTATCAGATATATTACAATAAAAAGTTCGGCATCTAGTTGAAAGAAGACCTACTTTACTTGACGTTCCTTCGCTAGTTGAGGCCTGTTGAAAGTTTCTTTATCTTATAAGTACACACACACCTCATTAACCCTCACTAAGGATGCCCTCCAGTCAGACCAACTTCATCTAACAAGACTAGCAGTCACAAGCAGACCCCCAGCTACAAGTGCCTTTTGCTCCCATCCAGCAATATTTACTCTCCATTCAACCAAGATAACACGCTTCTGTGGAACTCTTTTTCTGCGGATGATCAACCTGCCAGTACTGTAATAACTGCAGCATTTTAACATATGGAATACGATGGCTTAAGCCCTTGAATGCGAATGCTTAATCCCTTAAGGACGATGGTTTAACCTCTTGAGTACGATGATTTAACCTCTTGAGTACGATGATTTAACCTCTTGAGTACGATGATTTAACTTCTTGAGTACGATGATTTAACCTCTTGAGTACGATGATTTAACCTCTTAAGGACGATGGGTTAAACTCTTGAGTACGATGATTAAACTTCTTGAGAACGATGATTAAACTTCTTGAGTACGATGATTTAACTTCTTGAGTACGATGATTTAACCTCTTGAGTATGATGATTTAACCTCTTGAATACGATGATTTAACTTCTTGAGTACGATGATTTAACCTCTTAAGGACGATGGGTTAACCTCTTGAGTGCGATGATCTAACTAACTTCTTGAGTACGATGATTTAACTTCTTGAGTACGATGATTTAACCCAGTGGTTACTGAATTAGGGGCAATTTGACCTTTTGGGGCCGGTAATTGGGTAATTTGCCAACAAAATTCTGTAAGTAAAAAAAAAAAATATATAAATAAAAGACATAAGAGCACTGTTATTAGCTGATGATCATAAGTAGTTACTTTTAACTGTGAACCACAACTAAAGGAATATATATTTTTTAACTGTAATGCTTCTATCAGTCTTAGGATTGTAGTTTATGACCCAGGTAGTTATTTGGGCATCTGGTGGGGGTGGGTGTTGTCAGGAAGATAGTCAAGTGACACTAAAGTAATGTTAAGAGAGTTTGGGAACCACTGAACCTCCTTGAGTACGATGACAACCTTCAAGTAGTATATAACTTATTCCTTAAATACTGGTTTAGTCCCTTGAGTACAATAAGTTAACCCCTTAAGTACAATGAATTAACTCTGAATACGATGATCTAACCCCGAGTATATTATTATCATCGTACTCGAGGAACAGGTCATCGTACTCGAGAAACAGGTCATCGTACTCGAGGAACAGGTCATCGTACTCGAGGAACAGGTCATCGTACTCGAGAAACAGATCATCGTACTCGAGAAACAGATCATCGTACTCGAGAAACAGGTAATCGTACTCGAGGAACAGGTCATCGTACTCGAGGAACAGGTCATCGTACTAAAAGTATTAAGGTTTTATACTCGGTGGTGAATTGAATCGTTTTACTAAAGAGATTAGACCAGTATTTAAGGGTCAAGGGTTAAGGGTCAAGACATTTGGTCACATTTAAGTTATTATATTTAGTTAGGTTAATGTTAAGATAAATCAAATCAATTTGGTTGGCTAAGGTTAATTTAAATTGTTAGGTCAGGTTAGTTTAATTCAAGGTAAGGTTAGGTTAGATTAAGGTAAGTTAAGGTAAGTTCAGGTAAGGTTATGTTAGCTTAACGTTAGTGTTGTTAATTTTCAATGGTATAAAACTGGGTGTCAAATCTACAGGTGATCCGAATAATATAATGAAAAAACAACGAGTAGTCATAATAATAATAATAATAATAATAATAATAATAATAATAATGTGCAGAAGGAAGGACAGACAGAAGGATTAAAGTCGAAGCGAAGAAAACGAACTAAAAATGAGGACAGACGACGAGCGATAATATGGCGCGGTACAACTCACGTAAAGAGGAAGACAAAGTGGACAGAGAAGAAACATTGAGAGAGACTATGTAAAAAAGGAAGACATGCTTAAGAAAGAAAAGGAAAGAGGAAAATGGGTACAAGTGTGGAGACAAGGAGAAAAGGCGAACAGATGGAAACCCGAGTGAGTAAGAGGAGGAAAGGGGAAAGGAGGAGGACAGGTAAAAGGGGGAGGAGGAGGGGCAAAAGGGAGAAGAGGTGGTTGAGGGGGTGGAGGGAGAGTAACTAGAGGTGTGAGGAGGAGGTAGAGGGGGGAGAGGTAGGAGGAGGGGTGAAGGGAGAGGAGTTGGATGAGTAAGGAGGAGGTAGAGGTGGAGGAGGAGGCCATGGGGAGGTTAAGGGGGGAGAGAGAGGCAAGAGGAGGAGGAGGAAGGGGAAAGGAAAAATCCAATCTCTAATTAAAATCTACATGGACCATCCTATCACAATCTAATTTGTACAAGGCAACAAAGAAAGCTCCCCCAAGACTGTCCTTTACATCCAAATGTGGTAGTGCCTGCTTGGCCATAACTGGGTATAATTGACAATTACGTCGGTAGTTTGGCGGCAACGGGCAAGTTTGTGTCAGCATTTTGGTGGTCGGACGCGGTACACACCAAAGGCCCGCTTTAATTACAGGCTGAAGCTGCAGGTTTTTAAAACAAGAGTTTGGTTAAGCCCATATTACGCCGCAAGTTTCCTCTCCCTCCCCCCCTGGAAAAAAAGGCTTTTAGACTAACTTTGACATCACGTCATTATATTACTTTTTACCCTTGTTTCCTGTATTCTTTTAGAGGTTACCACAAGTTTAATTTCCTCCTCCTCTGTGTTTTTTGCGGCGCTCCAAACTTTAAGAATATAACGTTGACTTTTGACTACAACAGAGTGTAAATGTTGCTTAAGAGCGGCTTTAGAGAGACACGGGGTCATGGCATTTCGCAGTACCACTTTTTTATCCCGTATTTTTTTTTTAGTTGTGCAGCCTATACCATGACGAAGGTAGTCTTGACTTATAATATTTGATAAATGTTCAGTTCAGCTCTGCCACTTCATTTCTTGATGCCTTTTGACTAAATTTCAGTGATATGTTTGTGTCAGTGCAGGAAACACAAACCAAACAGGGGAGGAACAGATGATGAATTGTAATATATTCATATGAAGCAAATCACAAGAACCAATCAAAACTATGACTTGTGGTTTGTTTATTACTGTTCTTAAACTAATCCCCCCTCCCAATCCGGTTTCCATTCTATGCATTAAAAAATCTAACAGTGTAGAGTTCCTTAAGAAATACCGAGAAAATAGTGTGGCAGAGCTAAACTAAACATTTCCCTACTGTTGTTATTATGATGACAAGTATTGGTCAGAAAAGGAGCTCAACCCCGATCTTTGTTATTTTGTGTTTGTTAAAAGTCTCATCAAGCAAATGTGAACAAGACTAAATGTAAAGTGTGTGGCCAGACGTATGGCCACACACTTGAACACTACATACTCGACTGTGTGAAGATAGAACCTTTTAGGGACAGGTCCAAGCACACTGTGTGTGAAATGGCACAACACTTCATCTCTAATGGCACTTAGTAACTATATCAGTTCTCATGTATAGAACCAAACGCACAATGTGCTTGAATACTTCTCATGCAAATGTGAATAACAAAGTGTGAGGCCAGACCTACTGCCTCACACGCCTGTACTCACGCAGTTGTGAATAAGTTACCCTCTATGTATAGAATTAAACAAATAATGTAATTGAAATACTGTGTAACATTCAGTGCCATAATATCCTGACAACGGGGGTTAATTATTATGACCCTTTGTAAACTCTACTCTGTAATCCTTTTGCGCTTCCGCTCACAGGATGAGTGTGGGGTGCACAATAAAGTAGCCGCTGTAAGTGGCAAAATCAAAATCAACAGATGGCATAACCCAACCAGTCAGGGCAGGTAACCCAACACTTTGGTTATACATCCAGTATATTGTATATGTTCCTAAAGTCATACTGAGTACTGAGCTCCGACATGTGGTGGTAGTGTCATGTGGTGGTGGTAGGGGTTGGCATGTGTTATGTGGTGCTGGTAGGGGTTGGTATGTGTTATGTGGTGGTGCTATGTGGTAATGGTGTTATGTACTATGTGGTAGTGCGGTGGTGCCATGTGTTATGTGGTTGTGGTGTCAAATGTTATGTGGTGGTGGTGTCATGTGTTATGTGATGGTGGTGCCATGTGTTATGTGGTTGTGGTGCCATGTGTTATGTGGTTGTGGTGCCATGTGGTTGCTGCGTCATGTGTTATGTGGTTGTTGTGTTATGTGCTATGGTGCCATGTGTTATGTGATGGTGGTGCCATGTGTTAAATGTGGTTGTGGTGCCATGTGGTTGCTGCGTCATGTGTTATGTGGTTGTTGTGTCATGTGCTATGGTGCCATGTGTTATATGATGGTGGTGCCATGTGTTATGTGGTTGTGGTGTCATGTGTTATGCGGCTGTGGTGTCATGTACTCTGTAGTGGCGGTGTCATGTACTCTGTAGTGGCGGTGTCATGTACTCTGTAGTGGCGGTGTCATGTACTCTGTAGTGGCGGTGTCATGTACTCTGTAGTGGCGGTGTCATGTACTCTGTAGTGGCGGTGTCATGTACTCTGTAGTGGCGGTGTCATGTACTCTGTGGTGGCGGTGTCATGTACTATTTGGGGAACTAAAAGAAGATTTGAATCACCAGAAGATTAGCCCCAGCTTACCTAACCTAAGCTCTTCAGGTAACGTTACGGTGGTTAATGATCAGGAGAAATAAGCTGGAGTTTGGTGAGTCTTTACGTTATATTACATTATGTTATTTAACGTTAGGTTACGTTTGGTTAATTTACATTACATTGTGTTAGGTTAATAAATGTTACGTTAGGTTAGGTTATCGTAAGTTACGCTATAATAGGCTTCTATAGGTTAGGTTAGGTTAGGTTAGGTTAGATTAGGTTTGGTTAGGTTAGGTTTGGTTAGGTTAGGTTTGGTTATGTTGGAGAAGTTGTGTTTTTGTTTACATTTTCAGGATACATTACACCAGGATATACAGCACCAGTATACATAACACCAGTATACATAACACCAGCATACATAACACAAAGTTACATAACACAGGGGTACATAACACAGTATACATAACACAAGAATATATAACACCAGTATACATAACACAAAGAGGACTAAGGGCTCACTAGCACACGAAAATAAAAATAATGGCAGCTTGATAAAAACATATAAGTTATTATACCATCTGAGGCGATGTTGACACTATTTCCTGTTCAAGGCTCCCGGTAACTCACCCCCCCCTTCCTGCCTCCCTCCCTTCGTCACCTACATAATCTCTATTTCAAATCGTCAAATAATTAATTTTACTGTTTAAAAAATGGAAATTGTGATCAGAAATAAATAGTATATCTTTGACCTGATAAATATCGACACCAGAAGATATTGTACAGTATCCAAGAGGCTGGATTAATCCCTCAACATGTATGATATATTGGGCCGGTCGTCTGAACATGCACTGAGGATGAATATTTCAGAATCTTGCCAACTAAGACTATTTACCAAATCCTGATGACGTCTGCCAATATCAGGGAAGTAAGTCTTCTCACGGCATAGTCCCTGTGCCGTCTTCTGGCTGATTTATGAAAAGCCTTTGAGATGCAGAAGCACTAAGCAGTATATAACTGCACTGGACACTACACAAGATATTGGATATTGAAAATCGAAGGTTTTACTCGTCTTACCCTCGTCAGCGTTTCGTGTTATATGGAAGAAGGTGTCCTGGAAAACACGGGGAGTTTTATTGTGTAGGTGAAGCTCTTTGTGGCAGTCGTTGTCAAAAAATCACTCCCTCGCAAACTGAACCAATATCGACCCTAAATTAAATAAAACAACACACCCACACCAGATGAGTCAGGGTGAGTACGTTCGGTGACTCATTCCTCTGAATCAGTTTCACCACGGGGAAGGAATGTTTGTCAGAAAATGCCTAGTGTTTTGTTTTTGTGTTGAATGACAGATCCTCTGAGTGTCATCATGGCAACGACAGCAAATGGTTACGAAAACAACAACAAGTATAACAACATACTACTGTAACTCTCAGACACACACACTGAAGAAGACAGAGTGGGTCAGCATATCGAGGTGGTTACTGAGAGCGGTGTGACAGGGTCTTTGACGTCTAGATTAAGAGGTTTAGCACTTAAGGCAAAACAAAGACCAGATCCTCTCTGAGCCGCTCCTCCACTTGCTAGTCAACCATGCAGTGATAATCATGCGGGTGAAACAACTCCCCCAGATGATCAGGTTAATGCCTCACTTATCTGTACTGCCGTGTGTGTCTGTAAGGATCAAGCTATTGGAAGTAATGGTAATATTTGGTTACTGTGATATTTGTGTAATAAGATAACCCTCGGAGGTAACCTTGATCTGTGACTTTCTCGATAAAGTTAAATGTTACCAGCCATAGTTTACCAACTCTTAACTCGGGAAGATTACATTTTTAATTGCTTTAGCCATATCTGTTAATACCAAACCTACCCGAATAACTCACTCACTGACCGCCTTACGCCCCTCCACCGACCCGCACTGACACAGCTTAAGACCAATGACTCGGAATTATCTTTGGATCTGGACATCACCCAGTAACTCGCATAACATGTTGTCGTAAGAGATCGTAAGTGAAGGCATCCGGCTTCCCACTGCCCTACCAAGACTATTATGGAAGCGCTCTTCAGGACGATGCATAGGTAAATCAGATAGGCTTTACATCTCCAGTTACGAGGCAAATTTACCATAACTCGTGGGTGAGTGATTACCTGGCGGTGTACATCATAAGGTAGTCGCCTTATGGTATACAATGTGGTAGACTGCCTGATGGTACACTACAGCATGTGGTGTGGTAGACTGCCTGCCTCCTGCTGAACTAAGTGGTGTGGTAAACTACCTGTCTCCTGGTATACTATGTGGTGTGGTAAACTACCTGTCTGCTGGTATACTATGTGGTGTGGTAGACTGTCTGTCTGCTGGTATACTATGTGGTGTGGTAGACTGTCTGCTGGTATACTATGTGGTGTGGTAATATACTGGTCACATCTTACAAAACCAACAGTAAAAATCCACCGCAAGCAGACAACAAGACGCTGCCACGGGTTGTGTACCTCCATTGTAATGCAAATTAAAGCTCGACTCCTCACCGTGAAGCGACTTGATGCAACTGAACAATGGCCTGCAGGACGAAAGAGTCTAAGCATCTTTTATACGGGGAAGAATGCCATTGCAAGCCTCCCGACGGGTTTATTGTCCTGTACAACAACCTGAGGATATTAATGTCAAGCACACGGTGGTAAAACAGGTTCAATTCTGCCTCTGTTGACTGAACTCCCGGCCACCTTCTCCAGCGTTCGGGCGGCATTGTGTTTTGGTTATATATTTAGGTGTTAGAGAGTATATCGGATGATGATTTTTTAAGGGCTCTTCCGTTATTTCTATTGAAGTAATATTAGAACGCATCAATAATAAGGATTATCAAAGGTCCCAACGTATTTCTCCATATAAATGATATTAGATCGAAACTACAGTACGGATTTTCTAAAGTCTAAGAAAGACTAACTTGAAAAATGCCTTGATACTACACCTTAGTAATGCTTATGAAAAACGTGCTTGACAAGGCATATGACAGAGAGCAGGTTAACATGCCTTACGATATAGTACAGCTTGTTATAAGGCTGCTGACACCACAGGAGGACAACGTTTAGTGACAGCTTAACAACACCCGACCATCAACCTTGGGGTGACGGACAACACAAACTATGGCATCTTGTGGTGGTGTCGAGCTTTCCCGGTCAACCAACTAAGTTACCATAATATCTCTATAGGTCACCATACATTCCCAGTCACCATAACATCATCTAACTTGTCATAATATCACCATAGGTAACCATACAGCCCCACAATAAATAATAACGTCACCAGAACGCCTCCTTGGTTCACCATAACATCATCAAAGTTACTTCGTCACATTTCTCATTTTCATTATCATTACCACCCTCTTGTTCATCACCACCTCATAATCCTCACTTACACCACCACCACCACCACCAATAAACACACTTTCACCATCACTCATCCTCACCATTACCACACCATACTCACCACCACCAATAAAAAGGGAGATAGAACATAAGAACATATGAATGGAGGAAACTGTAGCGGGCCTATTGGCCCATACTGGGCAGTCCCGTTTACACCCAACCCCTATCGCTCATATATCCGTCCAACCTACTGTATATTTGAAGCTATCCAGCGTATTCGAGCTAATGATGATGTTTGGTAACTTGTTCCATTCATCCACTAACCTAAATCTAAATTTGTCTAATTCAAAACCATTGGTACGAGTTCGCTCCTGGTTGGATAGTTTAAGTACCTGTGTTATATCACCTTTGTTTAGCCCTGACTTCCATTTATACACCTCAATCATATCGCCCCTCACTCTACGTCTCTCGAGGAAGTGCAGATTAAGATGCTTTAACCTGTCACTGTTCTCAAGGTTCCTAATGCCCGGGATTAGTCTTATCATTCTCCTCTGATTTCTTTCTAGGGATTCTATATCCATTCTGCAATACGGTGACCAGATCTGACCCCGTAATCCAGGTGAGGTCTCACAAGAGCAAGATATAGTTTTAGGATGACCTCGCTAGTCTTGTAACTAACACTCCTTTGTATGAACCCAAGTACTTTATTAGCCTTGTTACGAGCAAAAACACATTGTTGACTTGGTTTAAAATTTCTACTTATCATTACACCTAAAGAAGAAAAAGAAGAAAGAGAAAGAAATTAAGAACAAAGGAAAAAATATAAACTAAAGTAAATAAACACGAAATACAGAAAAAAAAATTATGACGTAAAATAAAAAAAAAAAGATAAAAATGAAGAAAAAGAAGATAAGAAAAAATAAAAAAGTTACGAATAATGGTAAACACTGGGGGATGACTTCACCCAACACAGCACAGCACAACACTATGCAACACAACACAACACAGCACAACACACAAGAATATACAAGTACATACCATCTCATATAAACCAAACCGGCTGAGGCACTTAAGAGAAAAACATTAAATTATTTCACAAATTGGCTCCTAAAAGTCAACATCACCCACAGAACTACAAGGCATGAGAACTGGAGCTACGTTTATTACACAGCAAACAGGAGGAATACTCAATTACGTTTACTGTACGTTTGCAATACACAGCACACGCCATGAAGACTTAAGGTTCGTCTTTTACACAGCACACAGCATAAATACGTCTGTTACGTTTATTACACAGCACACACCATGAAGACTTAAGGTTCGTCTATTACACAGCACACAGCATAAATACGTCTGTTACGTTTGCATACACAGCACACACCATGAAGACTTAAGGTTCGTCTATTACACAGCACACAGCATAAATACGTCTGTTACGTTTATTACACAGCACACACCATGAAGACTTAAGGTTCGTCTATTACACAGCACACAGCATAAATACGTCTGTTACGTTTGCATACACAGCACACACCATGAAGACTTAAGGTTCGTCTTTTACACAGCACACAGCATAAATACGTCTGTTACGTTTATTAAACAGCACACAGCATGAAGACTTAAGGTTCGTCTATTACACAGCACACAGCATAAATTCTTTAGTCTTGGCAGGATATAAGGACTGTGGTAACATGATTTAAGGACTGGTGGCAGGATATAATCATTGGCGTGACTAGTGGCAAGAAGTTAACCTACCTAACCTAAACTAACCTAAAATGACCCAAATGCGAGAGTTAACACAAAAGTTAATAATTATCACTTACTTTTTTTCTAGCTATCACATCTCTTCCTCTCACACCATTCCCTCTCCCTTTCCTCCCTCCCTCTAAAAATTCCCATTACCCCCTCCCCTTTCCCCACGTCACCTTGGGGTGGTGAGGGGCGTGGTAGGTGACAGTTGAGGTGTCACCTAAACCTGACAGGTGAGAAAGATATCACGTCTTACCTCATCTTCTTGAGGCGTGTATGTGTCAAGGTGACGGAGGAGACTCCCCCTGTCTGATGGTTTGTCACGCCTCATGAATACCATGGAGAGAGAGAGAGAGAGAGAGAGAGAGAGAGAGAGAGAGAGAGAGAGAGAATGCACTTTATACATGTGTAATGACTAACAAAAATTTTATACTGCCCCCCCCCCCCCCCCCCACACACACACAAAGAATAGAAATAATGATTAGGAGAGGGCAGAGACGAATGGGTGGGACAGAAAGTGGGTGGAATAGAATGAGTGCAGCAGAAAGTGAGTGGAAACAGAGTGGGTGTAGGAGAATGGGAGGGAGGGACAGATTAGGTGGGGCAGAGAGTTGGAAGGTAGAATAGGTGAGTCACTGGGGTAAGACAGTGTTGGTTGGACGCAGAAAGTAGGTGGGGGAGAATGGGTTGGAAAGAGAGTGTATATCTAGAGTGTGTGTGGGGAAAGAATGGGGAAGAAAGAGTGGGTGGGACAGAGAAAGGGGGGGGGGGGGCACTATCATATTATACATCACACGTTGAATAGCATTATGTAGCCGCCATATCGGCAGTAAACAAACAAGAAAATGAAAACATCTCCAGATTACTGACAAAAAATGACTCTTCCTCCTCCTCCCTCGGCGGCTGTGATATGGTCAGTCGAAGCTCATTGACTAGAGTGGTGTATGCTCGTCACACCAGCCACGTACCAGCTGATAATCTGAAACGAGTCAAGCTGTCAGTTTGTTGTGAAAAACAGGAGTTCCTTGAGGCGTTATCTGGGGGATGGGTGTTGAGGGGAGGGGGAAGGGTCAGCTGGGTGCAGTGTGGTGTTGAGGGGAGGGGGAAGGGTCAGCTGGGTGCAGTGTGGTGTTGAGGGGAGGGGGAAGGGTCAGCTGGGTGCAGTGTGGTGTTGAGGGGAGGGGGAAGGGTCAGCTGGGTGCAGTGTGCTCAAAGGAAGGTTATAGCTCGGGTTTTTCTCGCTAATAATTTTTTCAGGCAACCCAGCAATTAAAAGACTATCACTGTGTGGCTAGAGAGACATTTAGATTTTAATTAAGCTAAAAGCTCAGAACAATGGGGAAGAGGAGACTGATATAACGACTTCATTCCCGGGTTGTGGCCACGAGAGGGTTGGCGTCTCTTGCTCACCTCAAACAATAGCTCACAATTTGGGGGCCCCTGAACCATGGGCCGAGTTGTCCAAACACCTAGTTGTGAATAAATGTTCGTTGAGAAGATACAAGACATCCGTAATTAATAGATTATAGGTGTTTAGTTGTCACCTTAATTAAGACAGCCAGGTAATGTCATGTGACTGTGAGCTATTATTCCTAGGGTGCGTTTCTGACAATTTGCATCAGATTATGTCCGTTTCGGCCTTGGTGAATGGTTACCTGAATTTATCATTGGAAAAGTGAAAATGTTTGAGAAGCGTCATTTAAGCTGCCTCCTACTGAACAAAAGGTATTTTCATAATGTGTTGAATCATGGACATTAAAATTTACGAGTAACTTATAAGACCCGGGATATTGAATGTGAGGTCAAACAGAGACATTTAAAATTAAGTAGTTAATCGCTGAAAGATAGATGATGCCTCGCCCTGCCCATCAGCTGAACAATAAGAAAAAATGTATGAGGTGAGATACAAAACTGTTCATATTTTTAGTTCGTATAAATGTTAGCGTTGATTTATTGACATTTTAAGAATATTGTGGAGTAAGTGAGCCAGGCCAAAGAAGACGTGAACTACACCACACACAAGTAATGACCACACACATGAGCTAAGTTTCTGTGCCATGATATTTACCGGTCTGTGTGGTGTCAGGCCGTAGGTTTAAGCACTGATATTACTGTACGGTTCTTGACGTGGATTAAATCTCGCTTCTGGTGAATTTTGAATTATAGATTGTAAATTTCAGCGGGAAAAAAATGTGTATATGGAACTTTAGAAATAGTTTGTTTATATCTGTTGTGTAGATTGTGTCCTTAAAAAAAAATATTGCGCACTTTTATTTACGGTAGACAAAAATGGTTAATTTCTGAACAATGTTACCAACTCTGAAACTGAATTCATGCTAGTTACCAATTCCTGTTCATAGATTTCGCTAAATTTACACCTAAAAATAGCCTTAACTGTATACACTGTAACATCAAAACATAAAATTGTAGACAAACGCCATAAGATTAACAACAAACACAAATAAAGGGAATAACACACAATGCGATGCAACAAGTGGTCCTTAATCATTAAAGTCACCCAACACCCCAACCACCAGGTGACGCCGCGACCCACACACACACACTCCATGACCTATTACGGTGTTACTGATGGATACAGTTTGTCGATGGTATTTCCGTACATGGTTCTTTGGATACTGGTGAAGATGTGTTCACTCAGATGTGTGTTAACATTACCACAGTACACTAACATAAAACACTTAACACGATGTATCATCATAATGTGAGACTTTACGATGCTACTAAGACATCCTGGTGATTCATTTTTTATTCACATCTTATAAATATTCCCCATAACTCATATAACAGCCTTATAAATGATGTCTTAACTATGTCATTCTAATTATAACCATATTATTTGATTAAGCTCTCCTCATGTAACCATTATATTAGTCACCCCCGCCGTCATGCCAGTTTTATTATATATCGGAAAAGAAAACGGACAGCGAGCGCAAACCTTAAGATGATTCGCTCTAACGCTTATTATTTCTTACCCTCATTTTAAATGTTTAATCAGATTCATTTCCAGTAAAATTGATACTGTACTTCATTAATTAAAGGTATTTAATCCTTATACCTCAAAAAAAAAACACTACACAACCTTTCACAGAAGGAAAAATCTACCCCCAGATTTGGACCTTGGCAATACAGTCCTCAAACGTGAACAAAATATTAAATTCCTCGGGGTTATTGTTGATGATAAACTAAACTGGAGAAACAACATACAAGCCATTCACAGTAAAGTCAATAAACAGTGTCACACTCGTCGGTCACTCCTACATTAATACTTTCTGGAGATAAATGTACAGTATATATACCAGGTGCCACTAAGAGGGCTCAGGGTCTCAACTGGCTCAGCCATGTTAATATTGTTAATATTAACCACTCTGTATCTGTATTTTTCTGGCTAAATAAACTGTTTTAATATCAATAGTAAAGGTGAGGGAGCCCTTACAAGTCGTCAGAGGAAGGTCAGAGTACTACCGATTCAACCAGTACTTCACTCACGATAAAATTATCTTTCTTGAGGGGCTGGAATAAGTTAGGGACTGTTCTAGAATCTTAGAAAGTGTTATTAAGTCTGAGGTTCAACTGCTGTGAAAATTTCAAGAGTTATCCCTGAGGAGCAGCGAGTCTGCACAGGAAGGTTGTACTTGATGCTCTCCTCCAGTTGGCGCTACTGTAGTGATGGTGGAGTGAGTCTCGGTGCGGCGGAAGACTCGAGTATTATTTCACATCATGCATCTGTCTCTCTACTTGGCGTATACACTCGATCCCAAAAAATATCTTTAATATTTTGTGTGAGACGATATGACCCAACGGATTTGGACAACCCTACCGAGACAACAAGAGTCACGTGTTCATTTTGAAATTCATTGGATCTCTCCGTTACTTTTTGGAGAGAGTACACAAGGGTTCTTTGTGGGTATTTCTCAGAGTTCAAATTGTAACCGAAGTCGAATGTCTTTTCAAAGTGATCAGTGTACCCGGAGACAGGCATAAATGTTTATTCTAACACCTTGGGATTCACTATTCAAGTTCTTATAAGGTATATGTCAGGTTTGTTTATGATCCGAGTATATTAATAAGTCTACTGGGGAGTGTGGGAAGCTGTTCTCCTCTTTCTGGTTGACGATGGGTTGTAACAAAGCCTCAGGTGACGTCAGGTCCTCTCCTTACTTTTGTATTCTGCCTCTGACCGCCTCCAAGATCTTACTGCCATTGTTCACTGTGGGTAACGATCAGAGGTTAAAGGCGATTATATAACAGGATATCATTCTTTCTTCTCGATAAGTCAATGATGTTCACTGGTCTTCTAAAACACTTCACTTCTCCCACATCTTTTTGGTAAATCTCTTTGGAAACTTTCATATAAAATTGGTGAACTTGTTGAGCAAACTTTATAACACTTGAGGCGGTCCTGTCAGCTTGTTCTTACCACAGTACATCATCTCACTCTCTCTCTCCCTGCTGAACTCTGGGCTGTGTATACTGTAGCTAATGTCTTTATCTTTCTGAAATAAAAACATATATAAACATTACACACACACACACACACACACACACACAAACACACACACAGTTTTCCTCCTCATCATATCCATCATTATTCTCTATCATTAATTACCTTCCTCTCCCACTACACACGACATAAACCATCATTTAAGCTCCTAAAATATCCTGTATATTATCTACATCTGCCTGTAGATACGCACCAGCACATCTACTCACTGTAAATCACTCCTCAGGTACTCTCAAGACTCACCTGTACAATTCTTTCCTAGTTCATTATGCATCCTCCTCCCCCTCTGTCTCCAAGGATAACGGTGACTGCAGATGGACACTGAATTAGATACATGGAGTAAAACTATAAATTATTCTTACAACAGGAAAGAAAAACACTTGCTAAGAACACAAGAGGAACATCTGACCACATAACACCTGTGTGTGCATATATAATTGTCATACAGTAATAGTACATTGTTTTTGTTGCTATATATTAAGGTAAATTAGTTCGTACACCGGTATATATTATCACAGGTGAGTCCAACCCACTGTGTTAGAAGATATTCTTGCCATATTTCCTGATTCTCTCATCCCCTAGCACACTGTCTTTCAGTTAGCCACTTGAACTTCTCATTTAATCATTATTTTTATAACATTCCTATTCTTATTATTAAAAATTATTATAATTATTATTAACAATCATCTTCTTCCTCTTTATTATTATTTCTACTCTTATGATTTTGCTGCCAGTATCAGTGTTAAAACAATTAAGTAATAATAGGCATATGGGCTAGCTATTTACTGGGGGGGGGGGGGGAGGGGGGCAGAAGGAATATAAGAATTAGGTTAGGTTACGTTAAGATGGCTAGTGTAGATTAATACACAGTTAAGTGGTCCTGTTCTTTTTTTTTTTGCTTTCGTTTGTCTGTTTGTAAGTTATTTAGCAAAATTACCAATAAGCATACCGGTAATTTTGCAAAATAACCGATTTCGCAAAAAAAAAAAAAACGTATGATCGATAGATTTGCGTTACGTATGATTAATAATAATAATAATAATAATAATAATAATAATAATAATAACAATAATAATAATAATCATCATCATCAGACGGCACACGCTGCTGTAAATGTCAATCAATAAAACAAAAGGAATAAGAAGGTTGTACACCCAAGACCTCTCATGCTAAAGTTGATTATAATTATCGTAATAATCATAATTTTACGCGTCAGCTCAAAAGGTTCGTGACGCCATAACCTTATGTCTTATGACGTTGTGACGGACAAAGAAAATTAACCTCTTGGTCAATATCCTCTCCAAATTTCAGCTTCTTAGATCAAAAACTGTTGGAGATATTGACCGGACAACAAGAAAGAACCTTCACAGAGGATACGGGTTGGTACTTCCATTTCATACACGTTTCCTCCTCCTCTGAGACGGTACAGGGAAGGAGGGAGGCTGAGGTGTCAAATATTCAACACAGGTATTTCAAGTTGATGTTTCAATGACTGAGGCGAGAGTGAATTTAAACATACCTTTAATAACTTACATAAATACCAAGAGGTGATGATGTTCGTCTCTCATGGAGGAACAACGGCACCTTAAAGTCAGGGAGGGAAGGAGGAAGCTGTGAACGAGCAACATTCTTCACCTGCTGAGTAATTCTGAGGCTCTAACGGCGCACTATATCATGCCAGCCGTCCAAAATAGACAAATAAATTGCCAACCAAAATAAGAGCGGCGTAGCATCAGACATCACTGCTCTCCCCCTCCTCTCTGTGGCTCTTCCATTAACACAGTGAAAAAAAATCAAAGGAAGAGGAGAATGAACTACCTACCAGATCTCTGCACTGTGTACAGCTGCAGCCAGGCTATTAATATTATACAAGTGGTCTTGCATGTGTGAACAGACCCACAGAAGTGCCTCTATCTAGTGGTTCCGTCAAGCTGGCTTTTGCAGTAAAGGTGAACAGACAACCGATTTCTAGATACAAATTCGCAGTAATTGTTGCCGTGTTCTCTACCGTGTGATGTTACAGTTTAGTTAACCTTATCAGTGTTGAATAATTCTGGTTTCGAATTGGTTGAAATTCCGTGGGTTTTTATATATTTTGTTTGTAATATATTTTTCGAATTGGGTGTGAACAGCAGACCGCCTGGAGACACATCTAATCTTCAGATAATATAAGAGTTTATCTTCAGGTGATCCTCAATTACTACAAACTTCAAGGTTAGTATCTCACCCTGAAGCAGCAAAACTTAAGCTCATATTGTTTCAGTGCTCCAGGTAGTGTGTAAACCCTAATGAAACATTTGAACAAACAAATACACAAACAAAACAAACAAACACATACAATCAAACAAACGCAAATAAACAATCACAGTTCTCTCAGAATAAATTAGTGAAGTACATATAACACTTTAAAACAAGAAATAAACTCAGATAAATATTACATGACAAATATAAATAAAAGTTGCCATATATTTCCGAAGTGTTTGAACGGCTGCTGTCACGACGCTATAAACATATCAATAATAATTACAGGTTGTTATTATCATCAGTGTTAACGTTACCTGTAGCAATTTTTTACCAAACCCAAATTTATTTTATGGGAAGGTATAAACGTAATGCTATTAACTGATGTGTATGTGTTTGTGTGTAAATTACTCGACCTCACGCAAAACAGGTTGCCTAATTGGTCTTTAATGACACTGTTGACATGGTAAGGTTAACTCCCAGCTAGTTATTAACCTTTGTAATTAATGCATGTAATTGTAGGTAGTTTGTAATTATTATGGTTCATTTCTTGCTGACACGTCACGGTGAATTTTTTTATCGAAGGAAGAATTATTGAATAAATTAATTGGCAAATATGTAAATTAATAATAATCAATACACGAAATATATCAATAAAATAAGTAAATATGCAAATTAATGTACAAATAAAATTAATAAAACACGAAAATATAAAATAAAATATAATTTCCACTTTGTAAAATGAAAAGACCAAAAATACTTGCGTGAGAAAACTAAGCGAGGACGTAGAGAACACGGCACAACTAGATCGAGGACGTAGAGAACACGGCACAACTAGAGCGAGGACGAACAGAACACAGGACATCTAGAGCGAGGAAGAAGAGAACACGAGACAACTAGATCGAGGACGAACAGAACACGGCACAACTAGATCGAGGAAGAGGAGAACACAACACAACGGTTCGTCATAAAAGTCAAGCACCGCCTTAAGATAATGTAACATAGATCACCTGAAGACCAGACACCCCAATGCTTTACCTGGACGTGTTGTGAGAAAGAGATGTATTAAACGTTTGGTTAGGTTAATTTAGATAACATATTACATTAAACTTGGTTAGGTTAGGTTATATTAGATTATTGTATGCTAAGTTAAGTTACCATTAGGGTGAATAATTATATCAGGTGAAATGCGCTGAAGGTACTAATCTTCAGGTGATCCATACATCTTAAATGTTATCCAAGAAGTCGGAACAGTACTAAAGAAACTATAGGGTCTAGGTTTTAATATGATATAATTATACAGTATTAACAAAGGTCAGGGTCACCTGGAGTATAATCCACAGTTTATTTCATCTGATGATTAATTACCAAAAGGTTATCTTTACTTACCCTAAAGTAACCTAAACTTATCTAATGCTAATCTAACTCTAACTCTAAACTAACTTAACCTTAGCAAACTTTACCTAACCTACCCTAACCTAACTTAACCTTAACGAATATCACCTCACCTAACCTACCCTAAATTTAACGAACCTAACCTAATCTAATGTAACTTAACACTAAGCTAACCTAACCTTAGCTAACTTAAAGTAGCCTAACATAACGTAACCTAACATAGGGTGAGCATAAAGTCTTTCCCTGATTATAAACATTTATTACACAAAACATATTCTAGGTACAAACAAACAGCTTTTTGCAGCTTAAAATATCCATAAAAAAAACTCTATGAATTCGTCTACACAATGCTACAACATCCATGTTTCTATCTAGAATGGTCTTCGAGATATGATTTTTCATAATCAGGGAAAGACTCCATGCTCACCCTGTACTCCCCTCCCTAGCGTTAGAATGTTTATTAGATGTAATAAGTTGGGTTATGTAATCTTAAAGTGATCCTAGAGCATAAGATCTACCCTGACGGAAACTTCCAGTATCCCCCAGACGAGACAGAGCCAGTCATTTAGGATAAGAACACAAAGAATGCAGGTTACCCGCTCCGACTGGCGCTGACAAACGTCATGAATGTGACCTTGCTATCAAGCACGGCCGCACACAGTAGACGCAGGTTGAAGTCAGTCGGCGCTGGTTGCCCGCCCTGACAAGTTTACCGGTATAAACGAAACATTCTTTTCTGGCTTGCCCGCGCGGTTGGGCGTGTTGTTGAGGTGGCGCTAGTTGTGCGAGGTGTCAGTTACACCATGTTTTCGTCAAACGATGTTCAACCTTCTTCAAATTGTGGTCGAAAATTTCCCCAAGTCATTCCCACGTATTAAAAAATCTCATTGGGTCTCTTTTTAGCTCACCGAAAAGATGGTGATATTCACCATAATTTTCTCTTTTGCGATTGATTTCATGTGTTCCAGTTCTTTTCCTTCTGATTTTTGCAGAAGCACTATCGAGGAAAAGAGATTCTTCGTCAGACGACGAGCTAGACAATGTTACTATACGACAGCTGGACCACAACTCGCAGATATACTTGCGTCCTCTGTGTCAGCCTACCAGTGCTGACTGCCGGTGCTGGTCGGCGCTGGGAACCGGCAAGTGGGTAACCTGCTTTCTTTGTGTAAGTAGGTAGTGTTCCACACCATCACCTGGAACACACAGACAGATGGAGAAATGTGTTCATAAAAAAAATAATTAACAAAAACTCTTGTACACCTATTCATAAAATGTATTAAGGACAACTAAGACTCTTGACTTGTAAACAATGCCTCTGTCAGTCACAACACAATAAAACACGACATTAACACAACACACCACTGAATTTTCCATTAGTTTCATACAACACTGTCTGGAAAATATTTACCGGCACACCAGAGACTTGGACACCAGTTCAGCCATTAAAAAGAGTAGATATACGTTACCTTCTTTTTAAACCTTGCAAGGAATTATGACTTAGATGAGATCACCTGAAGATTAGCCCCCTAGCTTACTTCACATGGTGATTAAACACTCTTATGCTACCTAGGAGGGTCAAGATAGTTTAGGTAGGTTAAGTTACGTTAAATTTAGCTTAGAGTGGGTTAGGTTAGGTTAGATGCTTAATTGATTGTGGTAATTATATCCCTGGAGACGCAACAGCTTAGGTCATATGTCGCCGAGGTCAGGGTGTTTAATCATCAGGTTAAATATAAGCTTCTGGGTAATCTTCACGTGATCCCTTAGATGAAAGTATTAAGAATTACCAATATGTCTGGTGGACTCCAGTAGTTGTGAAGAAGCTTATGAACCAGGACAAGAAAAAGTTAATTATAAATACATCAAGGAACAAAATATTACGAACCTTACAGTAACCATAACTGTAGTGTTGCTTAGCTTACGTTACTTAATACTTGAGATAAATGTAATTAGCAGGTGCCTCCAAACAATGACACAGCACTAGGAGGACTCGGCCAAATTATTGTTGTTGTTCACTTTGCATTATCCTGACTAAATATATCAACTCAATTTCAAAGTCGCAGAAAAATATATTAAAATTGAAAATGTAAAGAGGATCTGTATTTATTCTGGCTAAGTAAACTAAGTCGAACACATATTGAAAAAAAAATGATGGAAGAGGGTTGTGTCATAGCGTTACCCATTCTCCGCTCTGTGACAAGGTGTGTTAGTAGATTTGTTTTAACTCACTGTGTACACTACCTTCATGTGGCTGTCTTAATAATTACTATTGAGTCATTTTTCATTAATCGATTAATTATTGGGCTTTACCTCCATCATGTGATTACCCTGAGCTATGTTACGGTAATTATTGGGCATTACCTCCATCATGTGATTACCCTGAGCTATGTTACGGTAATTATTGTATCACCTAATATATCTTAACAACATGAGTCAAGATTCTTAAATAATCGTATGTAGTAAAGTTTTGTCGGATCACCGGAAGATTAACCCCTAACTTATTTTACCATAATCCTAACCCAACATACTCAACTAATGAGCCCGAGGTACCGTTAGGGTGATTAATCATCAGGTGAAATAAACTGGGGTGTCAATTATTCAGGTGATGTTTTGCCTGAATTGAAGATTTAATAAAAAAATACTTAACTTGAGGCAAGACACAAATATAGGGGACAATACAGGGCCTTAATTTTCACCAAGACTATAGTAACTTAACGTACTTTTCATTTATTTTTTTTACAAAGTTTGAAGGAGAAACACACTTGAGAATCCTTGAGAATCCACGACAGCTTGGCAAGTTAGAGAAGTGTTACTGATGGAACTGTGAAAAACTTTGTCTCAAACTTTTTTTTATGTCTTTTGGAGGAGCAGTTGTGTGTCATTAGTGTTAGCAGGACTACAGATATCTCCCTCTCTCTCTTTCTCATTTTATCTATCACTTTATCCATCCATCTTTCTATCTATCTATCTATCTGTCAATATATCTATCTGTCTATCTATCCATATATTTATCGATTAATATAATTCTCTCTCTCTCTCTCTCTCTCTCTCTCTACTGATTAAGAATAACATATCTAAGTCTCCCAACCAATGGTATCCACAAGGTTCGTTTTCAAAAACACGCTCCCTCTTTGACAGATGGGCGAGAGAGAGAGAGAGAGAGAGAGAGAGAGAGAGAGAGAGAGAGAGAGAGAGAGAGAGAGAGAGAGAGAGAGAGAGACCCTTGCAATCCCATGAACTGAACCAAAAGCAACAAGTCTGTATCTAGACCTTTTTCACAAGCACTTTATTCCTCGGGGTGAACAAGTTAATGTGACTGTAGTCCATAACCTTATTAATGTAAAGTTAACTGAAATAAATTCTAGAATATTCTTCACTAGAAAAAACAGCATTACTGTATATCCCATGTCAACAGCTTCCTAGTAACATCATTGTGGGGGGGGGGGGGGGGAGGCACGAGAGGTGTAGCTTCAAACACAGGTTGGGTGGATATATGAGCGATAGGGGTTGGTGTACACTGGACTGCCCAGTATGGATCAATAGGCCTGCTACAGTTTCCTCCATTCTCATGTTCCTAAACATAACCTTACATAACATAACATTACCTAACATAACCTTACAGAACATAACATTACCTAACATTACCTAACCTAACCTAACCTTACATAGCATAACATTACCTAACATAACCTTACAGAACATAACATTACCTAACCTAACCTAACCTTACATAACATAACATTACCTAACATAACCTAACTTAGTCATCTTACCAACCAAATATAACCATTGCCTAACCCTACTTAACCTTACCTAAGCAAACCCTAATCTAACCAAAGCTAACCATAATCTACCTAACCATATTAAAACTAACCTAACCTAACCTAAGCAACCTTATCCCGATAATGACACGTCCGGGAACACCTGTACGACACCACACAGATAAATCTTGAATTATTTTCCTAATGAAACTCTGACATTATCAAGTTTAATTCACAGCTGGACTTCTGAAGGTGTGCTAAGAATATTCAGGCATTATTTATAAGACTTCAGGAACGACCTTTGCCTCAGAATAGCTCCACCAGTGTTGCCAATATTAAGTGAGATTCTAACTTTGTCTTTTAGTTCACTTTTAACTCCCTGGAGTGGCCCAGTTACCGTATTGTAGTCAACTGCTAGTCTTGGCGCCGTGGTTCTGCTGTCCATATTTTCTTTCAATTGTTGTTTGGAATCACATGAAAATCCCCCCCCCCCCTTTGCTTATTTCACTTGACTATTTAACATCCTATTGCTACCTAGATGGGGTTAGGTTAGGTTTTGGTTAGATTAACATTAGGCTTGCTTAAGTTACGTTAGGTTATGATTAGATTAGCAGGGTGAGGTAATTAGCAAGGTGTAATAGTTAGCAGTATTAGATAATTAGCAGTGTTAGTAGAGGTCAGGTGAGAGTGTGGGGGGGGGGGGGGGATATGTAGTTAGCGGGGTAAAGTAAGGTGTTCACAGGTAAGGTGGAGCAGAATGATGGACCCTCAGAGGCCCTTACAGCTAAAACACCCCTCGAGGGAAACACTCACTCCTTTATGCCAGTGTTTACGAGTGATATAAGTTACTTCTTTACGCTGCCTCTTCCCGGTCGTATTTCTCTGGTAACTGTTGGTTGTCCAGGGCTGGAACCTGTCCACGTCTCGCCACGCCAGGTAATCTTCCACACCACCCCTGTTAATGTTCCACACCACATACAATCAACACTGAATTAGCTATAAAGAAAACATCAATGTATTCTATAAATAATTCATATTCACATTCTTATCACCATTATAATTACCAAAACTGTTAATGCCTAGTACAGTCAATCAATTTATTTCTGCTTCATTGAATTATTTTCATTATGTACAAATTTATTTAGTAATGTAATGTTTATAACATTATTTTCATAATTTGATTTTCAATTAAGGTAATGCAAGTCAAATACACAATTCAACCTCTGGTCTCATTTATATAATCAAATAGACTGTATGTGAGGGCAACATCTTTCCTGACTGTGCACACCTACCTCCATGACCTCTGGGGAAAATGGTGTGACAACAAGCTCATTACACAGAACAAGTTATGTACTGTTAATAACATCGGTAGTAACATTTTATTTAAAATCGTTAGATCAATTATCAATTTAATGGAAGCCTTTTTATTGGTGATTATACGGCAGCAACTTATGTATTAACTTCAGTACCAATGAGGAGCCATTGAGATTGACACACACTACTACAGGGTACACAACTACTCCATCTCTGAACACAACTTAACATAATGAGTTTCATCTGTGAATGTATTATATAAGTTACAATTAGGATACAATAATTATATTTTAATAATTGATTATTACTCATTAAATATTTGATTATGATTATTACTATAATTATATTTTGATTAGATTATGCTAATATAATTTAAAGAAGAAGAAAATAATATGATTTGATTCTGATTACATGATCATTGCCATCATTAATGATCATGATCAAGCCCGTGTGGTGCATATATGGTATAAACAACACGTGTTCATACTCAAGAGAAACAAACACCACTACTTCCTTGAACACCTGTAATGTCTTTGAAACCATTTATATACGTTAGAAATTTGACACATTATATATAAATCTACCCAATACATCACTGTTGCGAGCTACCCAAAGTTAACAATGGCAGAACAACACAAAACATGAGCCGATTCATATTCATCATTTAACTACTCTAAATTAATTAGTTCACATCTCTGATCATCTCTACTCTTACTACACGAGAAGATTAACATGTCCAAGTCTTACCTTTGATGAAACCCAGTCCAGAAAAATAGAAATGACGAGAATAAAAGCAGGCCGATAAGTTCCTCCACTCTCACAACGTGTTCAAGCGACTGGCGCTGCCGCCCTTCAGTAATGACGTTATCATCAGAGACCCAAGCCTTCTCTTCTAGGTGGCCTTGCCCATGGTAACCTCTTGTTGCTGGAATAATATAAACAAAAATTTTAAAATGGATTAATCAAGATAAAATTTGGGGAGGTATATTAAGCTGATACACCTGTATGGCTTCTTGGGGGGGGGGGGTAGAGGAGTGTGGTGGGGGTTAGGGTAGAGGTGGGGGGTGTGGGGTTGAATAACAAAATATTCGGATAACCTGAAGATTAGCCCTCCCACCTTATTTCACATGAATATTAAACACCCTAGTGCTAACCCAACCTAACAAAATCAAAACTGACCTAACCTAATCTAACCTAACCTCCCCAAGTAACATTAAGAGTATTTATCATAAGGTTAGATGAGCTGGGATGTTAATCTTCAGGATATCTAAATACTCTTCAAGAAACAGGAGTGTGTGTGTGTGTGTGTGTGTGTGTGTAATAATAATAATAATAACAATAATAATAATAAACGGTTTATTAATAGAGTTGCAGCCGGTGGCTGAAAATATACAAACTTACATGTGATTCAGACATAATAATATACGTTCAATACATTTACAGGGCTGTACAGTACATAAATTTGGAGGTGTTTATTATTTTAACAATAGATGGGATGGTGCTGTTCTATATCTATCAGTGCGGGCTCTTATGGGCTGAATTTTGTTGTAGTGGAGGACTGCGCGAGGTGGGCGGGGGACTGCAGGTGGTAGTAGGTGACGATGACGAGGATGGTGCATAATCCACTGCCAAACCCTACTAGTGCGTGGTGGTGGAAGTCGCTGAAGGATGACATTTCCAGGGTGGAGAGAGCGTTGTTGTAGCCGGAGTAGTCTGCACCGAGCATGATTCTGCAGGCTCTCTTCTGTACCTTCTCTAGCTGACGTTGTTGGGTGGAGTTGAGAGAAGACGACCAGGCTGGTGACGCATACCTTAATTTTTGGAGAATAAATGCGTTGTAGATAATCCTCAGCTCTGGCGTGGGTGCCCCACGTGACCTGAGTCGTCCTAGCATGTAGAGTCGGTACGAGGCTGCCTTGATTGTGTTGTTTACATGGGCCTTCCAGTTCAGTTTGTGGTCTATAGTTACACCCAGGAGTTTGGCAGACTGCACCAGCTGGAGAGGATGGGCACCCACTGTAACTGCCGGAGGTTGCACTGGAGTGGTGACGGTATTGATGTGCATGGCTACGGTTTTGGTGTGATTGATGGTGACCTTGTCCTCCGTAGTCTATGCCTGTAGCCTGTGTGTGTTTGTTGTGGTGCAATTTTATATAATACTAAGGTACTATTACATTAGATCACAACTTTTAGCGACACACGTCCGGCGTAAGAGCTACGTACTTGTGTAAGATGACCCAACATCCACTGGTGGGTGGAGGTCACATGAAAGACACTGAGCTATGTGACCAAAAAGTCACATCAATTGTTATATCTTAGGCACTGCTCAAGGTATGATTACGTTGGGTAATGTTTATTATATAATAGGTCATGTAAATAGCCCACATTTATATAAGCAATATTGTCTACATGTTGACAGGGGCTATTAAACGACCAATTTATTATACGTAAGGTCAGCTTAGAATAAATTAACTTGAATTAGGCTCCGAGTCGATGATTACTGAATCCTATAAAATATCAATCACTTGTCTCCCGGTATTACCTCTTGAAACCAAATACCTTGCCGCCACGTGATCACTTCAGCAATTCATTTATCCACAAGTACACACCAGATTAATTAGTAAATATCCCTCGCTCTCCAAATTCATATATTCTGGATTCAAACAACGCCAAAGCCTCGAATCATTTGATGGGTAAATGCTATTAAGGTTCTCAGCTATGATTTTCAATATATCAATTATGGCTTCTATGTACAGTATTTCCCCGGTTAAAAAATTGAAGCGTTTGAAATTGCAGTTACCCCGGGTGTCCGAAAACACTCTCCCCACAGGTGACGTCTCACACGTGTTGTCACATACTGTACATTGGATATGTTTTACACTGTACACGCCAAGTCACATAAGTTCACACCCTGAGCAGCTTGACATAGTTATTTACAATATTACACAGCTTATCACCGTAATTTATGATATATGAAATAGACAAGAAAATGTAAGTTCAGTAATAAACAACTCACAGCAAAACACTATCAATTAATTTTGTTTTTCGTTTTTCACATTTAAACCAGACGGTATTTTTAGTCTTTTGTCATGTCTCTGTTTTATTAACCTTTGACCCCTTCAGCACGGTAGAAAAAAAACATGGGTCAACTAAATCAAGGTTGGATATTAACGGGGAGGGGGGGGGGGGGGTGGTGGTCTCTTTGTTCTCACTTATTCTGTTCTTTCTCTCTACTTTCTACGTCCCCTCTTATTCTTTCCATTAATCTACCTTTTTCTCTTATACGCTTTCTCTTTATGTCTCTCTTCTACTCTTCCTGTCTCCTCTCTCCTTTCTTCCTCCATCTCTTCTTATTCTTTCTATCTCTCTATGTTTTTCTCTTTTACATTTTCTCTCATTTTATCTCCATATTATTCTTCCTGTTTCCTCTCCTTTTCTTCTTTCAGTATCACTTTATTTGTTTTCGTTTCTCTATCCCTTTCTTCGTATCTTATCTTCTCTCCATCATCTCTTCTTCTTCTCCTTTCCCTTCCATTCTCTCTATCTCTTCCAGCTTCTTTGCCTTCTCTTATTCCTCCCTTCTGTTCTCCCTTTCTTATACATAAGAACATAAGAATGGAGGAAACTGCAGCGGGCCTATTGGGCCATACAGGGCAGTCCCGTTTACACCCAACCCCTATTGCTCATATATCCACCCAACCTATGTTTGAAGCTATCCAGTGTATTCGAGTTAATGATGATGTTTGGTAACTTGTTCCACTCATCCACTACTCTATTTCCAAACCAATATGTACCGATGTCGCGTCTAAATGTAAATTTGTCTAATTTAAGATTCTTACTTATCATTACTCCTAAATCTTTGTCATCATCGGATTTCTCTATAACATCGTTGTTCATCTGGTATCTGGTTTCTCTGTTTACATCTCCTAGACTAAGTATTCCCTCTTTCCTCTCCCTCACTACTTCTCTTCTCTCCTCTTTCCTTCTCCTATTCATCCTCATTTATCCCTCCTATCTTCTCAGCATCTGCCTTTAGCTATCCACTTCCGTCGATCGAAGACCACTTGGGTGAACCTTCCCTGGTTGATAGAAGCTTTCAGGTGGTGGCGGCAGCACTTAGTGGCAGTGTCAGCCTTATCCGGTGAGGGGCCTCCCGTGTGGTAGTAAGTGGTGTCAGGTGGTAGTGGAAGGTATCAAGCGGTGGTAGGTGGTATCAGACGGTGGTTGGAGATGTCACAGCTTATGCTAGGGATGTCAGTCGATGGTAAAGATGTCAGCCTATAATTGTTAGAGATTATTAAATCGTTTGAGGAAGATATTTTGTTGGAGCAAAAAGACTGAAGCGATAATAATTTAGATGCACCGATTTGGAATTTTTTTTTTATCAACTATAAAATGTTATGTTAATCACTGGTGCTCGTGCGTGAGTGGGGACAGGGAACGATTTTTCATCCACACTCAAAAAGGTCAAACTTTAATGGAACTTGATCAAAGGGTAATGAAAAAACGCCAACAGATTATTGAATTTGGCAATCGATGGAGCAGCGAGGCGAGTTAGGTGTTGACAATGTCTCCCTCACACGATGATTGAGGTCACCTGTGTGTCATGTCATAAAACTGAACACCATAAATTTTCTTGGGGAAACTCGTCCATTCTTAGAGACACTGGCTAAGAAAAATATCTTATGCTAATTTTTCTTTTTTAGTATATTGGATCCATTTTTGGTCGCTTAAAGATTATCTCCCAGGTTAATTTATGTTAATATTAACCACTTTAATGCTAACCTAACCTAGTCTAACCGAATCTAATCTAATTTTAACTAATCTAACCTAACCTAACTCACGGTGTGCCCCCCCCCCCTTAGCTCATCCGACGGTAACTCCCTAATTAAAGACTAAGAAAGAATCCGTCAGCGTTACCATTCGCTACTCAACCGAAACACCTCAGCTATCACAGCCGAGGTGTATAAAGCAGGAGGACCTCGGCTTACCCGCCGTTTTCAATCTCTCCTGGAGAATATATGGCAGAAGGAGGAAATCCTCCAAGATCTTGAAAACACCTCAATAGTCAATATTTATAAGAACAAGGGAGACTGGTCATACTGTGGCAAATACCGATGGATGTCGCTGCTGTCCGTAGCTGGCAAGATTATCGCCCAACTCCTCCTAAACAGACTTCGTCCTGAGGCGGAAAACTTCCTCCCAGCATCTCAAAGTGGCTTTAAACCATCGTGACTTGTACATGGCTTTCATCGATCATACTAAGACCCACCAAAATTCACCACCATTGTAAGGCAATTCCACGATGGCATGACCAGCAGTGTCCTGCAGAATGGATCCTAGTCTGAGTTTTCCCCATCCAAACGGGGGTAAGCACACAACTAGCACACACACATACAACGTAAGGAATATAGCCACAAGACACGGATGCCTCACAGTGCACGTTAATAGTAGAAGCTGATGACGTAGATGAGGTTAAATGTAAAAACAAACTTAAAAACCTATCAAGGTCAGAAAAGTCAAAGGTAACCGTCACTGTAAACTTGTTCTGAAGCGAGGTCAGGGTCTTCATGCAATCACTTGCATACATGGAGAAACGTGAACATTTAGCAATATCGTGTTTCAGAGAAGAATGGTCGTTAGTATAGATTGGACAAAAAGTAGTACTGACAAAGGGTAATGTTATATGTGCCTCTTATGCAATGGAAGTAGGGTTGTAAACAAGACGGGAGTATTATGCAAACACACAAGTAAAAGTGACCACAGATCAAAATATAAGAGTTACAACCAATGATGCACCACCCTCAGCTGTTATACTGCAGGAAGCGTCAAAATCCCGAACTCCCGGGGGTCCTCTGAAGAGCCTTGTGTATCCTGCAGCCCAACGGTTGGTGAGGGAGCTGCTAACATCCTCTTAACACTGCACAAATAGGTGTTGTAATTTTTATAGTAGGCCACAAGCTAAGAGGATGGGGCGGGAACTGGAAGCCTCAATGATCCCTGTGAAACATAAAACTGGCAGAGGATTCGAAGAGCAGAGGGGAAGCCGGCCTCTCACAGCACCTACGCAAGATCCACAGCATCGCCACAAGGTCCACAGCATCGCCACAAGGTCCACAGCATCGCCGCAACGCCTCATCGAATATGCGACTGAATTGAAAATCTTGTTAAGAACCTTCGTGTTACTTTTTTTATTCGGTGAACATTAAAGCCGTGAAAGGCAGAGGTACAGCGCTTGCCTCCACTTAGAGCTGTGCTGGGGAAATGTAAAGTGGGCAAGTATCCTCCCTGAGCGTATCGAACCACCTCCTATTTTTAAACCTTTCACATAAGAACCTATTTCCATTCTTTTTTGACTAAGGCGCAGAATTAAGTCTATACTGCTTATTCACACCGGGAAGGAAACATATTCAGCGTGTTCAATATACACTAGTAGTCTAAACAAGGAATATGAACATTTCAACCATTTCGAGCCTAAAAAATAAAAGAAAAAGTGACCGTAAACAGCATTTGAATCTACTGAAACCTTCATGAATAAGTCATCCAACCCCCGAAGGAGAGAACCATTCCCCCAGAGCGAACGTTTCCTCTTGTATGTTTGATGTTGATCTGGCGGGTCGAGGATATGATAATGTAGTCTATGGCCGTGACGCTGACGAGTTTAGTGTTGTCAGCGGTGATCAAGGTCCTGTAGTCGTATCTGGTAAACCACTGAGAATGAGTTTATTGATTTATTTTTCCTGTATATGTCAGGTCAGGCATTCGAGTCCAGGATGATATACAGTATTGTCCAAGTCACGGATCACCTGAAGATTAGTTCCTCGCGTATTTGACCTGGAGGTTAACCCCCTAATGCTAATCTAGTCTAATCTAACCTAACAAACCCTGGCCTAACCTATACTTCCAAACCTTCCCTAACATAATCCCTCAGGTAACATTACGGTGTTTAATCTTGAAATATGATGGGGTGTCTAATCTTCATGTGATCCGCAATTACTAAGTCACACTCCTACATTAAGAAGTCTTAGGTGTAAGGGTCGAGCCCTCCAGACCTACTGTCGAGTCTTATAAGAGCCTGTGAGGTCAATAAGAGTAACAACAAACACAAGTACAATGAGCTACTGTGTGAAGAAATGTTTACATAAAAGTATTGTTCTCAGTGAAGACCAGTATAAAGGGGGTGAGGTGGGGTGGGGTGGGGTGGGGTGGGGTGGGGTGGGGGGGGTTGGGGTGGGGTGGGGTGAAGGAGGAAGGGAGGGGGGGGGGAGGGATGGAGGGAAAAAGAGAGGAAGGGGGAAGGGCGTAGGGGGGGGGGGGGGAGGACGCTCGGTAATGAAGGCCGTGTAGTTCTCACAAAAGCATCTGTGGCTGTTTTTCACTGGCAGTCGTTCCTCTCCGTCACCACCCTAACTTAGCTGCTCCTCTGCCGCCGTCATCATACTGTATATCGGATATTATACTCTAAAGTCATCATGGCCAGACTATAGTACTCAAAACTATAGCAAGTTTAAGTAAATAAATATCGCATACATCATCGATCAAGTCTGTCTGATATTGATATGATAAGATTAGTCTTAAAACTTAAATAAAAACACGGAATACTTTTGATTGATATAAAAGACACTGAGCTCTTTAGAGAAATGATGAATTCTAATTGTTAAAATATAGAGTGAGTTATAAATGGTAAGGTGTAACAGAAAAATTTATGACGATAAGACATCTTGTTTGTATATGAGAACAGTTCTTAGTCGATCAATATATTCAGTCACCCAGATTTACGATAGGAGGTTCTTAAAACACCCCTGGCTTACCTAAGACGATTACAGGTGCTGTGAACCCCCTGGCTTACCTGAGACGACTAAGGTGCTGTGAACCCCTGGCTTACCTGAGACGACTAAGGTGCTGTGAACCCCTGGCTTACCTGAGACGTCTACAGGTGTTTTAACAAGAACGTAACATAACACATCAAATATAGTCTGTTTATTTTAATCGCCTGCATTTATCACCGTTACAATTTTTTCTTCAAACTCTCTCTCTCTCTCTCCATTTCGAGTCAACAGCTCCGGCAGGGAATCCCCCGAGACGCAGAATTGGGGAAAATGCATTTACATCCGCCACTCTGCATTGAGCAATCTAATGGACTTTGTATCCTTTTATTCTCTGACAGTTGACAAAGACCTCCATTGCTTTGGGAGTGAGAGAGATGGTACCTCAGGCTGCTCTACAGTCTTACTCCTCTATTTAAAACCATATTCTGGGACCTCACCTTTACTTTATGGTGCTCTGGTATGTATGTATGTATGTATGTATGTATGTATGTATACCAACCGTACAACCATAGGACTCAATGGACTACAATACAATGATCATTCTTAATACAACAAGTGCTAATACAATACACGTAATGGACAAGTATAAGTTATTGTTTGTTTACGAGAGAGATCACATTAATGCGACTGGCCGATATAGCATAATTTTGTCTACGGTGATACATTGTTTTAATGTGTTGATAGATTTAGTTAATTTGAAAGTTATTAGGAATTCTTCAAGTCAAATTTTCAACATTTTTCACGGGACTGTATTTTTGTAAGTCACACCCCTATACCATATGAAAATGATTGGGGTAGGTTGGGCTGGGGTAGGCTGGGCTGGGCTGGGGTAGGTTGGGCTGGGCTGGGGTAGGCTGGGCTGGGCTGGGGTAGGCTGGGCTGGGCTGGGGTGGGCTGGGCTGGGCTGGGGTAGGCTGGGCTGGGCTGGGGTAGGCTGGGCTGGGCTGGGGTAGGCTGGGCTGGGCTGGGGTAGGCTGGGCTGGGCTGGGGTAGGCTGGGCTGGGGTAGGCTGGGCTGGGTTTGGTTGTTAGGTATAGTCATTATTAGGTTAGGTAGGGTTGGGTTATTGGGTTGAATTTGGTTGGGTTCACTTAGGTTTATGTTTGGTTAGGTTAAGATGGGTTAAGTTAGGTTAGGTGAGGTTTGGTTAAGTTAGGCGAGGTTAAGTCTCAATACTTAATTTAATACAATAACTTTCAGTGTTATGTTCTCAGCTGTGTCCGACCCTATGAAGATTTGAACACACAAGAGCGCCTGGAACGTTTGTGATTCATTATTCACTGTGGGTAACAACTACCTGTACACGTACACACATGTTTTATTAACCTGCCAGCACTTGTTGACCTCAGTGTTGTTTTTGAGTGTGTGTGTGTGTGTGTGTGTGTGTATTATGTTGCTAAGCTCAAGGACAAGCTACAAGGTTTAGTTTTAACTTTGACATATTCAACACGACTCTCTCTCTCTCTCTCTCTCTCTCTCTCTCTCTCTCACTGGCATTAAGAGTCACGTCATAAGCCCAAGAGGTGTGGTAACTTGGTTTTCTTTACGGTGTTCACAATGACCTTGACATGACCCAGTGACCCACCCCAAAAAGACCTTTGTGAATACCCTCCTATCCCCTCTTACACTGATTAACTTCGATTAGCCGCGTGACCCAGGAAGTATGCACACGCACGCACACATAAAAGCAAAAAGTAGTGATGCACACAAATTCAAGGCTTGACACATCAATAACAAACACAACGTACCAACAAATCACTATGAGAAACACATCACAATGTCACTAGTACACAACCGTAATTTCCTCCACACCAAACTAGACACTTATTAACCTTTCATATAAGATTATCATAAAAAATAAACCAAACAAAAAACGAATTAAACAAACGAATAAAAACAGAAAATAAATATAAAATATAAAATCTATAGATATAAATTAATAATATTTTGTAATGATAAATATTCCTATGTAATTTACTGAGCAGTGGTGGTGGTAGTAGTAGTGGTGGTGTTAGTAATTTGGCAGTCGTGGTATATTACGGTGGTGTTAATGGTGGTGGTTAAATGGTTATGGTGTCAATAATAACCATAACAACAACAACACTCGCATCACGCCCCCTCCCCCCTCCTGTCCTCCCCCATGGCAAGAAATCTGACTATGAGACTACTTACAAGACGCCTCTTAACTAAAGCCTCCCTCTCTCGCTATCATTTTCTACGCCTGGGCCAAAATTGAATTAGGAGGCGGGTGGACTATTTATCCTGGGTATAATGGGCCAAAAATATCCTACATAGACTTTTCTTGGGAAGCGGGGAGAGAGGAATGGGTGACCAGCAGAGGGGAGACTATCGGGGAGTACGGGGAGAGAGAGAAGTGGGGTTGGGGAGAGAGGTACATAGGAAGAGAGACTGGGGAGACTTTTGGGGAGTGGGGAGAAATATAGCTAACAGGGGAGTGGGGAGAGATCAGAACAGAGGCCTGCTTTGTGTGAGAGAGAGAGAGAGAGAGTGGACAAGATGTGTATGAAGGCAGAGGTAGAAGGAGGTGGGGCGGACGACAAGGAGAATATTATATAATGTTGAATAATTAGGAAAAAAATGAAAAAATGGAAAGATAAAATAATATAAAACTTATTTAAAGATATTGCTTAAAGGTCTTTTAGGCACGTAATCCATAAGTAGGTTAAGTAAGGTTAACGTTAGGTTAGGTAAGGTTAGGCTTAGGTTAACCAAACCAAAATGTGGCTAACGTAACGTAACGTAACCTGAACTTCAGTAACCCAACACAGCCTTTAACCAGTGACAGGAACATTGATCGACTCCCAGACTTGAGTATCAAATTTTCAAGGAGGTTTAGAGCGAAAAACACAAGTGCCTTTTTTTTTCACCTCCCCATCACACCTGTGGTAATGGATGACCTTTATTCTCTTACCTACGAAGAAAACAAATTTAATTTTTTATTCGTCTTCGTCGTGTTGGCCTCCCTCCCTCATGCAAGAAGAAATAGTTTACCAATGAATTATTTACCGTTTTTTATGTTACACAAAAAATGGATTGAGGGGAAACATTTATATTTTACTCTAAATGTCATATATGTTATTTTTGGCTATTTAATCAAATTTTACTAAAGTTTTATGTGCGGAAAAGTTAATATTTTGCCAAAGTTTATATTATAACATTAACTCACTCTCAAAATCATTACATATAGGCAAAAATTTTAATTATTTAATTATTCAGGCCAATTTAATTTAAGTGAACCTCTTAAGGAAAGTAATTTCACATTTATGGATCGAAAAATATATAAAACGGGAAGACAAACAAATAAAAAAGGAAAATATGTAAGAAAACGAAATAAATTAGGAAGTGGGAAGATGATAAAAAAAATAAGAGAAAAATAAATGATAAAAGCCAGACAATATACGTGATAAGGAAGGAAATAACGAAGAATACGACAGAGAAAGACAGGGATAAGAAATGGACGGAGAAGGAAGACGGGAAAGGATATGAACAAGACAAAATAACGAAAAGAGAAGAAATATGAAACGAAATAAATGAAAGAAAGGGAAAATTAAGCAATAGGAAGCAAAGCAAGAAGATGAGGGGAATAGTGGTGTGGCTCTGGGGCCCAAGAGAAATGGGGTCCATTAGGACTTAGGCACCGTAGGTCTAGGGGCCCCTCATTACTAGGGCCCATAAGGACTAAGGCCCTTTAGGACTAGGGCCCATTAAGCCTAGGGCCCACAAGGACTAGGGTCCATTAAGACTATGGCCTACTAGGACTGGGGCCCGTGGTGTGGCTTATGACAAGATGGACCCCAGTAACAGATAAACACATGTACAGATGGACGTTAAATAACTGTCACGTGGTCTGAAAATTTTCAAATTTAAACGAATTTATAGTAATTGGATAAATATATAATTACATCAATACAAAAGTAAACAACTAGTTAAATAAATACGTAAATAAATAAATATATAAACACATAAATATAAATATGAAATTTTGAACTTATGTTTTAATGTTAAATTAAAAAAAAGTAATATATATATATATATATATATATATATAGATATATATATATATATATATATATATATATATATATATACAAAGATTCAAATCGAGTAAAAAATCTGAAACTAACGCGAATTAAGATTTTTTCATTTTTTTTTATTAACACTGATTTTTATAAGCAGTGAAAATTCTCAAACTAACTCTGTGCATTTAAAGGCAATTTGTATAAAGACTTTATAACTAACGATATAAATTCTTTAACTACACTCTGAAAAAATCCCCCCCCCCCCCAAAAACAAAAGTGGAATTAAAATGCGAATAGAATAATAAAAAAACAGTTCATATAATAAAAACCACAAATAAATATTTCAGACATAAAAAAATAAACTTGTATATTCAAACCAAACAAACGGTAGAAAGAAACAAACAATGGCAGGAAAATACTTCAATGAAAATATCAATACGAGAAAGACCTGAAAGGATTGTTATAAGGAAGAAGGAAAATAGTAATAAAACTGTAATAAGGACAAACAAGGAAAGTGGCTATGAAATAAACAATAACAAACAAGAAGAAGTAAGTTATAGCAATGAAAATAAGAAAGGAAAATTATAATGTAAATTAGCACCAGAAGAAGAGTATATGGGAAAATGTATCAATGAAACTTAGATTACTATAAAGACTATATTAAGTAGCACATGAATAGGTGTAATAGATGGATGGATGGATGGATGGATGGATGAATGGTAGGATGGATGGATGGATGGATGGATGAATGAATGGTACACAAGGAGGCAGCCTGGCCGGTACCGCATTCACTTCTCCAGGTTGTAAACTTAGGTACTCTTTTTGGTAATACCTACAGTAGCGGGGTATTAAACAATAACATAATACCGTGAACATTTTCAAACTAAAGTATTGAACAAAAATATATCAGTTAGTAGGACTCGAAGCTTGGAATAAACTGAGGTTCCTAATACTTCATGAGACACTTTACTATATTTTTTCAACTATAGTAATATTGTATTGGTTTTCCACATGTTGCAGATCACCTGAAGATTTGTCCAAGGGTCGAGTCGGGTCGGGTCGGGTTAGATTAGGTTAGGTAAGAGTGGTTAAGCTGAGGGGGACATGTGAACCATCAGGTAATCTAATTATATTACGGTAAAGTTGTATGCAGAATAACGTGAACTGAACCTTCCCTATGAGTCTTGGAGGAAGTTCTCGTACAGACATTGTTACTCTCTCTCTCTCTCTCTCTCTCTCTGGGCCACCAATCCAAATCTCAAATGAAACTTACGATTCTTGTCGAGATTCCAGATACCTAAAGATTCTTACTAAGACCCACAATGGTTCGTACCAATTTCTAGATCCTCAAAGATTCCAAAGTTGATATTTCGGTATCATGACAATTGCCCCCTGGATAACTGCCCCCTATTGGACATTTACCCCCCCCCCCCTCTTCCCTCCCTCCCTCCCTTTGGATTAAGTAAACGTCAGTACAGATTCACAGGCAAAGGGGGGCAATTGTCCAGGGGGGGGGGTATTGTCCAGGGGGGGGGTATTGTCCAGGGGGGGGGGTGTATTGTCCAGGGGGGGGGGGGTATTGTCCAGGGGGGGGGGTATTGTCCAGGGGGGGGGGTATTGTCCAGGGGGGGGTGGATTGTCCAGCAGGCAGTTATCCTAGAACCAATATTCCTTAATAACTAGAATTGCCATTAAAGGGCAGATAGATATTCGTCACCTCGTAGTAGGGAAAATAAAATGAAATGCCATGTCAGGTGTAGTAACATGAGCTGACATGTCTGTGAGGTACTGTCAGGTATGAGAAAAATAACAACAGGAATTTTGGATGAAACTGTTAAAAAAGAAGATAAGTACATGGTAAAGGAGGGAATAAAGAAAAACAGTGATAATTTAGGGAAGATGAAGTGCAATGATAATAAAGAGATACGATAATATAATAAAGTGGAGTAATGAAGATGATAATAGGAAATAGATTAAGAGGAAGTATGGAATATGAGGCAGGGAAGAAGAGGGAGAAGAAGAAGAAGAAGGGGAAGAAGAAAGGGAATAACGAAATAATTTATTAATAAAATAACGAAACCGCACAGTACTAAAAATTGAAAAAAAGAACAATAATTAGGATAACCAAGGAATAGAAACAGAAGGAAAGGCGAAACAAAATAATGTAAATAAGGAACAGAGGAGATAAAAAAAAATAAATAAAAAACATAAAAGAAGAAAAACCACAACCAAATAAAGAGATAATAAGATAAATACAGTAGAAAGCAAAAAGTGAATGACATAATAATATAAAACGAAATAAGGAACAGGCAAGGGAAGAGAATTAAATACGAAATATGGAAAGGGTATAATGCAATGATATATTAAGAAAGACGGAGGAGGGGAATGAGTCGATTAAGAGAATGGGAATAAGAGAAAATGGAGAAAAACAAGGTAGAGGAGGGGATATAATTTGATGGGCGGAGGACAAGAGGGAATAGGAAGGAGGAGGAGGACAGGAGGGATAGAGGGGGAGGAGGACAGGAAGGATAGAGGGGGAGGAGGAGGAGGATAAGGTAGCAAGGGAATTGGTTTATTCAATTTGTGACGCTGTCCCCTTCTAGTCTAGGCTGTCACAACACAATAAGTTGCCCTTCACTCCCTCCGTAGACACATCCTCCAACGCACTCCCCGACGCACTCACTCACGCACCCACCAACGCATCCATCACTCACAACCGAATTTTTTACCGATAAAGACAACAAAAAACAAAATACAATATATTTTGTGTTCTGAGAGAGAGAGAGAGAGAGAGAGAGAGAGAGAGAGAGAGAGAGAGAGAGATTCTAATATAAACGAAATTTTGTAAATGGGAAAATTTTATTATCAAAAGCCGTTACCTAAGATTTATTTAATGCAAAACCCATTTATATGTTAGGCTGAGTTTGGTTAGGTTAACTTAGGTAAGGGTAGGCTTGGTTGGGTTATTTTAACTTAAGTCAAGGAAGTTTAGGTTAGTTTAAGTTAGGTCAGGTTAGTTTAGGAGGGGCTTGGTTACATTAGAGTAGGTTTGGTTAGGTTACCTTAACTTTAATTTAGGGTAGTTTAGATTCGGGTATGTTAAATTAGGGGAGGTTAGGGTAGGTCAAGTTAGGTTAGTGTAGGCTAGGTTAGATTAGGTAAGGTTAAGTAGGCACGTCTGTTTAGGTTAGGTTAAGTTAGGTTTTGACTAGTGATGGTTGGACCTATTGTTATCTCAAGTGATTATATAGTTATAACTCATGGGAGATAAATATTCAGATAAATTCTGCTGGATCATGACTTAACCTAACCTAACCTAACGTGACGTAACCTAACCTAACCTAACCTAACCTACAGCATCTATCAATCAGCTCAACAAGCAGGAGACGACACAGCAGGTAAAAAAACAACAAAGCAAAAAAAAACAACACAGGAGGCATCAGAATATTTGTCTTACACAACAGAACATGAGACATAACACAGCAGACAAAGCAGAAAGCAGGAGGAGGGGAGGAGGAGGAGGCAGCAGGAAGTACACACATCTAAGGTAAAGATGTTGAGACCAGGAAGAGGATGAGAAAAGTTAACAATGTTTTAGCAAATTTAGTTTGGTGGGTGTGATGATGATCCAGTGAGAGGGAGAGTGAAGAGTGAGAGGGGAGAGTGAGAGGGGGACGAGGGAGTGAGGAAAAGTTCAGACGAAGTTTGGGAAGGGTTCAAGAGAAAGAGGAGAGAAGAGAGAGAGAGAGAGAGAGAGAGAGAGAGAGAGAGAGAGAGAGAGAGAGAGGATGGTCAGATTAAGGTGAAAGAAAGAAAGAAAGAGAAGGATTAGATTAGGGTATAAGTGTTGAGTAGGGTCCCCTTCCATCCTATTTGATAAGGACCATCAATCACCCTAAAACTCAAGACAGGACCCACATTCACCCTAATATCCAAGACAAGAACCACATTGTCCCTCATTCACCCTAAAAATAACTAAAAATCACATACTAAACCTCATTCACCCCTGAAGGCTCCATCTGGTGCCCCATCCATCCTCAATACAATAACGGGACACAGTGGCTGTACCTAATGTCGCTGGTTTGTATTTAGGTAAACCTGCAGCCCACTCATTTGTAAATACAACTGAATTTACAGTTGGTGAGGAGAAGGCGGTCGAGTGCAGTAACAATCAAGCCGCCTCTGAGTAGCAAAGGTTTATGATCTACAGGAGCACACTGCCCGGCACGTCTAGCCTATGAGAACGACTTTTACTTTCACCTCATAACCGTAAGCTTAATCCTTTTCCAACATGTAGTCTAAGCTTCCCTCCCTGACCGGTCTCCCCCCCCCCCCCCACCATCCTAGTCAAAAAAACTGTTTTCAATAACACCAATTAAAAAAATGACAGTCAGGATAAAACACACTGAAAGTTGTCTGCCTCTTATCTGTATCGGCCAAAGTTGTGAAGACTCGGCGGCGGTAATGGTGGTTGTTGTTACCATGGTGGTGGTGCAGGTGGTGGTGGTGAAGATGGTGAATGTGGTTGGTGGTTGTGGTGATGAAAGTGGGGACTATGGTGAAGGTGGGATGATTATGAAGGTGGTGAACGTAGTGGTGGTGGTGGTGGTAGAGAAAGTAGTAGTGGTAGTGGTGGTGGTGAAGGGAAGTGGTGGTTGTGGTGGTAGAGGTGGTGGTGAAGGGGGCTGGTGGTGGTGATGGGGGCTGGTGGTGGTGAGTGGTGGTGGTGAAGGAGAGTGGTGGTGGTGGTGAAGGGGAGTGGTGGTGGTGGTGAAGGGGAGTGGTGGTGGTGATGGTAGTGAAGGAGAGTGGTGGTGGTGGTGGTGAAGGAGAGTGGTGGTGATGAAGGAGAGTGGTGGTGGTGAAGGGGAGTGGTGGTGGTGGTGAAGGGGAGTGGTGGTGGTGGTGAAGGGGAGTGGTGGTGGTGAAGGGGAGTGGTGTTGGTGAAGGGTAGTGGTGGTGGTGGTGAAGGGGAGTGGTGGTGGTGGTGAAGGGGAGTGGTGGTGGTGGTGAAGGGGAGTGGTGGTGGTGAAGGAGAGTGGTGGTGGTGGTGAAGGAGAGTGGTGGTGGTGAAGGGGAGTGGTGGTGGTGAAGGGGAGTGGTGGTGGTGAAGGGGAGTGGTGGTGGTGGTGAAGGGGAGTGGTGGTGGTGAAGGAGAGTGGTGGTGGTGAAGGGGAGTGGTGTTGGTGAAGGGGAGTGGTGGTGGTGAAGGGGAGTGCGCCAGAAGTATTGGAATGAGAGGATTTGGACATTGTTGAAGAGTTTGGTGCTACCAGATGTTTTTATGTCTCTTGTTACTCGCTTAGTGTGTGTGTGTGTGTGTGTGTTGTGTGTGTGTGTGTGTGTATGTGTGTGTGTTGTGTGTGTGTGTGTTGTGTGTGTGTGTGTTGCGTGTGTGTGTGTGTTTTATGTGCAATGTATATTTTCAGCCTTCGGGCTGCAGAATTTTTTCAATAAACCGTTAATTATTATTATTATAACACACACACACACACGCACACGCACACACACACACATTTTTATTCAAGTTTATATGGAACTGGAGATGCAGGAAGGGGAGAGGGTAGGAGAAGAAGAGGAGAGGAGATGGGGTGGGAGAGGAGAAGGGGTGGGAAGGAGGAAGAGAATGAGAGGGGAAGAGGTAGGTCAGAAAGAGGAGGAGGAGTAGGAGGGAGTAATTTGTGACCATTTAACGACTGAATATATTTTGTTTATATTATTTTACAGTAAAAAAAATGAATAAACTTGTACCTAAGCAATGAGGCAGAAGTTTATTAAAAGAAATAAGAAAAAATTAGAAAAATCTAACTCACTCCCCGGAAAATCTAAATAAATTACCTAAATATGAATACAAATAACCTTTTCAACTCGTATTCTGCGGTGGATATAAATTTGCTTATTTTTTTTTTTTTTTTACGTATTCCTGAGAAGAAAACGTGTGTGAGGAGAAACTTAGCCAAGACTCAGGTACAGACAGACAGACAAGTACAGTCCAACAAGCTCACCACACACACCGGCGTGGGTATAAAAAAAAAGAACAACTTCTCAAACATTCTCTTAACAACAAGAATACGAGAGAGTAAAACTGTCTCGGGACTCGGTAGGTTGGACACGACGAAACTTGTGGCTCAGTGAAGACAACAGCCAGAATAAATGACTGGTGGCGTCTCCTGCAGATGCTGTACACCACTGCTTGGGAACTCTCTCTTTAATCTGTCTCCAATTATTTCGTTTTTTTCCTAGAATTGTAAATATTTATACCAATAGCACATAGACACAAGACACAAATCCAGGAGTGCTTGAGAACGAAGGTCTATTTATCGTACTGGTAAAAAAAAATCGAATCCCCCTGAGGAGTAGACACCCCAGCTTCTTATACCCAAAGATAAACGGCATTAACGCTAACCTAACCTAACCTAACCTAACCCCCAAGGTACTTTAGTGTGGTTAATTATCAAGTGAAATAAGCTAGGGACTATTCTTCAGGTGATCTAAAAATTCAACAAAACAACTTGACAATCTAAACATATATCATTGTACTTTGGACACTTTTGTAGTTAATCCTGATAATTAAATGCACAAGGCAACAAGCGGTGAAACAGGTGAGAAGAGAAACACAATCCATAACGCTAATTGGGGAGGAGGTTTGGTTAAGTTAGGGTACGTCAGGTAAAGTTTGGTTAGGTGAGGTTTGCGTTAGGTTAGGTTAGGTTAGGTGAGGTTTGGTTAGGTTAGGTTAGGTTAGGTTAGGTTAGGTGAGGTTTGCGTTAGTTTAGTCTTAGATTTGGTTAGGTTAGGTTAGGTTGGGTTAGCGTTAGGGTTGTTGATATACAGGTGAAATAAGCTGTGGAGGGGCGAACCTTCAGGTGATCCGTAAAAACTGACAAACAGGTGAAAATCAAAACACCATTTGTATTCACACTTAGGAAACAAAATACAGCATAAGAGAATATAAAAAGTTTCATGTAGTGTGAGAATCAGTTCCGAATGACCTAACACACGACCCAAGTTACCGAGGTGGAGGTTAGGTTCAGCACATGTACTGAGTTTGTCCACAGTTGACCTTACAAGAGTTTTTCACTAGTGGGTCGTTAAAGTGAGGAGCGGACACGACCCAAACCTGAAATAAACACAGATCCAAGAGGCCGTTGTTTGTACAGGGAATTGCATTATCTTTTATTTTGACTATATTAGATAAAAAAATCTATGTAGTATATAGACTTTATATTATATATCTATATCTACACAAACATCTATATAAAGCACTGATATACTAGTACACTTTCTCTGATAAACATCGAGGGAGGGAACAGAATATTGTAGACGATCACAGTTCACCAAGTTACTGAAGTTCATTTTATTCGTATTCCATTGTTTCACCTGTTGGGTAGATGTTGTGATGGTTGGCTTACTCACAGCGTTAAGTTCAATTTTGAGTATATAATAATGTTCAGATAAAAATTATGAACCACAAACCTTTTTCATAATTTTCATCTTTTTCAGTGAACTAACAGGCGTTGTCTGGGTCAATTACTGATATACTATTGCAGCTGTGAACGGTGACAACACGTTCTAAAGCTCCCACTGACAATTTTCACTATAGCTACTGGTGGAAAACTCACACTTAACAAGACAAGTTTGAACAAAAGGATATTTCCGAGTTCTGGAAATAAATTTAGGCTAAACTGGAACAGATTCTTGGATATATTTCCTGTTGGTGGTGGCCCCTGTTGATGGTGTATACAAAATTAATAATGACTCGAATTGTTTGATCGAACACGTGTTTTAGTGTCATATTTGGATGTTAAAAGATCTTTGGAGGTTGACCTTTTGTTGTTATTTATTTCACTCTGGTTCCCAAATCCTCATAATATTAATAATATAAGGCTTGAAAATTCTTAATTCCTACGTTGTCTTGAACATTAAATATAAATTCTCTTAAGATGTAATTGAAAAATCTTAAGAGAAGTTCCTGCTAACATTTCTCAGGTAAAAGACGGTAATTATCACGACACAGATACAACTGAAGGTGTGTTGTTTATTCGTCACTCACGTGGAAGGACTTAATCAAGTATACTTTTCGCAAGTCTCCAACAGTTCTCGGGTGATTCACGACTGCCCTGTAATAATGATAACAATGGTTCTTATAAAATGAAGTCAAAATGTTGTAGAAATCAAGGTGTATCAGCATAACCTTTGTGTACACTCGCCCAGTTACTGTCGCATATTTATCGTTGTGATCTGTAGGTTTGGTCTTTGTTATGCTGGATTATTTTCTCTTTCTCACAGTGGCACCAAAAAGTATCTTTACAGAGGCATCCAATGAATTTTGAATTGAACATCGCGATTTCAATTGTCTCGCAGGGTTGTCAAAATCTTTAGTCCGTTGTGTCATATTTTCGCATAAAATGGCGAAGCTACTTTTTTGGACCGAGTTGTGTAATTCATGGCGCACGAGGCTGTCTTACCAGATAATGACGGTAATACTTCCTCATCAGTTTTGTTGCTTTTAATTTTATTCTCAATGTACCTCAGTGTATCTAAAGAAACCCACAATGACAGACGAAATATTGTGAGTTTCTTCTCATACATACAGTACGTTATAGTGACTCTCCAGCTATCCCTCAGTGGTAAACACAGACACATGGTCAGCCTCGGGAACACACACTATCTGGATCGTGCGTCTGAGGTCAGTTGAATCCAAACTTGACATTTTGGAACTTTTCTGTTAATACATTGTCCTGTTTCTCTTAAGATGTATACAATGTTTATTTTAATATTAGTATTAACCATGAACAAGGGGAATCGTACATTCCTTCTTCTGTCATTAAAAGATTTGATTCATTACTAAAAAAAATATATTATTGATGTGACCGTTTTACTGTCTAGTGTACTCCCAGCTTTCAGATCAGGATCACATAATATTCCTTTTACTTCAGCATGTTTCTTTGCTGTTTGGACAATCTGAAATATTATCTGAAATTCCTTAAAAGTTTTTGAAGCAATTAAGTTTGTGGTATTTTGTTCACAATAAAATACACTCAGCAAAGTTTCTTTACTATTAACATTTTGAAATCTCTGGAACTGTATTTATACCTGTACCAACACCTGTATTTTTATTTCAGGCTAGTCGACAACTCCTGCAGGTGGGAGCTTCCTAGTATCGCCCTTTAGAACCATTTCTTATATTCATCTTTTTTATATTTGTATTAAAAACAATGTGAGTGGGTGATGACCTGCATTATGACGTCAAGGGAGGGGTATAAAAGGAATACTAAATGAAGAAGAGATGAAGGAAGTAATGGGAACTAATGGGTGTTATAGAGGATAGGGGGTGGGACAGGATGTAATGGGTAGTGATGATGAAGAGAGGAAGCGGGAACTAATGGGAGAGTGAGGGGAAATTTAGTGAGAAAAGAGTGCGTTGCATAGAATGGGGTGAGGTCAGGTCAGGTCAGGTCAGGTCAGGTGGCATAGAATAAGATGAAGGGGAAATGACTGACATAAAGTGAGCTGGCATTGCACTCTACCTCCTTAATTTCCCTAATTTTAAAGTAAGGTAACCAATTCACAGGTGGGTGGAATAGGGGTGACCTTTGCCCGACTACTGTGTCCAACTAGTGGTAAGCAGCCCATTTTGGTCCCATTTCTAACAGGCCCAGACCTAATAGGCACAAATCCTTAATCAATCCCACTTCTAAAAAAAGCCCCAATAAGGCGAAAGTCTTAATTAAACCCATTCCTAATAGGGCCATTAGGACTGAAGCCCCTGAGGATGGCCCCCCTCCAATTAATCAGGACTAGGGCTCATTTAACGAGTCGCTGTAATTAACTAGGGATTATGTAGGATTATAATGGATAAGAGAGAAAGGTTTATTCAGTGAATTTAATGAACACTTAAAGTGATGTGAATGGTGACTGTGATGATGTTAATTGTAAAGTGATTGTTGTAGTGATGATTGTAAGTCTGGAGACGGTGGTGACTTTGTTTATGACGATTGTGAAGATAGTAAGGAGGATGATTAGGAATGGTGGTGATTGTTAAGATTGTGATGAAGATTGTGGAGGGGTGATTTTGGTGGTGAAAGTTGAAATAGTGGTGATTGGAGATGATGGTGGTTGTGATAGCAGTGATTAGCACGAGGTTGGTAACTTTAATGATAGTGACTGAGAATATTTATGATGATGATGACGATGGGAAGACAATAATTGTGGTGCTAATTATTATGGTAAATGTACAGATAATTGTGATCTTGATTGTGATAATATTGACTGTGGTGGTGATGGTGATAATGACTGCTAGCGAACATGACAATCAATGAAGGTAACGGACTCACTCACTCACTGTTAATTAGCGAGAGTGAACGAGGCGCAGGTAATGAGGTTTGAACGTGATACAGGTAAGTTATATGTTTTCTGAAGTCATAGTTCAATTTGCGTATAGCCCGCCGTGGGTTAGCAGCACTGGAGTGAATACAGTGTAGTTATAATGGTGGTGGTTATGATAGTGGTGGTAGCGATGGTGGTTGAGGTGATTGTAATGACTCATGAGTTTAAATCCTATACCTAATCATCCGGGAATGACAGATTATGAGTCACATCACGATAATATGACAGATTATGAGTCACATCACGATAATATGACAGATTATGAGTCACATCACGATAATATGACAGATTATGAGTCACATCACGATAATATGACAGATTATGAGTCACATCACGATAATATGACAGATTATGAGTCACATCACGATAATAAGACAGATTATGAGTCACATCACGATAATATGACAGATTATGAGTCACATCACGATAATATGACAGATTATGAGTCACATCACGATAATATGACAGATTATGAGTCACATCACGATAATATGACAGATTATGAGTCACATCACGATAATATGACAGATTATGAGTCACATCACGATAATATGACAGATTATGCGAGATTTTGGTTCATAGTGTATAAACTGACATACCAGGCGAGCCGAAGTAGTTTGTAGTTCATAAGAGTAAAGACAAAATTACAAAAAAAGAGAAAAATTCTGTCTATTATCCGAATCATTTAAGCATATGTCACCACCTGTTGCTGATATAGATGTAGTTGCCCATGGACACGGTGCCCAGGAGGGCATCTGCAAAGGCCCCTGATTTTTATTTTTTTTGGAGATATTCTATTGTGAAAAACTCTACCTAACAAGATTCATTATATCCAGGATTAACTAACTCTATGTGGAACTCTCTACCACATACTGTTGTTCCTATATAACCGTCATCACTTCATTTAAACCTATATATAATCATCATCACTTCATTTAAACCTGGACTAATACTGTGAGGAACTGCCTGCCACAAACTGTTGACTCTGTATCACATAACATCTACCAGTTCAAATCATCTTGCTCAAGCATCTTCAGTACATAATTCATCAGTTACCTTCAAGAGAGCTTCAGGACTCACTAAGCTTTGTTGTTGTTGTTTTCTTCGTATCTGTATTTTTCTGGCTAAATAAAATGTTTCATGATCAATTTCAGGGAACACCTCAGTGAAGAGGGCCGACAAGGACGTCTGCTTGCTATTTCTCCTGAGCTTTTATCTGTTAAATAAGACGTGGCTGATTTATCAGAGTCATGCCTAGCAAATCTGGTCCTCAAGTCATTACGTACAATAGACATAAACACAATTATAAGGTTCTTCAGTTATGTGTTGCCCTCTTTCGGTTGTGTGCTGACCTCGCTACTGATTTAGCTCCTGGGGATTAACTGACAGTGCAACCATGGCTAGTGTTAGTTGTGAACAGCTCTGTTCCTCTCTGAAGGCTGAGCTAGAGAAGGTCAAGGGCAAAACTTGACGTCAAAGGTAGTTATTGCGAGGATGAAGAAGGAAGATACGAGATGGAGAGAGTCTGTGTCTGGGAACAACACTGGCCAATGGAGTGTAGTGAGAAGAGGAGTAATTAAACTTTTAGGAAAAAAGCCAAGGAAATGACAAGAGCTAGTTATAGAAACGTGTTCTTGTCTGGCTCCTCACACAGTCCCATCTGGCTCCTCACACAGTCCCATCTGGCTCCTCACACAATAGGCTACTGTTGCTACAAACCTGCACAGTCCAGGTAGGTACACTGTATACCTGCACCATCTAGGTACAGTTGCCTCACAGAGTTCCTTTACCCTCTGTAGTGACGTTTACATACATGTGGTAGAGTCGCAATACAAAAGTAAACTTATGAATGACTCTGTAGTATAGTAACACTGGAGGTGAGTGTTGGAAAAGATTATTAGACGTAATTTCGTTTGGTAATAACGATAAACAGACAAATGTATATAATATAAATCAGAATATTTGTATCATCGGCGGGAACTCAGATCACCTACCGGAACTCAGATCACCTGCTGGAACTCAGATCACCTGCCGGAACTCAGATCACCTGCTGGAACTCAGATCACCTGCCGGAACTCAGATCACCTGCTGGAACTCTCATCACCTGCTGGAACTCTCATCACCTGCTGGAACTCAGATCACCTGCCGGAACTCAGATCACCTGCTGGAACTCTCATCACCTGCTGGAACTCTCATCACTAACTGGAACTCAGATCACCTGCTGGAACTCAGATCACTTGCTGGAACTCAGATTACCTGCTGGAACTCAGATCACCTGCTGGAACTCAGATCACCTGCTGGAACTCTCATCACCTGCTGGAACTCAGATCACCTGCTGGAACTCAGATCACCTGCTGGAACTCAGATCACCTGCTGGAACTCTCATCACCAACTGGAACTCAGATTACCAACTGGAACTCAGATCACCAACTGGAACTCAGATCACCAACTGGAACTCAGATCACCTACTGAAATTCCCATCACAGACTGTAATTCAGACCAGCTGCTGAGAGCAACACTTCACAATATTGTCGTGATAATGAACTTACCTGATAATGAGTTGACTGAATTACGGGAATGCATCTCATTAGTTCAAGTCACTGATGAATGTTTAAAAAGAGCCACGACCACCCAGAACATGGAAGGTATTTAACACTAACCTGTACATAAAGGTGAAACATAATGTAAATATATATATGAGATGGTCTCTAGTGTAATTTAAAACACCTCAACGGTCATGGGCATCATTTAAAATATGTAAATTATAATATATATGCGTGTAATAATGTATTTAGAGCACAGGTAAACAAAACTGCCATGTTTGTACTTCACTGTGAATATTAAGTTATTGTTTTCTTTTACAACCTTTGTTTTATTATACAAATAAATGTGTCGACAATACAAGGGGCACCCTGTGTAACCAATACCCTCCCTTACTACAACACAGCGTTCACTCTTCTCCCCGACTACAAGCGTTCTCTCTCCGCCCTGATCACTGCGTTCTATTGTCCTTATCCACAACCTTTTACATCAGGTCATCTATCTTGACCCCTTATCTTGACCTTCCCTTAATGGTAAATGCTTTCTTTAACCTGACCAGAAGAGCTTTTAATTCTCCTTCTGTGACTTCTAAAAGCTTTTAAAACTCCCCCTTTACCTGGTTGTCTTCTGGTGCTACTACTGCCGTAAACTAAGCTTAAATTGCTCCTGTCTTTTGCCTATAAAAAGGACTCAAGTGTTGCTTAAAGACTAAATGTTTTTTTAAACTCCTTTGTTTAAGTAAAGAATATTTTGTTTTCTTAATAAATAAAGGGACGTTTGGGACTGATTATCGAGGAAATGTTTTACTCCTCAGCTTAAGTAAAATACATTTGGATCAACTTAAACCTCAATGCTTTTCTCTTCAACCGTAAAAAAGACGAAATATTAGCTTCTTAAAACAAAAATGCTTTCCTATTCACTTTAAAAGGAAGACTTTTGGCACTACCTAAATTAAATCTCTTCTTCTTTTACATTAAAAGGAACATTTAGCAATACTGTACCACAAACCTTCCTTTAAATGTCATAATCACGAGCTTGTGACAGGACCACTACTACCACTACAATTATACCATAAACCTCGTTTTAAGAGCTATCGTCTTCCTCTTAAAATAGAATCTATTTATCTTTATTGTTTAGTCCCTCGTGTCATATATTCCATCTTTCTCTTTATTCACCATTTGTCCTGTTATCATAATTCACTGTCAACTTCCATTTTACTGAAGTGACTTGGTAATTACATAAAAAAAATCACCCACAGTGTGTTAGTTTTAACTTAAATGTTTAGTTGAAACTATGTTTAATAATATGGTAGTCCTGGATTTCGGGGTGTTCTCAGCATCCTTTGGTGAAAGTAATTTTGCCTAGTTAATACTATCACTGTTAGAAAATTCAGTATTTTTTACATGTTTCTTCTGTATTTCCGACCAGGAAAACGTTATTTGATTTAATTTTTTTGTTCTGTAAAATATTTCAGACACTCTTTTTCTCTGTTTCAATTTGTTTAATTATCAATATAAACTGACATTTTATCATACTATCTATATACACTTCATGATGCAAAGAACATTTAAAATTGCATGTTAATGCTGTTATTTCTATATGTAATGACTGAATATGTGGTTGGCGGGTGTTTGTGCTTCACGTTCCCCGTATGTCCGTGTTTGTTTACATTATTTCAAAGCGCGCCACATCATCACATGGGGGGGGGGGGGGGGTGGGCGCTGGTGGAGTGGTACCGCTCTTGCCTCGCAAGCAAGATGTCACGGGTTCGATTCCCGGGCCGGTGGAAGTTGTTTGGACACTCTTCTTAGGCCCCTTAGTCCCTATTCACCTAGCAGCACAGTAGGTACCTGCTGTAAGTCGAAAGTTGCGAATTCGTATTCAGGGACAAGTTGTTGGATCTTCCAATAACTTCCAACAATCTGTTAATTCAACAGATATTTTATGTAAAAATATATATAGAATCTCTGTAAATTATACAGGAAATGTTTGGCAACAATATAACCAGTGAATTTTCTGTAAATTTTACAAGATTTTTTTTAACAGTGTAGTTGTATCGTACATCCTTTGTGACTTCTAGTTTTAACTCGTCAAAAAAACGTTTTGACTTATTTCAGGTTTTAATTGTAATATATATACACACATATCAAGCCTACACGCAGCCAGAGGTTCCTGTGTGAGACAACTTCCATCACACTTCCCTCTCGTCTTACAAACCGAGCACTGTGTCTAGCTGGTGCCGCCCCTCCCTCCACCCCACAATAAAACACCAGTTATCGAATTTTTAAAGTGCCACAATTGTTTTGATTGCCTCTAACTCTGGGGCGCCACAGTGAGGAACTTTACACTGGGATACTCCCTGTATATTATCAACCGTTCCATCAATATAATAAGGACACTATAGAGGGACACTTATTGAAGGTAACACAACCTCTCGTGGACCGGTGTGAAGGTGGTGGAGTAGCCCATAACCTGATGACTGCCAAGAATCACGGGATCTGTACATGGCCCTGCATCATAGCAGGATATATCTTACACGATTGAACACGCACGCACGCACGCACGCACGCACTCAATAAAAAATAAAAAAGTAATATTGTGCTGTTAACATCCTCACTCAGAACCAACATGGATTGAGCGACACCAAACAAATATTTTATTTTCTTCCATTAGTCAGTTTTTGCTGAGTAGGTTTGGCATTGTACCAAGTTGGCAGCGATCAACAGTTGTGGCAGACCTTTCCTCGTCCAATAAAAGAATCACCCACAGGCTCTCTTTTTTACGGTGAAATGAAACAAAATGAAATAAAATATCAGAAGAAATTGTGAGGAAAAAAATGGAGACTAATTATAATTGGAAACATGACAGTAAAAATAAAATACTGCCCTGGACTGATCTCCCTTTAATAGATCATTCGGATCACTAGAAATTAAACCCACATGTGAAGTATAACACACTAACACTATACCTAAGGGTTGGGTTGAGTTAGGTTTGGTTTGGATGGGTTGGGTGAGAGGTTAGGTTAGGTTAGGTTAGGTGTATGATATTTTCATTGGCTGGTGGGCCAGTTTAGGTTTCAAGTGGGTGGACGTTCGAGTCTATCCATGGATATCTAGACAAATCCAACAAATATCCATAAAAACATTTACTCTTAATAGATGTATCCACACATCATCCGATATCTATATTTATATCCTAAAATATCCAGTGTGTATACAGGTAACCTACCACCGACGGGCATTATCCAAGTATAACCGAGGGATATTTTTTTATTTTTTTTTATGCACATACATTCGACACTATAAACATTCTGTCTATATGTTTGCATAGACCAACATAAACACATACGGACATGCACACTCACATACTGCCCAGACACACCCACATGCATAACCAAACCTACACGTACAGTGCAGTCCTCCCCCCACGTACAGTACAGTCCTCCCCCCACGTACAGTACAGTCCTCCCCCCACGTACAGTACAGTCCTCCCCCCACGTACAGTACAGTCCTCCCCCCAAAAGTATCGTCAGATTTTTCGTCGCTACAATTTGAAACGCAAGACGAAATGCTTTGATATGATCCCCAGTGTATCATTATAAGTTGATATGCTTGCTGGCCTCATCATCAACAGCTAGAGATGGGGGGGGGGGGGTATGATTGTCCTTGTATGGCGTACTAAATACTTCAACAGATATAACAAGAAATCCATTAAGCTATATTAATGTCTCTATAGTGTTGGGTAGAAGCAAGCCACTGACTGATGATTACAATAACACTGAAATATACATTAAACGGATAATTTTAAGAAAATCATAACTGAGACAACTTTCATAACGGATATTTCACCATTACGTCGCTGTACTAAAGAAGTTTCATTCATACAGCGGTTCACAATATACTACTCGTGTTGTTAAGGATATGTCTCATTTATGAAGAATGACTAAGCAAATAATACTGGATATTAGAGGGAACAGCTGCAGCATTATACTATATATCGGCTTCCATGGGATCTGCCGTGTTAATGATATGTTAATTGCATTGATTTAACACCGAATTAAGGTTTCAAATGAAGGGACTTGTAAGACACTTGTGACTGTAAGTTTCAGTGTAGCACCAGTTGTTTCATGGCGCCAAACCCAGCTTGATACTGTGGGTTCGCTCGACCTAGTTCCCCGTGCTATACCAGCGTCACATATACCCTCGTTGTGAAGGGCAATAATAGCACCTTCCACATCTTGCGGTGTCTCCCCGATAATTCCTCTCTCCATTTAATGCAAGATCCCTTTGATGACTGGCATGGCGTTGGTATCCATTTGCGACATCCACTCCAAGTCATGTAATGTATGAATTGAAGCCTCGGAGGATTCACATGGCTCGAAAACGTATATACTCATTCATGCTCAAAGGTCGCGGATGTAGAACCACCAAACGCTCAGAAACAAGTCGCGTAATATTGTTCAGAAAGCTTCGAATCACATCTATTCCAAGGCTAACGATACTGTTTGGGGACACTGTACACGAACACGGATATATACAGGAAAACAGATATAAACGCGAAAATTCATAAAAGCACATCATACACACACACTAAACATTTATACAAGCACATCACACACACTAAACATTTATACAAGCACATTACACACACTAAACATTCATGCAAGCGCACCACACACACACACACACACACACACACATTTATACAAGCACACCACAAACACACTAAACATTTATACAAGCACACCACAAACACACTAAACATTTATACAAGCACACCACACACACACACACACACACACATGTATACAAGCACACCACAAACACATACTAAACATTCATGCAAGCGCACCACACACACACACAAACACATACTAAACATTCATGCAAGCGCACCACACACACACACACACACACACACATGTATACAAGCACCATCGTACAAAAAATAATACGCAGACACGAACACAAATAAAGTATTACCTTGACGACTTGAAATCCACAGTTTAGTTTTAACGACAAAGGAAAGACGAAAAAATATTACAAAAGGTTTCAAAATACTAAGAAAAGTTACTAAATATTTTGAAATGTTATTAAATATTACAAAAATATACTAAATGTTATATAAGGACAAAACAGCTTACGAGATACAAATGATTACATTATATTACAAACTGTTTTAAAATGTTACAGTATATTACAAAAAAAGTTACCTAAGTAAATAAAATAGGAAACTTTACAATACGTTACAAAATGTTACAAAATATTACATTAATGAGTAGACAAAACCACAATATATAAACCACATCTGACCTTCATTAAAACGCAAAAAAAAAAAAAAAAAAAAATATCACCATAATGAAATCAAATTATTCGAAACCCGACAAGTAATTAAGACAGGTAACAATATGTCGTGATACAGGTGAGACAACGCCACTCAAATTGTATTTATTTTTTTAACAAAAGTCAATGAAAATTATCTATCACACGGGACAGGTAAATGTGAGGTGTGTTTTTACCTTTCTTTATTAAACACAATGATAAAAACACCACACACACACACACACACACACACACACACACACTCTCTCTCTCTCTCTCTCTCTAACATACATACACAATAGCCAGCCAACAATCGGATATATTTCACTATGATTTTTTTATTTATATTTTTTTTTCTCTCGTGCACATCGCTTTGAAACGAACTATATTCCCAGAGTGTATTTTTTGGTGTCCGTTTTGCATACGTAGGAATAAAACCCACGTGTCGGTTTTTATCACTACGAAAAGGCGAAGAGTACAGAGAGCGAGAAGCCTTGGAGTACCCTAGCCAGACACCCCTCCAGCAGGTAGTCTCTCCACCAGGTAGTCTCTCCACCAGGTAATTCCCCCACCGGACACTCCCTCCACCAGACACTCTTTCCACCAGACACTCCCTCCACCAGCCAGTCCCTCCACCAGCCAGCCCCTCCACCAGCCAGCCCCTCCACCAGCCAGCCCCTCCACCAGCCACCACCTCCACCAGCCAGCCCCTCCACCAGCCAGCCCCTCCACCAGCCACCACCTCCACCAGCCACCACCTCCACCAGCCACCACCTCCACCAGCCAGCCCCTCCACCAGCCAGCCCCTCCACCAGAGTAATAAATTGCATTGTGATCCAACTATTCTATTACTCTCAAAAAGTCATCCAACAATTTTCTCTCTGTTTTCATCTCCCAACATTGGAATTTGACGAAAAAGTTGCGACCGCAGGCGTAAAAATCTCGCCTCGGTAGCTTTGTTTTTAATAATATCTAGCATCTGACACGTACACACACACGTACACACTAACATAGACGCGGGTATACACACACACACAGTGAAGATAAACACCTTTTATAGCAAAGACAAAAAAAAAATTCTACTTCTTTAAATGCAGTAAAACACTTGTACCAAATTCTGTATTGCAGATATAAATTAAAAACCTGTCGTAGCTTTTCACTTCAGTAACACAGTCATACAGTATATTTTACTCTATATAAAATAAAGTAAATGTCACTTAATTTAAATAAAGTAAATTATTCTTACTTTTATACATTCTCTGGAATATTTTAAGAAAAAACTCGTTCTAGAAAAAATCGTCACACAGTCAATTTATACTTTATAAATGCATATAAAATTCAAGCTTTTAAATTCGTAGCATAAGTCAACTGTATTTCATATATCTAAATAAAAACCAAAGCTTTAAATTCAATAACTGTATCTATTAAACTTTTTACTGAATAAGCTTAAAAAAAACATTTCCAAAAGTAGTAACAATCAAATTATATTTTTTGCATTTTTATATAAAAATTTATCTCTATCGTTTAGTCACACAATATATAACACTCCTGTGGGACTTGATAACAGTGTATATATTTACGCAGCAGGTAGACCACAGGTAGACCACAGGTAGACCAAAGGTAGATCAAAGGTAGACCACAGGTAGACCAAAGGTAGATCACAGGTAGACCACAGGTAGACCACAGGTAGACCATAACAGGTAAACCAAAGCAGGTAGCTCATAACAGGTGGACTGTAACAGGTGGACCATAACAGGTAAACCATAACACGTAGACCACAGGTAGGCATCACATGTAAACCATGACAGATAGACCATAGCAGGTAGACCACAGACCATAATAGGTAGACCTGGTAAACCGTAACAGATAGACTATAACAGGTAAACCAAAACAGATAGACCACAGGTAGACCATAAAGGTAAACTACAGCAGGTATACCATAACAAGTAGACCACAGGTAGACCATCATAGCAGATAGCCAAGAGAAGGTCGGCCATAACAAAGCATAAACCAATAATTAAAGAATATAAATATATACTTACAGACATAAAACTCTCCTCCACACGTAACATTAGAAACAGAAATACACAAATACGACGAAATAATGACCCCCCCCCCCCTTCCCTCCCCCCTCTCCCTTCCCTCCCCCCTCTCCGCCTCCCTCCCCCTCTTGAACATATGACACGAACTGAGTGAGTAACACCCCACACAAGGCATCACCAAACACTCCAGTAATACAATATAGTGTTCTGCTCTACGCCCATGACACAACTTTTATCAACTTACCAAAACTCTTCAGCATCTAGAACGTGGTCGAGTGAATAATGAGACACTTGTATAAATAAGTTAAGTGGGGAGGAAACTAAGAAAAGTTAAGGGTGTAAAAAAAATAATGAAGGTAGGTATACATGAAGCTTGGGGGGAGGAGGAGAGGGGGGGGGGTTGTCCTTAAGAAATAAAAGAAGAACACTTGAGTTTGAAGTATCTTGGGAAAAGCTGGAAATTCTTAAGAGACAGGAAAGGACGAGCCATCAGGTGGAAACTTAGTCACCTAGTCAAATTAGTGTCGGGCAGAGATACACACGGAAGACGACTCACAGTGGTCAGGGGAAGATGAACTACTTTCTATATTTCTCAAGGTCAACAAACTCGATATTCAAGAAAAATACATCAGGGTTAATGACACGGCTATGAAACTACCTGGTGTGGGGGGGGGGGGGGGCACACATGCTGTTGACGGACACCAAACTGACACTGTCCACAGATGAACCTAACTAGATAGACGGAACTAAAATACAAACGTTCCCTGAAAAGTATACGAGGAACTATTATATTCTGGGTAAGGTAAGTTCATCAGGGATTTAGGTTCCTTCCAGCGAGCATACCGAACCTTGGAGTGATGAGTACAAGGAACCTCAGATCATTAAGCATTGTTGTCAGAGATGAGAGTAATGATTGTGTCGTGGAGCTGAGAGATGTGGCTACTGTAGTGGGAGTGTGTCCTTCTCTCCCAGCGCACCACCGAGTCTTAATCCGTGTAGGGACGTTGTGCTGTGCTACCTATGACGGGACTTAACACTACCAGTATTAACAATAACGATGAATGTTTACAAAGACAAGACAAGAATAAGCGAGTTGTAATAAACATAAGAGATACAACTACAACAAACCCCAGCAGGAGGAATATGTTGTAGAGGTGAAGGGACAACAACACAAGGAGCTTCATCGAGCAAACTACATGTTGTTAAAGATTGTTAGAAATTTATTAAACTCTTTGACTAACCTAATCTAACCTAACTTAACCTACTATAAATCTAACCTAACCTAACCTAACCAAACCTAACCAAACCTAACCTAACCAAACCTAACCAAACCAAACCTAACCAAACCAAACCAAACCTAACCTAACCAAACCTAACCTAACCTAACCTAACCACCCAACCAATTAATAAATGTTCACTAACACTAAAAACCAGTTAAGTATTTTTCATAAGACTAAATATTCAAAGTATTTTACATAATCCATAAGATAATTAAGTCCACTGTTAACCTTTGAGTTATTGTGTGTGTGTAAGCAACTACTGAAAATATTACCTAAAATAGGATGTTTTGAAGAAATGACCCGGCCACCAACAGGACCAAGAAGGCTGTCTCACTTCCACGTCACAAACACTATGAGTTATTTCCTCATCAAATTCAACATAATAATAAAACTACTTAACAAACCTTACTGTGTTACTCTTCAAGGAAATTTTAACTCGAGAAATAATTCAAAACATATAAATAAAAGATTTTACCTGAACTTTAGATAATTACAACGAAGCACTTTCAATACATTTTAGACCTGGGGTAAATAAGTAAGTATTAATATAAAAGTTTTCTTAAGTACAGAGTAATGTGTCAGAGAAGAAAGACGTAAAATATCGCCTATATATTATTTCACCTTTAAGGTTAACCACCCTAATGCTATCCTAACTTAACCTGACAGTAACGTATAGTAACCTAATCCAATCTAAGGTAACCTACAGTATCCTCACCTACCCTAACTCTCAAAATAGCGTTAGGGTGTTTGTTCCTATCTGGAGTCGTCTTATGTTGAAGAAACCCTTCACTCGGTACTCGATGTCCACTCTACCAGCTAAATTGGCACTGACACGAGTAAGGAAGGCAGCCAAGAAAATGGAAAAGAGAGTTGGTGCCAGCACACATCCTTGTTGTACCCCCGTCTGGGTGTTATATGCAGTCGGTCCAGAATAGTCGCCACGGGATCAAACTGGATCAACATTCCATTACTAAAAGCGAGGGATTTGTTAAGTTAGGTTTGGTTTGGTGTAGGATAGGATAAGGCAGGTTAGGGATAGGTTAAGTTAAGGATAGTTAAGGTTAAAGGTAGGGCAGATTAGATGAAGGTTAGGTTATGGATAGAGAAGGTTAGATTAAAAAGAAGTAAGGTTAGATTAAGTAAGGAGAGCATCGGTTTAATCAGAATCTAGGTCCCTGAATTAGGATAACCATCAGTGGCTCCTTCAAGTTCGCTAACGTAACAGAAACACAGAAGTTACTTAAAGGAGAAAACTGCTTCTTACGAGACCTGTAAATTAAATCACAATCATTAAGAGCTACTTAGAAATTCGTTCTCTAGCACCGTCAACCACAGCACCTACAGTAGAAACCACTAATTCCGAAGGGTAGACAGGTCCACACACACACACACACACACACACACACACACACACACACAGCCCAGTCCCAACCATTGTAAAAATTATCAACAACTTGTAATACTGTAACACTGTCACTATGTTGAAATGAACTGTAGTTTGAGCTTTTCCCCATCTAAGTTATTATATGTCTTATTTGTGTCACTTATGTTACTTGTATATTATTTGTAATTCGTAACCCATTCCCCAATTATGTAACTGTATATTTTCAGCCTTCTGGCTGCCAAGCTCCTTCAATAAACCGTTAATTATTATTATTATTATTATTATTACATAATTTCCACCTCACTCTAACACCAGGGTGAGTGACATGTACAGACACATGTAATTACCAACTCACTCTAAAACTCTCAACGGCAACCAGGATGTCTCTTAACTTTCCTAACTCCAGCGTTTAGTACTGATGCGAGTTATGAAGTACTTTTTGCTAAGTTAAAAATTAAAGTTTACGTGTTTGAGAACGAAAAGCCATTTGTTGCGACACAAATGTCGGAGGACTGTTGGATCACCAGTGTGTACACACACACACACACACGTCAACAAAGTTAACTTCAATTTACGTTCCTCAGGAAAGGGGAAGTAAATTTGGTGAGCACAACTACTCAAGCACGTCGACATATAGTCCCTGGAAGTCAAGAGGATAAATTTATTTTGTTAAAAGTTCCACTCAGTAACATGTTCACGTTGTATATTCGTATTCCACGCTGTAAATCTCTCGACTTTTTGTTCAGTTTTAGCTGGGGAGAAATATTTTATAACACGCCCATCTGACTCTTAAAGTTGGGTCATGTGTCTGTGTGAGTGTCTGGAGATGTGGAATGTTGAGGTTGATGACTTTTACTCACCCACATGAGGTTGAGCGAGTACAGCTGCCAGTGTCATCTGTACCTACATATATGCACATATTATCATGTGTGTAACTGTGTATTTACCTGTAGCTACAGTATATATTTACCTTTTATAATATATCTAACTATGTGTATTTACCTATTATTGACGTATAGAATCATGTGTGTGTGTGTGTGTGTGTGTGTGTGTGTGTGTATGTGTATGTGTGTGTGTGTGTGTATGTGTGTGTGTGTATGTGTGTGTGTGTGTGTGTGTGTATGTGTGTGTGTGTGTGTGTGTGTGTATGTGTGTGTGTGTATGTGTGTGTGTGTGTGTGTGTATGTGTGTGTGTGTGTGTGTGTGTGTGTATGTGTGTGTGTGTGTATGTGTGTGTGTGTGTCTGCCCTTCAACACAACACAAAGCTCTCCCACCTTCTCAACTTACCAACCTTCTTCCCATCATTCCCCTCCTGGGTAAACCTAAGCATCACCGCGGACCCCCTTAATATTTTTCCAACAACTAGGTATTATAATTAAGATGAAAAATTAAATGAGTCTTACCAGGAACAGAAAAAAAAACTAATTTTTTTTTCGTTCATAATTATTGTAAACTCATATAAATTTAATACAAATAATTAATGATCACATAATAGCATAATCGCTGGATTTTATTCATTCTTTTCCTACATTAATTTGGCTCACAGCAAACTTGAGTTGGGTTGGAAAGAATCAAGTTCATTTGTCTTGCTGTTAAATGGCCAGGCTGGTGTTGCATCTTCTCAAGTCGGAATAATAATAAAACTTTATTTAACATCAAATTCCTCAGATTTTCTTGAACATTTTCCAGCTTTTCATAACCCGCTGTGGACCTCCTGAAAATCTTGCTGTGGACCCCTGAAAATCTTGCTGTGGACCCCTGAAAATCTTGCTGTGGAGCCAAACTTAGGAACCAAGGCTCTAGACTGTCAAAACAACACTAGGCCAAAATTATGACACTAAAAGACACCCTCCCCCTCTCCCACACACACCAGTCACCTTGAACTAACACCTCGCTCGAGTGTATATTAGCCCCAGATACGAAGCTACAATATCCCTTAATCCACCATAAACACATCTCCATCATACACTGGCTATAAATAAATCAAACTCCTTGTCTTTTGAGTTTGTTCACCTTCATAAAATAACACGAAAGACGGTGATAAATGACAATCTAAAAAAAATAAAAATAAAATGTGCCGATGCAGCAACACCCGACATTGAAAAGATTCACTGGAGGAGAATTTGTTTATGATTTACGGTGTACCTTTTTTTGTGTTATTCTCTGTTGACAAGTGACGAGGATTTGAGGACACGAGCGTTATGGAGGTATTGTGTAAGAGGCCTTGTGGGCGACACAATAGGGGAGGGCCACATACACAAGAGGAGGAATGAGAGGAGACAATAGGAGAGATGAGAGAGACAGTGAGAACCCAACTTATCTCTCTCATCAGCTACTAGAAGGAATATTTTACACACTATTACACTAAAAAAATCAATGTAATAATTCAACATACTTTACCGCACTGCATAACATGGAATATTCTGCCTACCTGCCTCGTTAGACTAGCCGGAATATTCAACACACCTGTTTGGTCACTCTAAAGGGAATAGTCTACACACTTGCCTCACAAAGTACTCAAGAGAGAATTTATAACACGAAAACCTGAATGATTTTGAAATGATTTGGAGTTGCATTTAATTGACCTTCACTAACCTAAACTGGTCTAACTTAACCACAGAGTCGACAAGTTTGCCTTTGATTGAGAAGGATAAAAGCAATGTGTCGTTCCTCAATTATTATTAGTTTGAAATAAAAAGGTATATATTAAAATATATATATACTATGTACATTAAGCTACACGAGAAAGACATTGATGGGATATTGTTCGTTTTTAAGAATATCAGAGTCACAGAATCTTCTTCCGTTCTTCTGAAGGTAAGGAATTAGTGAGGAAATTTAAAATCATTCAGATAATAATAGTGATTGGATCTGCCATCTGCTTGTTATTTTTTTCGGTCTCGAGGTTGGGGAGAAGTGAGGGGGGGGGAGGAGTCGATGGTGTTGTGGTGTAAATTAAATATTTGCTGTTTAATATACCTGAACATGACACATTACCTCATATAATTATGATGTAGTACACTGATAAGGATGACATAAGGTCTCGTTCACTCAGCTTCTACGCTTTTGATCGGAGAGGATTGAGAGGTCCTTCAGTCAGCCGTCACCACCACAGCATTTACGTCGAGAGTGAGGGAGTTACACAATTCCGGGGTGATTTACTCTACTTCATTTGTTGGTTGTAAGAGAACCTGCAATGTTTGGTAGGGAGTAAGGTGTTCCCGTATGTTCGTCCCAGGAGCTATTGTGTGACAGACAGGTAGGTAAGGCAGGGAAATGTTGTGGGATGGGGGAGGGGGGGAGGGAGGGGGGGGAGAGGGAGTGTCACTGCGCCCCTGACATCCCACGCTGCTACTAACAGGTACGCGGCGCACGTCCAGAGGGGAGGGGGGAAACAACAGAAAGCCATTCCCTTATAAGCTCCCAGACTCTCCCTCACACGGTTGATTATTATTAGCTACCTGGGGGTCAGGATGGTCTTCCTCCCCTGTCAGCATCTGTAGCCTCTCACACTATAGATCCTCTTAACTACGAGGGTAAAGAAGCCTCCTTTACCTCGAGTCTCTCTCAGGGATCTTTGGCTCGTTGGTTGAGCCTCATGTTCAAAACCTCCACCTTCTGCCGTCCGTGACAAGATATGTTTCCTTAGCTGCCCATCTGAAGGCGTTGTCTGTACGCTCTAAGCTGGTGGTCTGGCTCCTTCTGTATAGGTGAAGGATGTTTGAGGGAGATTATCTACTAAGGACAGGCCAGTTTAGTCTTTACTGATAACTTTTAAAATCTTCTTAGCATTGACACACTTTTCTTTCCCATGGTAACTCGAGTCTTAGGGGAGAGTTTGTGTTTCTGATGAGGAATTCCAGTCCATTGCCTCTTTCTGCCTCATGACTGACACATTCTTTACTGGCGTTGGTAAAAACTGGATTTTTTGGTTAATTTCTTCTTATTAGAGTCATTCCTGGTCCCGTTTATCTGGGCAGGATAACTAAACACAAAACTTTCATTAGATACCCAAAATAATTCAGCTATATTTAAACATGTTAGTGAGTTGGGTCATTAACTGTAATGATTCATCCATAATGTACAAATATTATTGTAGTTCGAGAAGAAAATATGTAGTCTTCTGAAAGGAGCGGGAAGACCAATGATAACGTCAATACCAGAGGCGGAGTCAGGAGCCAAGAACCAGCCAATCAGGAGTATGAACCTGAAATTTAAACATATGTTCCTCTTTGTAGTTGAAACCTAACCTAACCTGACCTAACCTAACCTGACCTAACCTAACCTAACCTGACCTAACTTAACCTGACCTAACCTAACCTGACCTGACCTAACCTGACCTAACACCTAACCTAACCTAACTTAACCTGACCTGACCTAACCTAACCTAACCTGACCTAACTTAACCTGACCTGACCTGACCTAACCTAACCTGACCTGACCTGACCTAACCTAACCTAAATTTACTTACCCACGCAAGTTTCACGTAAAATTTGTTTCTTGAAAAATAAATATGGAGTTACCTTCTTCAACTCCCATGAAGAAATAAGTTAGTGGAGTAAATTACCTCCCACCACAGGTAAGTTCAGAAGGTCAAGGAACACAAAACAGCATTAACAGAGAGAAATAACAGCAATAACAGAGACAAATAACAGCAATAACAGAGAAAAATAACAGCAATAACAGAGACATATAACAGCAACAACAGGAATAAATAACAGCAATAACAAGAATAAATAACAGCATCAACAGCATTAACAGGAATAAATAACAGTATTAACAGCAATAAAAACAGCATTACCAGCAAAAAGTAACAGCAGCAACAGGAATAAATAACAGCAATAACAAGAATAAATAACAGCATCAACAGCATTAACAGCAACAAATAACATCGTTAACAGCAAAAGTTTTCCACTACTGATCATTACAACTTACGGCAACCAACTTATGGTCGTTAATTAGTATGTTTTTGGCGACAACTTCTAACGAGGGGGTATGAAGAGGAGGAGGAGGAGGAGGAGGAGGAGGAGGAGGAGGAGAGGAGGAGGAGGAGGAGGAGGGGGAGGGAGGAGGAGGAGAGGGGAGAGGAGGAGGAGGAGGAGGAGGAGGGGGTATGAAGAGGAGGAGGATGAGGAGGTATGAAGAGGAGGAGGAGGAACAGGAGGAGGAGGAGGAGGAGGAACAGGAGGGGAGGGGAGGAGGAGAGAAGGGGAGGAGGTATGAAGAGGAGGAGGAAGAGGAGGAGAAGGAGGAGGAGGAACAGGAGGGGAGGGGAGGAGGAGAGAAGGGGAGGAGGTATGAGGAGGAGGAGGAGGAGTGTATGAAGAGGAGGAGGAGGAGGAAGGGGAGGGGAGGAGGAGAGAGGAGGAGAGAAGGGGAGGGGAGGAGGAGAGAGGAGGAGGAGGAGGAGGAGGAGGTATAAAGAGGAGGAGGAGGAGGAGGAGGAGGAGGAGGAGGAAGAGGAGGGGAGGGGAGGAGGAGGAGGAGGAGGAAGAGGAGGGGAGGGGAGGAGGAGAGAAGAGGAGGAGGAGGAGGAGGAGGTATAAGGAGGAGGAGAGTATGAAGAGAAGGAGGAGGAGGAAGAGGAGGGGAGGGGAGGAGGAGAGAAGGGGAGGAGGAGGAGGAAGAGGAGGGGAGGAGGAGAGAAGGGGAGGAGGAGGAGGTATGAAGAGGAGGAGTAGGAGGAGGAGGAGGGGAAGGGGAAGGGGGAGGAGGAAGAGGAGAAAGAGGAGGAGGCGGAGGAGGAGAGTAATGAGAGAGTAGGGAGGACAGTAACAAACGGATATGCGAAAAGAGAGAGAGAGAGAGAGCCCAATCAAACCATAACTGGGGTCTCGGGGCCCAACCAAACCATAACTGGGGTCTCGGGGCCCAACCAAACCATAATTGGGGTCCCGGGGCCCAACCAAACCATAACTAGGGTCCCGGGCCCAACCAAACCATAACCAGGGTCCCGGGGCCCAACCAAACCATAACTGGGGTTTCGGGGCCCAACCAAACCATAACTAGGATCCCGGGGCCCAACCAAACCATAACTAGGGTCCCGGGGCCCAACCAAACCATAACTAGGGTCCCGGGGCCCAACCAAACCATAACTAGGGTCCCGGGGCCCAACCAGACCATAACTAGGGTCCCGGGGCCCAAACAACCTGACCTTATCAACTCCACAAAAGTCGAAGTTAACGCCTAACTCGGTGCTAATTTTTGGCTGGAAAAAGTTAGTCAACCCACATACTAATGACGGAGTCGATCATGGGAGGATGGAGGGGGGAGGGAGGGGGGGGGAGGGAGGGGGGAAGAATGGAGGGGGAGGAGGGGGGAAGGATGGAGGGGGAGGAGGGGGGAAGAATGGAGGGGGAGGGAGGTGGGAAGGATGGAGGGGGAGGGAGGGGGGAAGGATGGAGGGGGGAGGGAGGGGGGAAGGATGGAGGGGGGAGGGAGGGGGGAAGAATGGAGGGGGAGGAGGGGGGAAGGATGGAGGGGGAGGGAGGGGGGAAGGATGGAGGGGGGAGGGACGGGGAAGGATGGAGGGGGGAGGGAGGGGGGAAGAATGGAGGGGGAGGAGGGGGAAAGGATGGAGGCGGAGGGAGGGGGGAAGGATGGAGGGGGGAGGGACGGGGAAGGATGGAGGGGGAGGGAGGGGGAAGGATGGAGGGGGGAGGAGGGGGGAAGGATGGAGGGGGGAGGAGGGGGGAAGGATGTAGGGGGAGGGAGGGGGGAAGGATGGAGGGGGAGGGAGGGGGGAAGGATGGAGGAGGTGGGGGGGAGGGGAGGCATGGGAAAAGAGGGTGAAGTGGGATGTGAAGGGAGAGGAAAGAGGAACGAGCATGCCAGGGAAAATAGGAGAGGGCTTTCATGGAAGTAGGAGAGGGTTCCAGGGAGAGTAGGAGGGGGGTAGCAGGGAGAGTAGGAGGGGGTAGCAGGGAGAGTGGGAGGGGGGTAGCAGGGAGAGTGGGAGGGGGGTAGCAGGGAGAGTGGGAGGGGGGTAGCAGGGAGAGTGGGAGGGGGGTAGCAGGGAGAGTGGGAGGGGGGTAGCAGGGAGAGTGGGAGGGGGGTAGCAGGGAGAGTAGGAGGGGGGTAGCAGGGAGAGTAGGAGGGGGGTAGTAGGGAGAGTAGGAGGGGGGGTAGCAGGGAGAGTAGGAGGGGGGTAGGAGGGGGTAGCAGGGAGAGTAACAGGAGTGTAGAGAAAATAGGAAACAAGATGGAGGGAGAGAAGGAGGCAGGGGGTGTAGGAGGAGTAGGGGAGGAGAGGAGAAAGGGGAAGGAGAAGGGAGAGGAGGAGGAGGAGGGAAGGAGAGTAGAATAAGTAGGGAAGAGGATGGAGGGGTAAGCGGGGAGGAAGAGGGAGAAGGAAGAGGGAGGGGGAGAAGGAAGAAGAAGGGGAGAAGGAAGAGGGAGAAGGAAGAAGGAGGAGAGAAGGAAGAGGGAGGGGGAGAAGGAAGAAGGAGGGGAGAAGGGAGAGGGAGGGGGAGAAGGAAGAAGGAGGGGGAGAAGGAAGAGGGAGGGGGAGAAGGAATAAATTTGTAAATTTGTAAGTTTCTAAAAGAATTTAACTCCAAAAATACCGATTAGGAGTTTTTACAACATATTAGAACCGGAACCTATGAAACAGACAGCCGTTCATATACAGATAACGGGAGTATCAACAGACAGCCGTTCATATACAGATAACGGGAGTATCAACAGACAGCCGTTCATATACAGGTAGCGGGAGTATCAACAGACAGCCGTTCATATACAGGTAACGGGAGTATCAACAGACAGCCGTTCATATACAGGTAACGGGAGTATCAACAGACAGCCGTTCATATACAGATAACGGGAGTATCAACAGACAGCCGTTCATATACAGGTAGCGGGAGTATCAACAGACAGCCGTTCATATACAGGTAACGGGAGTATCAACAGACAGCCGTTCATATACAGATAACGGGAGTATCAACAGACAGCCGTTCATATACAAGTAACGGGAGTATCAACAGACAGCCGTTCATATACAGGTAACGGGGAAGTAAATATATATACATTCATACATACATACATACATACATACATGAAAACAATCATTTACGTACATAACATGCGGATTTATATATGTAAATGGCCGCTCCCTCAGGGTAGTGGGCGGGAATGAGGCCTTGACGTCATCCTAAATCCTAAACACACACACGCACGCACGCACGCACACACACACACACACACACACACGCACACCATTGGGATCAGCGTCAACAAATCTGCTCCCAACTATACCGCCCTTCAGGATTTATTGAACAGTCTCCAAAACTGGGCCACCAACAACCATGTCACCATCAACCATACCAAGACCATGGTTATGCACATCAACCTCTCCTCCGACATTGTCCCACCTCCTTCCATTACTCTAGGTCCGAACACACTCCAGGTTGTAGATTCCACGAAGCTCCTCGGCGTCACCATAGACAACAAACTAAATTGGAAACCACACGTCAGTGAAGTTGTCAAATCCTCCAGTTTCCGTCTCCACCTCCTCCGCCGACTCAAGTCCCTCGGAGTTCCTGCACACGAGCTCCTCAGTGTTTACACAACATTCATACTTCCCAAGCTCACCTATGCCTCCCCCACCTGGTCTTCCTCCCTAAATGCCACACAACGTAAACACCTAGAAAAAGTGCAAAAGAGGGCATGCAAGATTATTCTCTCCCCTTCCTACTCCACATATCAAGAAGCGCTCAACACACTGACCCTTTCGACTCTCACTGACCATCACCACGACCTCATCTGCAAATTTGGTAAGAAGCTTCTACACCATCCTCGACACCGGCTCCTACTACCACCTGAGATCCCTAGTCCGAGAATTGCTGTTCGACACCACAACCGCATCCAGCCCATACGTGCACGAACTGATCGCTATAAGAACAGCCCAGTCCCAACCATTGTAAAAATTATCAATAACTTGTAATAAACCAGTGTAATCACTCCCAGTAAATACTACTCCTTGCACTGTCACTATGTTGAAATGAACTGTAGTTTGAGCTTTTCCCCATCTAGTTATTATATATCTTATTTGTGTCACTTATGTTACTTGTATATTATTTGTAATTCGAAACCCATTCCCCAAATATGTAACTGTATATTTTCAGCCTTCTGGCTGCCAAGCTCTTTCAATAAACCGTTAATTATTATTATTATTATTATTGCACACGCACACACATACCCATTCTCTCTCTCTCCCTGACGGGTTAATTGTTCGTCACCTGTAGTGTTCTCTCTTGACCGTATAGTGAAGGGACACTGTACCTTATAATGACCCGGTTTAAAGGGCTGGTGGGTCCTTATGATGCTGTCACAAAGTTGAAATAGTTTTTACCTGTAATTCATACCTGGATCTATAATGCTTAATTGTAATTTCTACCTCAGTCTGTAAGTCATGATACTGCTGCCACATGGGAATTACTGTATTTGAGCTCTTACAATTATGTAGGTTAAAGCATCAGATTTATGTTGCTGTAACCACATGACAATGACTGTAGCTTTATGCCTAAATTTGTACATTAAGACGGGACATATTACCACATGGAAGAATTGTACCGTACCTGTAAAGTTAATCTATCAATATACTTCATACACAATCTGTTCTTCACCATATAGATATTACATGATATTTTGGTATTTACTGTACCTGTATTTGTTATCCAAGAGGGTACTATCAATCAATCAGAGTACCATAGTCATATCTGAGGGTTGGCGACCACAGTCCTCTAAACGTTCTCGGGCTGTTTTTACTAATTCTCAAAGGTTTTGTATCTCTCTGGGGACTCAGTTTTTAATTTCATTAATCCATCTCAGTCTCTCTCTACCCCTGGCCCTCCTACCCTCACCTTTGCCCATTAATATTTATGTTATTATTCCCTCATCCCTAATTATATGATCAACTATGTTTTTTTTCTTATGTACATTTCAAGTATTTCTCTTGAGGCTTTTGCTGATCTTATTAATACTTCATTTGTTTTCCTGTCAGTGCAACTTATTCTTAGCCTTCGCCTATAACACCACATTTCAAAGGCCTTTAACCTCTTTCTGGTGTCTGCTGAACGTGTCCACGCTTCCGACCCATACATCAGTCCTTGCCATATTAAGCCTTTCAGCAGCTTTTTTTCTCCAATTAAAGTCAATGTCCTTTTTCATTGGACCTTTTAGATTATTAAATGCTGTACGATATAACGAAATCTGTATTTACATCGAAACTTTCCTATTCTGTAACACCAGGTGAGACAATGAACAGCCGACGAGGTCACGAGGGTCAACTGCAAGGGGAGGTCAACGCTGCCTGTCAATAGTAAATCAACCATCTGTGTTAATTAATGTGTGTGTCAGTAACGTAACTCCTATTGTAACAGGAACTTGATCTCCTCTCTCAGGTTTTTCAGTTTACTTGGAGAAACACGATAAGTAGTCTGCTTCACTGGACTTGCACCTCTGTCAGCTCTACATCATGAGTGACTATTGGACCCAGCTGAGGGGAGTGAGGGGAGATAAACTGGGTGAGGGTGGGGAGTGAGGGGGAGAGAGACTGGGTGGGGAGTGAGGGGAGAGAGACTGGGTGGGGAGTGAGGGGAGAGAGACTGGGTGGGGAGTGAGGGTAGAGAGACTGGGTGGGGAGTGAGGGGAGAGAGACTGGGTGGGGGTGGGGAGTGAGGAGAGAGAGACTGGGTGGGGAGTGAGGGGAGAGAGACTGGGTGAGGGTGGGGAATGAGGGGAGAGAGGCTTGGTTAGGGTGGGGAGTGAGGGGAGAGAGAAGAAGATGGATGGGAAGAGGAATTAGGAGGAGGAGGAGGAGCATGGAAAAATGGTAACAAGAAGGAAGAGAAATAGGTAGGAGGAATAAGGAGAAAAATAAGAACATAAAGTAGGAAGGAAGACGAAGATGAATGGGAGGAAGGAGGGAGGAAGGAACCCCCCCCCCCCCTACCCTATAGCCTTCACCACGACCACTTCTCTAATGTTAAAATCAATAACAATCTCTTTTTAACTTTCACCCCCTATCCCTCTCTCCCTGTCAAGAGCTAGGCGGCGGTGGCAGTGTCGTGTTTGCACCCCAAGGACTCATTCAACCACTACTAGCGTGTTTGTTAACGAGGACGACACAAGTTATTCAGTACTCGAACTCTTGTCGTCTTACCATTCAAAGACTCACTGAAGAATTATTATTATTATTATTATTATTATTATTATTATTATTATTACTATTATTATTATTATTATTACTATTATTACTATTATTATTATTATTATTATTATTATTATTATCATTGTTTGACACCTCATACACATTTATAAAGTAGTTTAAAATTATTTCTAGCAGTAAATGAGAGATAAAACACACATAGGGAAGTATTGAGAGGTTGAAGTAATAAAAACATGGGTTTATATATGCGTGGGAAGTAGCCAGCCAGCTATCTCAATGAACTCAAAAAACCTCTGGGAATGAACCATCTGCTCCAACAATCGAGGATAAAGTACTGACGAAATGTACAAAACATTAACCCTTTTGAAGGAAGTGTACAAAATTTAACACCAAAAAGTTTCTTAAACTTCTTCACTACGGGACGACGCGCCGCCACTTTTAATATTTTAGCTGGATAACACCAGGCTATTTTATTTAACACAGAGACTAAATACTGGTGAGAGAAAGGTAGAACTATTAGTTAAATTTAGTCAGTTGTAGATAGGATCAGATTTTTATGATTTTCCTCAATACACACAAAACAAAGATATTTTTCTAAAGGATATTATGAGACGCAGGATAGCCGCATGGGACGACGCACTCTCCAAGTACTGTACTGTAGCATAATGGAGAGACAGTGTCATGCAGAGTGAAGTTGAGACGCTGATGATAAAATACTTATAATAGCCACCAGACGTCGCCATCAGCCTAACACAGCACACAGCCAGACTCGTGGTGTGGAGACTCCCAGGGTACCAGATGTGAAGAAAACGGATTGAGGTAATGTGAGGATAACGATAAACAATTCCTCTTGACACCTGACATATATAACTCTCTAAACTTCAAAGGTCAACATCAACCCTAATTAGCATCTCTATATTCAAGTTGTAATCAGGTGAATTTAATTAGCGACTCTCTCCTGTAGCCTCGTCAACCCCCCCCCCCCCCCTCCCCCTCCCACTACAATACCCACACAGTGCAGGTTCCTTTCCTCTTCCAAGCTGACTAAACATGGCGGTCGATTAGAGATATTCCAAGAGCCATTTCCTTGATCTGACTAAGTATTTATTTCTGGCTGGTTAAAAGGAACAGCGAGAATAGGAACTGGTTCGAAAACTGGTCGGAAACAACATCATTAGACAGACCCTGATCTTTTTCGACTGGACGGCCTCGTATCTAGGAAAATATTACATTCCCATTAAACTAACTATTACACGAGTCATTGTCATAGTAATTAAGTGATGTTCTGAAAAAGACAATCCCCTTCGCTGTGCATCATATTAAGCTCAGAAGATTTAGGAAGAAATGGACTGTGGAATAGTTTGGGAACCTTAATTAGTTTATTTACTTTCTGGAATGTGATTGTGGGGATTTGGTGGAGAGGGAGAGAGAGAGGGAGAGGGAGAGGGGAGAGGGGCAGGGAGAGGGAGGAGGAGAGGGAGAGGAGAGAAAAGGAGAGGAGAGAGAACCTGAAAATCATTACGCCAGAATCAACAATAACTGACAAACAAACATCACACAAAAATAACGATGTGATTTTCAAAGTCAAAAGATCAAGTTGTGGATTATGGCGACAGTCACCAAGGTATTTACAGTGCTTTGTGAGTCTGTTTTATGCTGACAGAACACCTTTTGTGGAGGTAGTGGTGTGGTCAATGGTAGATGATGTCGCCTACTTGCATCTCTACTAGCTCTTGACTGCCTTGTACAACGATTGATACTTTCTACTAAGCAACGGTCAACTATGACGCGAGTTTCACACTGCTGTAAGAAACGGACATAAATGCGAAGACAATGTGGACGAAGTTTTCAACAGTTGCTCTTGCAGGCCATGGCATCACCCACAACCTGGCACAGTCATCTCTTAGGATCACATCTGATGGTGGAACTAAGCGACTAGAAATTTTCACTTGTAATTTCCTCTTCATAGTTAACTTTGTATTTGTAATGCACATGTCACCGTTATCATCAAATAATGATGGAGGCACAGGAGATAGTTCACATCTCAAGACTTCGCTCAGATCAATATCACGTGGATTCTGCAAGCCAATGATTGTGGCGTTATCAAACTGGTGTCGATTTACTGAGTATTGTCCAACTTTTATAAGCAGACATAGTAACTACCTTCTTGGCAAGTAGGTTGTTGAATCCACCTGGCCAGCTTTCTTCAGAATGCTGTAATTGTTCTTTCCCAATGTCAACAGATTGTAGGAGCTGCTGCAATATTGACCATACCACCCTTAGGGTAAGTTGCTTGCAATGGGTCAATGCAAGTTTCAATCTTATTTATGAGCTTTTGTCTGTCTTCTGCATCTGCTACTAGACGGGACGGCATCTCTTCCTTGTGAACTGTAATAGTTTTGATCTTATCCTCACCCTCATCCATCTTTCATTGACTGGCTCCATATAAGTGTGCCCATCATTTCAAAACTGAATGTTGAAGAGTTATCCCAATTATCCCTCCTGGACCACGTCCGTAATGCATGGACGTTGATTCCATGTTCATTTGATACCACTGTAATGTAATAGGTACTGATGGAACTAAAAAAAATGAATTCCTTGACCACAAAAACCTAGGATTAGAGCCAGAAATTGTCACTCACTCACTCACTCACTACAAAAAGGATGGTTACTTCACCTACTCACTCAATTCACCACTAGAACAGAGGACGGTCACTCATCCACTCACTCACTCACCACACAACGTCATTCATGGTCACTCACCCACTTCATCACGACACAAAGAATGGTCACTCACTCACTCACTACACAAAGGAGGGTCACTTCACCTACTCACTCAATTCACCACTACAACAGAGGACGGTCACTCACCCACTCAGTCACTCACCACAATAATAAAGGATGGTCACTCACTCTCCTCGTCACTCACACATAATAAGGGACCTCCGTATTGTGTTCCAGCCAGCCGTAAATTTCCATTTCTTTGTCATCTTAAACTTGGAAGATTTGAGTAGAAATTCGCCATTACTCGTAGTAACACAACCACTGTTCAGATTACAATAGGCCAAAGTGAACATTTGAGCAGGTAAGTGAACAACTCAACAGACTAATGGAAAGTGAACAACAGGTAAGAGGTACAAGCGAAAAACTGAACAACGTACAGTTCCATGGGGAAGCTTAGAGACTCGTGGGGAAGCTTAGAGACTCATGGGAAAGCTTAGAGACTCATGGGAAAGCTTAGAGACTCATGGGAAAGCTTAGAGACTCATGGGAAAGCTTAGAGACTCGTGGGGAAGATAAGAGACTCACTGGAAAGCTTAGAGACTCATGGGAAAGGTTAGAGACTCATTGGAAAGATTAGAGACTCGTGGGGAAGATTAGAGACTCATTGGAAAGATTAGAGACTCATGGGAAAAATTAGAGACTCATTGGAAAGGTTAGAGACTCATGGGGAAGCTTAGAAGTCATGGGTAATCTTAAAGACTCGCTCCATCGGTCACCATTCCGACCTCTACACACAAAAAAAATCAGAATTAAAATATAAACTTTGGATCTATAAAATTCGGATTATATAAATATTACAGAATTCAAACACCAATTTTAACGATAGATCTGAAAAATATAACTTTACTCAGGATACCAACACATGCCATAGCAATTACTCATTACATAATTAACACGGCCGTAAGATCTCCCACTCTTACGTTTAAAATCCTTCATAGAAACTAATCATCCTGTTCGTATTCTAATTCTGTTCGTTAATCTTTCCAATCAGGTGGATGAACTCTCTTCTGGGTGGTCACCTGCTTGGCATTTACTGATTGACCAAGTTCTTAACACTTAGATAGATTACTTTGTCTACTGTAGTACTGTACTATTACGCAGGAAGAGCAATCATAGTGTATTGAGTGAAGTGCTTTTACATTGCATCATCAATCCATGTTCAGCTAAAAAAGCCTTTCCAATGTTTACTGTTGTTACAAAATGAACAGTTTTTGAACGTTTTCTCGCATATTTTGTTCAATGGCAGCATCCAAAGCGGAGGAGTGTTGAAATAATGTTGTATTTTGGGTTAGTTTCTTATTTTTTAGTAAGTAATGCATTCACGGAGTGGTTAAGAACGGAGAGAGAGAGAGAGAGAGAGCACTACATACACATCGTTCTAGCATCAAGATCACCAACTAGCTGGAAACGTCATCTGACCCACAACAAACTAGCTACTTTTGCCTCCATACCCAATGTCCCGTGAGTTTGTTATACACTGGAAAAGGTGTAGTGAAATTTAACAAGATTATATTTCTTGTCTGTGCCCGTAAACCATGATGGTGTTATACGTTGTCTCTGAAACTGTACAGGGAGGTCACGTATTCCCTAAAATCTTCAGGATGAGACATTCAATTAAATTAACCTAACATAGTTGATGATTAACCGCTAGAGAACGATAGTTTAATAATTTTAAATGACACTTTAACCCTTTGACGACGATGGTTTAAATCATAATCGTCAAAAGATTAAAACATTTTCATCAGAGTTAAACCATCATCCTTGACTGATTAATTGTTAGAATAGGTTGAGTTAGATTGTTAGGTTAGGTTAGGTTAGGTTGAGTTAGATTATGTTAGGTTAGGTTTGCTGACGGCCGATTCGATTATGTGAAATTCGTGAAAATTTTAAGAATTACGTGAAATCCCAAGTTACATATTATAGGGATTAGGAAAATCTCTGGTTAAATTTTTTTTAGGGATTACATGAAATTCCTCGTTTCATTTTAGGGAAGATGACAAGGCGAGGAAAAGGCCGAGGAGGAAGAAGAGGAGGATGATGATAAGGAGAAGGATGAGGAAGAGGATGACAAGAAGAGGAGGGGGAAAAAGAGGTGGTTGAAGAAGATAACGAGGAGGAGGGAGGCGAGGAGGAGGGAGGCGAGGAGGAGGGAGGCGAGGAGGAAGACGAGGAGGAGGGAGGCGAGGAGGAGGGAGGCGAGGAGGAGGAGGAAGACGAGGAGGAGGGAGGCGAGGAGGAGGAAGACGAGGAGGAGGAGGAAGACGAGGAGGAGGGAGGCGAGGAGGAGGGAGGCGAGGAGGAGGAGGAAGACGAGGAGGAGGGAGGCGAGGAGGAGGAAGACGAGGAGGAGGAGGAAGACGAGGAGGAGGGAGGCGAGGAGGAGGGAGGCGAGGAGGAGGAGGGAGGCGAGGAGGAGGAGGGAGGCGAGGAGGAGGAGGAAGACGAGGAGGAGGGAGGCGGGGAGGAGGAAGAAGACGAGGAGGAGGGAGGCGAGGAGGAGGAAGACGAGGAGAAGGGAGAGAGAAGAGAATAACTAACTCTCTGTGAAATTTTGTAAATCACCATAAAATTTAATGAAGTAATTTACAAACAAAGAAGAAGTTAACTGGAGTCATCAATAATACGACGACCCATACCTCAGACGCAGACCAAAACCACTAGGGTTCCTGTGTATGAACAAATTAATATGAATTTTAGTTAAATTAAACCCAATAGAAGTATAGTTAGTGTCCAGACATCAGACGAACGGACGGACGGGGCATATCGTGATTATTCTCCCACCCACAAGCTTCTAGAACGGACGGGGGAAACAGGCCAAGGCGACCAAGACTGAATTTGAGCTTTATTTTGGCTCCTGAGAGGGTGTGACCGCCACCCAATACTCCACCTTAAGGTTTTAATTTTCCAATTATCGTCACGAACAATGCGTCCTTCTAGCAATTTTCTGGTGGTAATGGTCATCTGCTGCAGTACGGAGAGAGTTTCTAGGTTAGATACCTTAAAAAATTAATTATTTGAAGAAAAATGACTATGACTGGATTACATTAGCTTTTGTTACTGCGTTATATATAATTATTTTAGTAATTTCTTTGCAATGACTAGCGAGGTTATCCTAAAACTACTGTATATCTTGTGCTTGTGAGACCCCACGTGGATTACGCAGTTCAGTTCTGGTCACCGTACTAAAGCATGGTTATAGAATCCCTAGAAAATATTCTGAGGAGAATGGCAACACTAATCCCGGGCATTAGGAACCTTGAGTATAGAGACAGGTTAAAGCATCTTAATTTACACTCCCTCGAGAGACGTGGAGTGAGGGGCGATATGATCGAGGTGTATAAATGGAAGTCAGGGCTAAACAAAGGTGATATAACAAAGGTCCTCAAACTATCCAACCAGGAGCGAACCCGTAGTAGTGGTTTTAAATTAGATAAATTTAGATTTAGGCGCGAGATAGGTAAACACTGGTTTGGAAATAGAGTAGTGGATGAGTGGAACAAGTTACCAAATATCATCATTAACTCGAATACGCTGGATAGCTTCAAACATAAGTTGAATGGATATATGAGCAATAGGGGTTGGGTGTAAACGGGACTGCCCAGTATGGGCCAATAGGCCCGCTGCAGCTTCCTCCATTCTTATGTTCTTATGAACCTAATTTAAAATGACTCAAAAGACTATTACAATATTCCCCTTCAATGAACCTAATCTAGTTAGACCCAAAAGAATATTAAATACTTTTTCCAATGGACAAAGTTTAGTCAGTTCAACACAATAACTTTATTCTCTCAATGAATCTCGTTTTCTCAGGATAATGTTGGTTTATTTCAAAAAATATCTATTCCCTCTAAATGTTTCTACCTAAGTAAATTCCCTGTAAATATTACATTATTTCCTCGACAATTTATGTACATTCGTGAGGGCAATTTTACTCCTCGTTAATAGGGACACAATCAATGCAGTAATTCACGTGTTAATTAAGCATTCATGGGAAAAAATGACCAGGATTTTTGTGACTGACGATAATCAGGTTGGTAACAATGGGTGTGTGCGTGCGTGTGTGTGTGTGTGTGTATGTGTGCGTGTGTGTGTGTGTGTTTTGTGCACTTACCCCCGCCAGGCCTTTGGTCGAGGTCTCGTTTCCTGTGTTCATTTCTTTACGTGTTTCACATCATAACAATAGCGAATATCAAAAACTTGTATATAAAATTGGGAATGGTTGTTTGTTCACAGTTTAACCCACCATCTAATCTAGACTGTGGATATAAGGCAAGCCATACTACCTTCTTGTGTTCGGTTACCAAAAAGAAACATAAGAAAATACAAATGATATATATGGGTCAGTGTGAATGGAGTGAGGAAAGGAAAGACTGGTTGTAAGTATGATAACTGGATTGATATATGACTAAAGAAAGAGAACCATGACAAGATACCTTTTGGAGTGAGTGATTCAACTGTAGGCTGTACAGATGCAGTCAGCAAAAAAATTCTGCACCTTTATGATGTTATACAATATGACACACCGGACCAAGAATTCTGAACAACACTCATTTACGAAGGTGATTCCTGCGGCAGAACATTTTTTGCTGACTGTACAATGATACAATCTATTAAAACAAAATGTACTATAACATTGTACAATGCTGTATTTCCTCAGTGTTCATACAAATCATGGCTACAGAGACCGTGTTTAATGATTTACTGTACTAACTTTTCTGAATACATCATTATCACAGTATATGTATTCGAGTAGAGTGCGTTTAAGAGTTCACTTCTCTCCTCCCCCAGATTATTTCACCTCAATATTAACTTCTTTAACGCAAACGTTATCCTAGCCTCACCTACCTTAACGTTTTGATGATTTTAAATAAGACAAATTTAGATTTAGGCACGAGATAGGTAAACATTGGTTTGGAAATAGAGTAGTGGATGAGTAGAACAAGTTACCAAACATCATCATTAACTCGAATACGCTGGATAGCTTCAAACACAGGTTGAATGGATATATGAGCGATAGGGGTTGGGTGTAAACGGGACTGCCCAGTATGGCCCAATAGGCCCGCTGCAGTTTCCTCCATTCTTATGTTCTTATGTAACGTAACGTAACGCAACATCATCTACTCTACCTTAACCTAACAAATTAACGTAACGTAAGTTAACCTACATACCTTAATCTAACTTACCCTACCCTGACCTGACCTGGCCTCACCCCAGGTAGTGTTAAGGTGGTTATATATTCAGGTGATGCAAGTCTGGTACACGGCCATAAACCTGTTCCTCAACAGTAATTTGTACTGCCTTTCGGCCTCACTAATATCGATAAGTAAGGGATAACACGTCCCTTACAATACGAAAATAGACATTCTGGTTAGGTAACGTAATGCTAAACTTGGGAGACGTATACAGTATAAACTACTACTACTACTACTACTACTACTACTACTACTAATAATAATAATAATAATAATAATAACCACGAGCTCTGGTTGACAATTAAACTATAAATTAAAGGACTTATTTTCCTGTCAACTGTTATGTTCAACTTTTTGATTCATCCTTTATTTTGTATATTTAGGACGATAGGAGAAAAGACGTTACCCTGCTAGTGAGAATGATTTGTAGAGTCGTTGTCAAAATTTCCTGAATAATTAACAATATCTGGGTCTTATATATCACAGGTTTATATCTAATAACGCTGTTTTTCATCACATGACAGAACCACAACATGAAAATAAATACTTAAATCACAACTTAATACAAAGAAACATATGAGAAAATACGTTAAAATAATGATCCCTTAAAGTACTGATCCTTATTTACGTACCAGATACTGTCAAGTGTCCAGGGATTACTGTGTGTAACTGTACATGATAATAACTTGAGACATCTATATTATAAATTGTATCAATGTTCTTCCTCCTTTATCAAAACCAATAAAAATAAACATTACTATTATTGTTCTTTAAGCTATCGGGTTTTTTTCCTACCAAACACTAATTAAGACACTCTCTCGCTTCATTGTTTATTGATTCTATAGAGAGACAACCACATCCTAGAAAAAAAACACCCATACTGTATTATGAAGGAAGTGGAAGGTCAGAGTCAATATATAATCCAATTTGATTTTTGATTTTTTTTTTATGAACAGAAAATCAGCTCAGGTCGGATGTTGAAGTGATTGGTCATATTTAGGCCGAGATAATATGGGTAGGTCTTATGGACGTGGGTAAGCCTTGTGAGCGTGGTTAGGCCTAGTGGATGTGGATAGGCCTGGTGGATGTGAATAGGCCTGGTGGATTAAAAAAAGTCAAGATGTTGTGGATAGACCTAGTGGATACGGAAAGGCTTAGAGGATGTGGATATGGCCATTGGATGTGAATAGGCCTAGTCTTCTCCATAAGTCCTTCTCATCCCCATCCCACTCCCTTTGCATTCTCTCCCTTTCTCCCCACCCCACTCCCTCCCTTCCCTCCTTCACCCCATTCCCTCTCCATTCTCTCCCCTTCCTCCCTCACCTATCACACTCGCCCCCCTCCACCACTCATCCACACCTTCGGTATTTTTGGCCACATTCGCTTGGATTAATCAGACTGAGAGTCTCTATGGACATGGATAACACCCCGGGGCACAGAACCGCATCAGTGGCTTGGTAGTAATGGATGGCCACCGTCCCATGGCGCTTGACGTGTTTCGCTCCGCCAATCGGATTGAGGTTATAACCCCCCATCCCTCCCTGCCAGACCACCTGACATACGTACGTCTGTTTGTGTGTGTGTGTGACCAAACAAACTTGTGTACAGTGTGTCTTATAGGAGGTAGCTTAATTTTGTAATCTGAGTGTCCAGTTGCTAACAATAAAAGCCTGAATGAAGATGGCTACTACACAGGAGAAAGCTCAATGTATCATCAGGTTTGCTGTGTCGAGACCAGTGACAACTGTTCAACGGAATCACCGCCGTCAATATGGAAAGTTTTGTTGTACGTAACTTCCTCAACGAGAACTTCCCTGGCTGGAGAAGGATTGGACGTAATGGCCCCGTCTCCCTCCCCATTGAATCCGTACGATCTTAGACGCCTTCTTGGGGGAGAGGATGACAAGGATTATATTTTCCAGACCCCAGTTATTGGCACTAAACACTTAGTACACAGTACGAGGATAACCGAGGACATCAGAAGAGTGACGAAGGATATGTTTGGCCAACACGTAGACTGAAGTGTGGTACCGGGTGGATGTGGTACAGTCCGCTCACGGTGCAGATGTTAAGGTTCACTAAACAACATACAAAACTAAATAAATTAAACAATAGAATGCGAAATAAAAGAAAAAAAATAATCCATCACATTTGATTTTGTCGTAATAAAATTCACAAACCGGAACAGGATTTACAATCTGTATAATAACTTATGTATCTTGTCTCACCTCACTGCCATAGACACAATGTCGTACACACAACAACCAACCAGAACTGTTAACATTAAACACTAAAACACACCACGAAAAGACACTCGAGTTAACAGCCAAAATAAACACCGGTGTAGTCTATTTCTTATACACTGGCGACCTGGGATGACGTCACCACGAACGCTGGCTGGATTCTGTGCCGGAAACGCATTTCTCTCTTTGTTTACTTTTCATTATTGTACAGCGGAGTGCCCAGAGGCAGGACAATACGTCACATCAATCAAAACAAACCGGACCTGAAGCCGTGACGGACCTAGTGTGTTACGTGGACGAGGGTAGTGGTGGTGGAGGAGTGTGGTGGAGCTGGTGGAGTATGGTGGAGTGTGGTGGTGGATTGTGGTGGTGGTGGAGTGTGGTGGTGGTGGTGGTGGAGTGTAGTGGTGGAGTGTGGTGGTGGTGGACTGTGGTGGTGGTGCAGTGTAGTGGTGGAGTGTGGTGGTGGTGGTGGTGGAGTGTAGTGGTGGACTGTGGTGGTGGTGGAGTGTGGTGGTGGTGCAGTGTAGTGGTGGAGTGTGGTGGTGGTGGTGGTGGAGTGTGGTGGAGTGTGGTGGTGGTGCTGGTAGAGTGTAGTGGTGGTGGTGAAATGTGGTGGAGGTGGAGTGTGGTGGTGGTGGAGTGTGGTTGTGGTGGAGTGTAGTGGTGGAGTGTGGTGGTGGTAGTGGAGTGTAGTGGTGGTGGAATGTGGTGGTGGTAAGCGGTGGGATGTGGTGTTGGCAAATGGTGGTACAGTTAAGGAATGTTCAGCGTAAAACACCCGGTCAAAAGATCGAACCTCTGAATATTGTCACTGAAACAGTTGATTTTAGCCAGAAAAAATATAGATACAGTGTGGCCAACAATAACAATATTGACATGGCCGAGCCTAATGAGAGTCTGAGTTCTCTTCGTGACACCTGATATATACTGTACATTTATCTCCAGGAATTATTATATAACATTAATATCATCCGGATTAGTACATTTAATATATGATAATTTTTTTTTAAACGTGGCCTCGCCTCCCCCAATAGCCACACCTTCGCCGCCATTTTATATGATAATGTTACTACTCTTATCATTTATTTATTTATTTATTTTACATTTATAAGTATATCCATCCTTTACAGTGGAGTTAATATACAGTAATCTCATGAGTGAGGGAAGCAGTAGAACATGGGTTGAGTTCGGTGGTAACAGGAGACTGATGGCCATATATTTTTTTTTTGGGGGGGGGAACCCCCCCCCCCCCCCTACATCCTTGTGTAAGGTGAAGCGCAGAAGCGTTTACAGCGCCCAACAGGGAAGCATGCTAAGTTCATGCTTGCCTATGTCTCATGAGTTAAGGGCGTAGAAGCCTAAAGAGTCAATGGTTTATGTCTAAGCAAATTATTGGAAGCTCCAACAACTTGTCCCTGAATACGAATTCGCAACTTTCGACTTACATCAGGCATGGTGTAATGGTTTGGTGGTGCAATAAAAGTAAAAGTATAACGTAAGTGTGACAAAAAATATTAATACTAAGACAATAGATATTTTTCAAAGATAATTTTTAACGGAAGGGAGCGCGTAGTGTTTGCTTGGAGGGGGGGGGGGGTAAGTTGTTCCACACCTTCACACCATATTTTATGAAGGGCTGAGACTGAGAGGAGTGCTCAGGGGTGGTCATAGTAGGTCTGGGTGTCTTCTGACCAGGCGGTGTAAATCAGTCCACTCTGGGAACAACAGTGGGTCGGCTTTACACCTGACTACGAGATAACACATCACCACCTCGCAGAGAGAGTGAGGTACTGTGACACCACCCCCACACCACACGGTGTCTTCATCACCACATGAAGTCCTTCATATCAACACCTGAGTACGAGTCACGACACCACATGAACACCACACCACCCGGTGTCTACATGACCACGTGAGGTCCCGAGAAATAATTCAGAGGAGAATGACAAGACTAATCCCGGGCATTAGGAACCTTGAGTACAGAGACAGGTTAAAGCATCTTAATTTGCACTCCCTTGAGAGACGTACAGTAGAGTGAGGGGCGATATGATCGAGGTGTATAAATGGAAGTCAGGGCTAAACAAAGGGGACATTACAAAGGTACTCAAACTATCCAACCAGGAGCGAACTCGTAACAATAGTTTTAAATAAGACAAATTCAGATTTAGGCGCGAAATAGATAAACATTGGTTTGGAAATAGAGTAGTGGATGAGTGGAACAAGTTACCAAACATCACCATTAACTCGAATACGCTGGTTATCTTCAGACATAGTTTGGATGGATATATGAGCGATAGGGGTTGGGTGTGTACGTGCCCAGTATGGGCCAATAGGTCCGCTGCAGTTTCCTCCATTCTTATGTTCTTATATCAACACCTATGGCAAGAGACCAGCCCGGGCCATCAACTGTAAACAATTATAATTTGTATGTTCAATTCATGTTCCTTCTCCTTTTAGTAAGGAAAGCTTTTGTTAAACAACCCACCCACCCCACGTCTTTGTATGTAATAATTCATTTTTTTGTCTAATGTATATTTTCAGCCTTCGGGCTGCTTAACTTTTTCAATAAACCGTTAATTATTATTATTATTATTATTATTATTATTATTATTATTATTAATTATTTTTCTTACACACACGCCACCCCAGACACAACTCACCCCTCACAGATAGGCACACCTCTATGCACACACATCCCCCCATACACAAGCTCCCCTACACACACACAAACACTCCACATACACAGACTCCCCCACACATTAATCATAACCAGGCAAGCAATATCGAGGGCTGATGCTACTAATTTTTTTAATTAATGGTGAGAATTTGCATACGTAAAATGTGCTCCATTTTGCATCTACAAATAATATCAATTAATTAAAAATTTCTATTTGTCTACCAAACAACAGACATGATGTGGTGACGGGGGAGCACAGTGTTGGGTGGGGTATTCATGACCTGTATAGTTTACATCAGTCCAAACATGATGATACAAGTGGAAAATCCGCACAACTATACATAATACAGAGAGGTCATCGTAAAAGGATACCCAGATTTTAATACATAACCAATTAAAATCAGAGGAATCTTTTTCGATGATCCTATATATAATACAGTTTGATATTTATGGCCTAAACAGTTTGGGGCAAAACAATGACACGCTGGTCTGTGCATGATGGGGCGAATCCTGGATGGCTTTAGCCTCACAGGTGTAACACTTATGCTCTGAGCTCTAACACCTGTTTAAGGCGATTGTGTAGAATGATGAAGTGTCGCTAATTAATTATTATTATTATTTTTATTATTATTATTATTATTATTTATTAACAAGGTCTTTTTTGATACAGTATTAAGTAATTTTAAATTAATGTGTATTTTATTCCTTTTCTAAATCATAATTCTAAACTTGACATAAGCGGTAACTCCCAGGAACGCGATGACCCTAATTTGAAAATCTGATATTAATGACATTTTCACCCACTAAACTTACTTGACAAACGAAAGTTCTTACAAAAATCGATCAACCTTTAGCCAGGTAGTTAATGAACTTCACTAGAGGATGGAATAGGAGAGGAGACTACCAGATGCACATTTTCTTTAAATCCACCAAAGAATCATGTACTTTCAAGCACTTTAATCGTATAGGATAAGCATAAAATTGCCTCAAATAAGAACAGTGATTTAAAATAATGATCAGAAATCATATGGTAATAAATTCACTAAAGTTTTATAAGAAAATCAAGTTTGAAAAAGAAATATATACTTGTGGCAAGGATGTATCAACCAGGGAGAATGGCTATGGTGGAGTCATTTAACGTTCACTTTTGATCATCAGTATAAAAATAGCATAACTCTGAAGTAAACCTGTGGTATTTATGGTTGTTGTAATCAATTTTTTTCTTACCTAACATCAGGACTCAATAAATGTCTTGTGTTGGGGTTTTAATTTTTGTTGGCCATTTTCAAACATGTTTTATGCTAAACTATGCTACAAAAAAGTCGCCAAATTATTATTATTATTACCAATTATAACAAAACTGAAATAACGTATATCTGGAGTTAACTTTATTGTTATCTGAGGTTATATTATTATTAGTAAATCCTGTTGTTATTAATATCTGAAGTTCTTATTTTTTCGTTCCCATTTCTTATTTATTATATTTTTATGTTCAAATGCTATTCTGTTTTTCTTTTGCCTTAATTCATTTCCTCTGACCTCACACTGCCTAGTTTATAATGTATTCAAAGCATTTTTTGTGTTGTACTGTATTTCCATTTAAAAATTGACATGACCTTACTGTATACACGTATGGTATTTTAACATCATTCCCAGCACAAAAATAAGATATTTAGACCTATTTGACTTCACACATCAACATGATATATATATAACAACAATACATTTATAGAGGAACATAAGCTTTATAGGTCAGATTTTTTTATCGAATATCTTGTGTAAAATGAGAAAAAATGTAGTTCTGAGGTGATGATAGGCTACAGCTGGCAGGTCAGGAATGGTCTAGTGTCTCGTTTTGCTGGTCTAGTTGAGGTCTGCCTGGACGAGAGAGCAGACCAACAAGCACCTATGCATTTGTGACACAGAGTCTTGTATTTCATAACATACTGTCGGTGTAGCCGCGTTGCTGCCAGTCTACGTACACATACCTACCCGCATGCCTGCCACCGTATCTGTCTGCCCGCGTGCCTGTGTGTAGTGTCCGTGTCGAGTATTTCGGTGACAATCTAGTGGACTTGCAACTCTCCCACACTATAATTGGTGTCGCTTTATCGTGAAACCTCAAAGATTAACAAATATTAAAGTTGGCAAAGTAACTATGGGCACAATAATAATTACTTTATAAATTAATATCTACGTTATATGATACACATTAGGCACAAAAATCAGTGATTGGTCGACAGCTTACAACACTCGGAGTAGCATCAGTGAGCACAAATGTTCTTAGTTATCCAAGACGGCGGCAGCTTGTTTATATATTTTCAAACGATCGATTTTATACAAATGAATAAGAAAACAAACTCTTTCGTTTTCTCCAAGTACGGTGTAAAAAATAGTTCTTGCAAAATAAAATGGTTTCACTAAATAAGCCATTGTGTTTTATATCATTTTCTTGACCCTTATTACCTTTCATATGTCAAACACTAACTGTGGAGTACAGTATATTTTAATTATAAACTAGCTGAAGACTATTTCATTTATATTCCCAGTTTTCTGCTCACTACCGAAATGTTTATACAGTGTCATCGTGTATTAGCACAACATAATACAACTAGTTTAAGGAATTTGTAAAGATCTTATTTTATCCTCGAATTTCTTTTAAAATCACCAAAAGCTTTTTATCCAAGTATTGAATAATATGTGAATTTTGTTCAGTGGGCCGATATATATATGACCAACGAACCCATGAATCAGTGAACCAATTACCACCATGTGTGATCAATCAACGCATGAATCAACGAATCAAGGGGGCAACATAATGAACCCAGTATTTACGAGGATATATCGACCACATGAACCAATAGAAACAGAAAATAAGAATTAGGAGAGAAAAAGGTGAGATCTGAAGTTGGTAGGAAGATTCACTAAAGGTAATAATAAGGGTTAATTAAAAGGACGAAATAGACAACTGATTAAAGGAAGTTGGGAGCAAAAAATATGGCAGCATCAAAGTAGAGAGAGAGAGAGAGAGAGAGAGAGAGAGAGAGAGAGAGAGAGAGAGAGAGAGAGAGAGAGAGAGAGAGAGAGAGAGAGAGAGAGAGAGAGAGATCCTCCCCTCCACACACAAAAGCAGGATCAAAATGTCAAGATTTACATAACAAAATGTACTCTCGTGTGTGTGTGTGTGTGTGTGTGTGTGTGTGAGGGAGCAGAGGGGAGAGAGAGAGAGAGAGAGAGAGAGAGAGAGAGAGAGAGAGAGAGAGAGAGAGAGAGAGAGAGAGAGAGAACAATATTGAACCACAACTGACACGTGAACAAAATAAAATACGCTTCGAATTAAAACTGGTATAAAAATGTCACCCCTGAAAAACAGAACAGCAAATACACCTGAATTTTTTGGTCCAGGTGAGGGTCAGGTGTAGGGATGGCAGGACAGATACACACACATACACATATAGATACAAGGTACGGCTCGAATTAACCTTTCGAGAACTTACGTGTTAGGGTTTCAAGCTACCGTGAAAATTTAAATAAAAAGTCAAATGGAGATAAAAGGATTATTTTTCCACAATTTGTCGTAACCACTTTCAATAAAACTGAAACAAACTCACATTACAATGGGGTAATTTTATTGAAGGTTCTCACAGGTCTTATGAAACAAGCTGTGAATTATATCCAATGTAAAAGCAAAAAATTTGACTTTTATAATGAAAATAACGAAGTCACACACACACACACACACACACACACTACTACTACTACTACTACTACTCTGCTGTCGAGTATGACGATCATCCAGCTATGATACAATAATATGAGTTATTTTGGATGTCACCTTCGTTGGTGAGTTTTGAGGTGACTAAAGAGGCCGATACGGGACAGGCAGGGTCGTTCACAGATGTTGCACGTGTGGAGGGCTACATCTAGTGCGGGAGGGTCCAATCATGAAGGTTTAGTGCATTATTCAGCCAATCATGAAGGAGTTACAGTAGTGCATTATTCAGCCAATCAAACAATATAAACTATTAATAACGTTAAGAGTGTACTAGGTGGAATAAGTATCCAATATTAATGAAAAAAGTTTGTTAATTCACTTACTACTTTGTCAAGGTAACTCTAGTTTTAGCAAAGTTAAAAGGGTTTGTTGACTAACATTTTTATAGCGTAACTTTTGATCAATTTTGGCACGAAAGAATGATAATTAAGTGAACGTAAGTTTATGGTTCAGTGAACGTTCATATCCGATCACGTTCTAGGCTAAGATCTATTTCCAGGACGAATAATTTTGTTCTATTAAAGTTCCACTGTGAATCTAATGCTGTATCGTCCACATCATGTCAGTAGAGAACGTTTTCAGATTATAATGGACAGTTCTCAAGGCGGGTGTCTGTTGTTGTTGTTATGCTGTACACTCTTTAACAACTGAGGTCTTTAAGCGCATATTGTAGGATGTTAATGTTACAATGTATTACTGCGCTTTAACAACTCAGGTCTTTGAGTGCTCATTCTACTGTAAGTTAATACATATAATTGTCACCAACAAATAACACGATCCAAAAAGTATCTTTACGATTTTGTGTTCAACAATATGACACAATGGACGAAGGAATCTGACAACCATACCGAGACAACAGGGTGAGTATTTTACATCTCTCTGGTTTGGGAGGTTTCAAAATAACAATATACGGTCTTGTGTTCTTTACTGACTTCTACTAGTTGCTAATTACTAGGAACTAAAACGGTGGAAAAGTTGTACTTATTTTTGACATTTACACTACTGTTATAAAGTTTGGTTCAACGATACGTAACAAAAATTTACGACAAAGTTTTCATTTTTATTATTTATTAAATGAAGTCGAGACGAATTCTACTTTTAGATTTTTATTCTTAATGCTAACTGTATTTATTAACCTGGGACACATCCTTACAGACCTTTGTTGTTGAGTCGCAGTAATAACATCAACACAAAAACCTGTCCTCTTACCATATAATGACCAATTAAAAAACATGTAGGAACTATGAAGAACTTTAAGAGCAGTTTTTATCTCTGTTGCAGCCCGAGAGTTAATCACTCATGTATAGAGATAGGATTATAACAATCATTAATCGTCTTGTCCTAATAGCCTTAAAAGTAGTTAATAGTATTATTTTAAGTGAAATTGACAAGTGTTCGATGTTTAAAGATTCATTTAGATTTGAGCATAGAGAGATTTTTCGTCAAAGCCTTGGTATTAATGTACGTGTATGTGTGTGTGTGTGTGTGTACTGTAAATCACACACACTATAAGATACACACGCACGCGCACACTCATTTACACACACTGTGGGAGACCTCGTAAATCACACCATGTATATACGGGTGGCAGTAATTGGCTGTGATTGTGATTAATTTTCCATCATTTTTCAGTGTTTTGGTGAATGATTTAACGACCATAACTTTGTTAGTTACTGAAAATAATGACTACTGAAGTTAGGGGAACAAATAAACAGCTAGAGCCTAAGTTATATATTTTAAAGATGATGCCATAACCTGATGACATGACAGAGTAAACTTAACATTTGACTATCTCTGAAAAAGTTGTTCAAATGTTAAAATAATACGAAAAATATAGGTAAGTTAGATGGTAATGACAGGTGCAGCAGGTAATAGTAATCTCCATATATTTCGTATTAATTTAGTTACTTGTATAATTATAAAAACATTAAAGTGGTTAAAGAAGATGGATATAGTTTGTGTTGCATGTGTCACAATGAGGATAAATACGGTACTGTAGTGGTGAATAGAAATACAACAAAGACAATGAAACATACAATAAAAGCAGTGATATATAGAAAACAAGAGAAATACACAACCTAAAACAAGGAAACATACGCAAAAACAATGAAATAAAACACCAAAACAATACAATATACTTCACTACAACGACATATAAAAGAAAACGTTATGACACGACACAACAGTGAAGTAAAAGGCAAAAACAACGATAAAATATACAATACATCTGAATTATACAACAAAACAACGACGAAATATACAGCCCAAAATACACAACCACACGGCTGGCTGGTCACTGATAAAGGAGACGGGATCAACAGCTTTTAACTCTCTCAGTCAAAGTGTTATGTTATAGGAGACGATTTACCAATAATGTATGGGAATGGGGAAATGGGGAGAGGGGGGAGGGGAATGGGGAGAGAGAGAGAGGATATGGGGGAATGAAGAAGGGGAAAAAGGAGGTGGGGAGAATGGGGGAGACGGGGAGATGAAGGAATAGAATGGGGATGAATTGGGAAAGGAAAAGTGGAATGGGGGGAATGGGATGGGGAGTGGAGGATAAGGAGGGAGAATGGGGTGAAGAAGATAAGACAGGGGATTTGGAAGAGGAAATAGAGAAGGGGGATAGGAAGGGAAGGATAAAGGAGGTGGAATGGGGAGTGGGGGAATAAGAAGAGGTCGATGGGGGTGGGGAGGTGAGGAAATAGGAAAGGGGTTAATAGGTAGGGGAGGAGAGGATAGGGAAGATAAAATAGGAAGTGGAGGAAGCAGGATGAGGAATGAGGAGAAGAGATAAGGGGAGGTGGAACGGAGAGTGAAGAGGAGGATAGAGGGAGTAGAATGGTAGGGGAGGATACGGGAGGGGGAGACTAAAGGGGATCGGGGAGTAGTGGGAGGTAGGGAGATACAACACCGTCTAGGGGTGACAAGTGGTTCTTCCCAGACACTGAAAAAAAAAATTCCTTGGGGTAAAGAAATTATTTTATTGTCTTATATCAAAGAGTTTAGTGATTAACAGTTGCATAGTAGACGACTTTAACTTTAGTTAAGTAGATTGGACCGACCTTACTGGTAACTCTCAATCATAGGATATTCTTGGAACGTTCAGGACTGTTTTCTAAGTCAACATATAGCCAAACCCAGCCAGGAATAATAAAATAGATTTAGTTATGTTAAACAGAGATAACCTTATTAGTAATGTCGATGTAGGGAACGAACACGCTTAACAGAGATCCCAAGGAAGTGAGATTCAAAATTGGACTTTGTCAGTCGGAAGGAAAATTTTATTCAAGTCCCAGATTTTGGAAGGGCAAACTTTGACGGGTTAAAAAGACAGCTGGGGGAAGGAGTGTTGCGTTGGGGGGTGAATTATGTGACCTCACGAGAGAGTGTCAATAACGAGATAAGAAAAGCAAAGAGAAATAATGGAGTTAAGGTAAAATTGAAGACAAACCCTAAAGATTTCTTCCAAATACACCAAACTAAAACTTGTGACAAGATTGAACCACTACAGTCAGTTACCTGCGAGCTAACTGATAACGGGTAAGAAATGAGCAATAATCTGAACCGATATTTTTCATCAGTTCTCATAACCGAAAGCTTAAACATGATACCCGGGGCACCGAATATCTACAGAGATAGTGAAGCAACGATGCCAGTAACCCCTATAAGTCACCAGGTCCCGACGAGATATTTGTCGGAATATTAAAGGAATGTAAGAAAAAACTTAGTATGCCCTTAACAAACTCGTTTAACATGTCATTAAAAACGGGTGTAGTATCAGAATCCTGGAAGATAACGAATGTGATACCAATTTTCAAGAAGGAATATAGATCACTATCCTCTAACTACCGTCCAAAAAAGTTTATCACCAATTGCACGCAAATTGGTGGATGCAATAATTTCAAACTAATTTCAAAATCCCTTCGAGAAACACAAATTGATCAATGATTCCAAACATGAATTCACAAGTGGACGTTCATGTCTGCCAAATTTAATTTAATTCATTTCAACTGTTTCTGAATCAGTGGATGACGAGCACAGTTATGATGTGGTTTATCTTGACTTTAGCAAAGCCTTCGACAGGGTCCCCCATGGAAGACTAATACGTAAAGTGGAGGCTCATGGAATGGGAGGAGATATTCTAAACTGGATTAGGGCGTGGTTACAGGGCAGTAAACAAGGAGTCAGCATTAATGACACTAAATCCGATTGGGGTAACGTCACTAGTGGAGTACCCCAGGGCTCAGTACTTGGACCATTACTATTTTTATATACATAAACGACATAGATATAGGCGAACACAGTAACATAAGTAAATTTACCGATGACACAAAAATAGCACGTGTAATTAAATCGGACGCGGACTCGGCAAAATTAAACGAAGATCTAAACAATTGTTTTCACGTGGTCTGAATGACAGGTGAAATTTAATGTGGACAAATATAAAGTACTTAGTCTAGGAGATGTAAACAGAGTAACCAGATATCAGATGAACAACGTTATTATAGAGAAATTCGACTGTGAGAAAATTTTAGAGGTAATGATAAGAAGGAATCTTAAGCCAAGACAACAATGCGTATTTGTTCGAAACAAGGTTAACAAAGTACTTGGGTTCAAACAAAGGAGTGTTAGTTACAAGACTAGCGAGGTCATCCTAGAACTATATATTGCGTTTGTGAAACCTCACTTGGATTATGCTGTTCAGTTTTGGTCACAGTACAGTACTACAGAATGGTTATCGAATCACTAGAAAGAATTCAGAGGAGAATAGCAAGACCAATCCAGGGCATTAGGAATCTTGAGCAAAAAGACAGATTAAAGCATCGGAATGCGCACTCCCTCGAGAGACGTAGAGTGAGGGGCGACATGATCGAGGTGTATAAATGGAAGTCAGGGCTAAACAAAGGTGATATAACAAAGAGACTTAAACTATCCAACCAGGGGCGAACTCGTAGCAATGGTCTTAAATTAAACAAATTTAGATTTAGGCGCTAGATAGGTGAACACTGGTTAGAGTAGTGGATGAGTGGAACACGTTACCAAACATCGTCATTAACTCGAAAACGCTAGACAGCCTCAAATATATGTTGGCTAGATATATGAGCGATAGGGGTTGGATGTAAACGGGACTGCCTAGTACATATATGGGCCAATTAGGCATACTACCTGCTGTTTCCTCTATCCTTATGTTCTTACAATAAAGGAGTGCATGGTGAGCCTGTTCTCTGCTGCCTCTGTGACCGACAGCAGGAAACAACAGGACCAAGCAGAGTAAATGACTGTGGTTTCTGTGAGGCCATTCAAGCCAGCCGTAGTGGGCAACAATGTGATGGTTCTCCGTTCGTTGATCGTGGACAAGTAGAGTTTACAAATGCGAGGTCAGTAACCCTGCAGGTGAAGGAAAATGGAATCTACAACCTTGGAACGAAACATGGAATTTTGAAACTGCTTTACACGCGAATTCAGTTCACCCCATGCATGTATGGAGAAGTTCCTTTCCATTGCAGATGTACCAGAAGGGAAGGAGTTAAATCTGCGTAAAGTTGCCATTGCAGACTCCACGGGGCATGGACAGGGTTTCATCAAGCGTAACTGCTCTAAGTTTGGTCACAGCAAACCTCTGTAAGTGTTACAGATCATGTGCAACAGCAGATATAACTGCAGCTCCACTTGTCTGAGTAATAACAACTGGTAATTGTTTTTTGTTTTGTGTATTGACAAGACTTTCCTTCTCGTTCTTCATCCTTCAATAAAATGTTGTGTTCCATTCATTTGTGTTTTTATCATCGGAAATAAATACACATATTTCGTAAATATTGTCTGGGCTTTTTGTTAATTAACCAGTAAGAATAACAGTCATTTTGCAAAACGACCAGGTTCTTGGCTTGCTTGCAAGATGACCGTTTTTTTCGCAATAAATAAATAAATAAGTGTGTGTGTGTGTGTGTGTGTGTGTGTGTGTGTGTGTGTGCGAGAGAGAGAGAAGTAAATCTTTCTTCCAGTGCAACATCGCTAGGCACAAAAGTTCCAAAACTACCCAGCAACGTGTAGACTGTGGTGAGGGGAAGGATAAGGGTATATGCTCGCCGTGGATCCTGTTCCTTGGGGGGGGGGGGGGGTTACTGCTTCTGACTGTACCTACACCACCCCCATACCATGAGAAAAACAACCATAACCCCAGGAAAAAGAAAAGAAACTTGTCAAATCGCCTTGTCACAACTTTATCGAAATTTACGCTAAAAAAAAAAGAGATTTCACTCAGACTGACACGCAAAAAAACCAAACAGATTCTTACCTGTGAGTAGATTCCTTCAGTACACACACACACACACACGACCCGACCGGACCCTGGAAAGGAACGGGAGAATGAGAATGAGGGAGGCAGTGCATAAATAAATACCATCGATATTATATGTACTAAAATACATTTCAAACCCTTATTACAGCATAAATAGTTTGTAATAGTATAGTCAAGACCAGACAAATGCTTCAATGGAATGTTTTTCTCCACAACACCACATGCAAACTCGTATTTCCAGACCACATTCCACCGTCTATCACGAGGCTCAGGTGATCCATCTCTCAAGCTCTCATGCCGTCGTGAATGTCGAGGCTAGTGTGAAATATCGCCTAATACTATGCCATGATGACAGGTGATTTCTTAACCAATAATACTTACTGACCAACTTATATCCTGTAATGGCTCTACTTGGTTGTACTGGCTCTATCTGGCTCTACCATGTCTATCCAGCTCTATCGTATCATTTCCCCACGATTTATTGACATTACTATACAGAAATAAAGAAACTAGATATTGCCTTTGTCAGATATATAAACGAAATGAAATAAACAAAACAAAAAATAAAAATACCACAAAAAACGGATTGATAAATAAGGAATGAAATGAAAACAAAATAAAAACTGCCTCGTGTGTTTGTTTTTTGTGATGAAAGCAAATAATACACAAGAATACGTTTACTGAGTTAATGACCGAAAAAAGAAGATGTTTACATATATGATTGAGGAGGAGGCAGCTTAAGCCAGTGTTGTCCCAGTGTACTCAATCATCCGTGAGTACTTGTGAGGTAGTACTTTAATCTAGATTTTTATGTGTTAAGAAATTCAACACTCTAACTCTACCTGGAGTGGTTGGTTGGGTTAGGTTAGATTAGGTTAGATTAGGTTAACTTTAGGGCTTTTAAAATAAGCTAGAGTGCCTAATCTTGGCATGATCCGATTTCTACATCCAACTTTTCTAACAGTCATATTCTTTATTTCGTGGCCGAGATATGGCAGAATGAGTGGGTGGCCTTATGACTGTGTACACACCAGACCATCAAAGAAACACCGTGATTAATATTTGTTGACAGACAGTAATGACCACCACAGATGCCCACCAAAACAAGACAGCACCTGACCTGTGACATCATATGCAGTCAATCTACAAAGGAAGGTGTTAAGGCTAAGGTTCGTAAGTGACAGTTATTTAAAAACAATAAAGATTATCAGTAAAAATTTCTTATTTAACAACCTTGTGTACGTGGTTCCTTCTATGCTGAATAAAATCGTATGACGTTAGCCAAATAAAGATATTAAAAGTGTCTCGTCCCTGTAGTGGAGGAGTTACGGGAGATAGTCTACTAGTGTTAATAGTATTCTTCATAGTCTTGTAGTACTAGTCCTGAAATTCTTGGATATGAAGGAAAAAAAAACACTACAATCGCTCGTAGTAAATATTTCGTTCAAATTACGACTCAAACTTAGGTAGTGAGGCCAGAAACTTTGAGAAAAAGACTCGCCAAAAAACAAGTGAAATTCCAATGAAAAAAATATGCGTTTGGAAGTTGAGAGAAACGCCAATACTAGTGGTGGTGTGACTAGTGCTGTTGGCTGAAAGGTTTTCCAGCAACAGTTAAAACAAAAAATGTCTAATATTTATATCTTCATAAAGTTAGGTATTCATAAAAGGCAATAGGAAGTAAGACACAAATATTGGATCACCTGAAGACTGGTCCAAACTCAGCTTATTTCACCTGGTGGTTAAACATACTGACGCTACCTGGAGGGAGGAGGGAGGAGGGGGAGGGGGGGGGGAGGTTAGGTTAGTTAATATTAAGCTGATTTAAGATGAGGGGGGATGAGGCTCTTCAGTATATAGTGTAATATATGTTGTTCACCGCACGAGAGACAACATCATACAGCGATCTGGTTGAGTCCCGATTCATTAAAACCCATCCACTTTATTTATATTTTCATCTCTAAAACTTCACCATTATTTGTTTTTCTTAATTTAACTAAAGGCATCAATTCAGTATCGTAACACCCAAGGTTGTTTCTATTGCTGATCTCTTGACAGGCTATTGCGTCTCCGCAGCAATGGTTTAAGCGCAGTCTTTGCAGTGTCTTAGATTATATTCTTACGAGCAGTTAGTCTTTTATGATGTTTGAAGGTTTACAGCTGCTTGCTGGGATATCTCATACGGTCAGCGGTTCCTAAAATAACCTAAATGTGCATTGCTTCTGTAAATGTGGTTTTGCACACTCGATGGTCCCAGCATTAAGCTTCAACAAGGTTAATGGGGCGTGATATACAACCATTGATTCCTAGAATACCGTCGTTGGCCTCTAAGTCACAGCATCTCACTCAGTTCTAACTATCCGTTAAAGTGTCTCAACATCAAACACCGCCTTCAATAGATCATTTACCTGCAGTCAGCAACAGGTCAGAAATACGGTCGAAAATACAGAGAAGCACGATCTTGTAAACATTAAAGGCACGTGTCTCAGCGAGGTGGGTAACATATCTGGCTCTTTCATCGTCTTGGTGAAGGAGAAAAGCGTTCATGCGTTTATTCTTTAGTCGGAGGTCATGTCTCGCTCCTAGCCACGTCAGGTAAAGGTGCCGCAGGTAACAGAACAAATAGATAAATATAATTTAATATATATTGCTCTATTGTATAGACACCCATAGTGTCCATATAATGCATATTATATCAGCAAATACAATAATAACTCCCTATAGTTCACTTAAATCTTTTTCTGTATATTAACAGAAGTTGTCACTATTATGAATGATTTAAACGCACTACACACAACGCAAACTTCCATTACACCACATCGCTTAACATAATAAATAACAAGTTACTTAATGCACAAAGGCAGAATATACCATACAAAAAACTCCCATCAAAGTAACAATGACCCCAAATGGATAAATAATTATTTAAGGAATATTATTGGACACAGGAAGGCTATAGGTAGGAGAAGAAATCGTGGCGACTTTTACCTCCGAGTTACAAGACTACCGAGGTTATCCTAAAACTAATCTTGCGCTTGTGACACGTCACTTGGATTATGCAGTTCAATTTTTGTCATCGGACAAAAGAATGGTTATCGAATCCCTAGAAAACATACAGAGAAGGATGACAAGACTTAACCCGGGCATTGGGAACCTTGAATATAGAGACAGATTAAAGCATCGGGATGCACACTCCCTCGAGAGACGTAGAGTGAAGGGCGATATGATTAAGGTGTATAAATGGAAGCCAGGGCTAAACAAAGGTTCTGTAATATAACAAAGGTACTTATATTATCCAACCAGGACCAAATTCGTAGCAATGGTTTTAAATTAGACAAATTTAGATTTAGGCGCGAGATAAGTAAACATTGGTTTGGAAATAGAGTAGTGGATGAGTAGAACAAGTTACCAAACATCAGCATTAATTGGAACACAATGACAGCTTCAACTATAGGTTGGATGGATATATGAGCGATAAGGGTTGAGTGTAAACGGGACTGCCCAGTGTGGACCAATAGGCCAGCTGCAGTGTCCTCCATTCTTATGTTATTATGTTCTTAACTAACTGATAACGATGGACAGATAATTTTTTATCCGTTTTCACAACAGAAAATTTAAACCTGACATCCGAGGCACCGACTATATACAGAGATAGTGAAGAAAATAGATTAAGTGAGATAGTAGTGACAACAACGCTGTGAATAAACAACTAGATAAACAAAAACCTAATAAGTCACCAGGTCCCGAGTATTAAAGTATTGTAAGGAAGAACTTAGTAGCCCTTAGCAAACTTGTTGAATATATAGTCTAGTAGTCCTCGTCTTAGAAGAACAAGGGAGACTGCTATTCAATTTATCTTCCTCTTAGTCCTTTGTTTCAGGCTTACATTAAAAGTACAATGATATCATTTCTTGTTGCCATATAAGGTATAATGGTTTAGTTTTCCTGACAACATTTATGGCATGACATTTAAGGTAGGAGAAAAACAACAAATAGTTATGCTGACTTAAAGAAAACTTTCCTCAAAAGTCTTTCCATTATACTAATAAGTCCACCAAGTTAACATCTAGTTCACACCTTCAAGGAATATCAAACCTCTTAAGTTCCTCCTCAAATTTCGCCATCTAAAGTCAGCATCTTCTGGAGGGACTCTGCTTCTTGGTATACCTGTCGTCCACTGCAGTAAATCATAAATGTGGTGAATCATACAGACTTGATCCTTCAGGTACCAGCTCGTGTAAGACAGCTCGTGGTCACTGCTGGCACTGTTATCACACACGGCACTGCCTCCCTCACTGGCACTGTTATCACACACGGTCACTGCCTCCCTCACTGGCATTGTTATCACACACGGCACTGCCTCCCTCAGCTGTATGTCTAGACATCAAAGGCCGCCTTCAATAGATCATTACCGCTTTATGCACGTGTGTAGACAACTTGACAAAAGAGGGAAGAAACCTTGAGAACTGTCCAAACATTGGATACAACTCATCCTAAACATTTTACAAGATGTTTATTTTGTTATTCATCTCACACGAAAACTATACAATATAACATACGCCCTGAAGACGTGCACTGTAATTTCATTTTCCTTTAAGCTAAAAAAATTAATCTGAAACGGAATTTTAATGTTTTCATGCTGTACTTCAGTCTAAGTCAATTTGATATAGTTTAAATTTATGTTTATTTCTCAACAGCGTGTCTCAACCTTACATGATGTTCTCAAGACACAGAGAAACTGTATAACGTGTGTATACCCTGCTGGTCTAGCCCGGGCCCACGAGGCACCCAGCTACCGTGTGTTGCAAGAGGAGGCGCTGTAGGAGTCTTGTTAGTGAAAAGGCTGTACTGGCAGGGGGAGACTTTCACAAGTTGTTTCCCTGTTCACCACGAGGGCTAGCCACCAATGGTAGTGAAAGTGAGAGAAAGCAAGCAGCGCCTGCACCTTAACACTAACAGAATGCTGCTACACTAAGCGCATTACACGCACGCACACAGTGACTTGACAACTTTTAATCATTTACTAAACTTCCCCCGAATCCTTGAGACAGATTACAACTGTCTCCCCTCGCGCATCATTAAAAAACAGTTAGCTACTATTTTGATGACCCCTGACACCTGAGACGCAAAGAAAATTAGACAATAACATTATAGTAAACAAGATGTAAACACTCTGTAAACACAGTGTCAAGTTTGTAAACAACGAGAACCAAACTCCATATACTTTAATAACATTTACAGCAACAACAGAACGAAACAGGAGAGGTACAGTAGCAAAGGTACACTACAGGAGATACAGCAACAACAGTACACAATAGGAGATACAGCAACAGGAGATACAGCAACATGAGGTACAGCAACAACGGTACGCAACATGAAAAGTACAGCAACAACGGAACACGTCGCAACAAAAGTGTTCAGACACGCGTGATAACTCAATGGAAAAATCACACAAACGATTACTTTCTGCCGTTTAGATTCTGACAGTAAACATAAACACAAACATTCTAATGACGGTAAACACAAACATTCTAATGACAGTAAACATAATAAACACAACACGTATTCCAAACACTACCTAAGTCTTCTCCAAACACTCACACTCCACCTCCTTCAAACATCCCTCACCTCCTTCAAACATCCTCCACCTCCTTCAAACATCCTCCACCTCCTTCAAACATCCTCCACCTCCTACAAACATCCTCCACCTCCTACAAACATCCTCCACCTCCTTCAAACATCCTCCACCTCCTTCAAACATCCCTCACCTCCTTCAAACATCCTCCACCTCCTTCAAACATCCTCCACCTCCTTCAAACATCCTCCACCTCCTTCAAACATCCTCCACCTCCTTCAAACATCCCTCACCTCCTTCAAACATCCCCCACCTCCTTCAAACACCCCTCCACCTCCTTCAAACACCCTCCACCTCCTTCAAACATCCCCCACCTCCTTCAAACATCCCTCACCTCCTTCAAACATCCCCCACCTCCTTCAAACATCCTCCACCTTCCTTCAAACATCCCTCACCTCCTTCAAACATCCCTCACCTCCTTCAAACATCCCCCACCTCCTTCAAACACCCCTCCACCTCCTTCAAACACCCTCCACCTCCTTCAAACATCCCCCACCTCCTTCAAACATCCCCCACCTCCTTCAAACATCCCCCACCTCCTTCAAACATCCTCCACCTTCCTTCAAACATCCCCCACCTCCTTCAAACATCCCTCACCTCCTTCAAACATCCCCCACCTCCTTCAAACATCCCTCACCTCCTTCAAACATCCCCCACCTCCTTCAAACACCCCTCCACCTCCTTCAAACACCCTCCACCTCCTTCAAACATCCCCCACCTCCTTCAAACATCCCTCACCTCCTTCAAACATCCCTCACCTTCTTCAAACACCCTCCACCTTCCTTCAAACATCCTCCACCTCCTTCAAACATCCCTCACCTCCTTCAAACACCCTCCACCTTCCTTCAAACATCCCCCACCTCCTTCAAACATCCCCCACCTCCTTCAAACATCCCCCACCTCCTTCAAACATCCCCCACCTCCTCTAAACCCCACCCGACCTCCTCCAAAAGCTCTGACTTAGGTTAATGTCTGGAGGAAACACTGTACACTAGTCTCCTCTACACTACACACAACTCATTGGCGCCAACTTGTCCAATGAATATGCTAATTCCTGCTGGTGTATGGCCAGTGTAATGTTTATAGAAGAAATTTGCATGTTTATCACTTAATCACTCGTATAATGGTTACCCCCTCTTGTACGAGGATGGCCAGCACAAGGGCCACCTAGGCGTGACTATGGTTAAGGTGTAGAAGCTGTCGCCAACACAACAACCACACCCTAAGTTAACGAGTTGCATGACCCAGTGTCAAAAAATTGTAATACACATAGACACCACATACACATACTAACCATACATAGGCTATGCACACATACACACACTAACCATACATAGGCTATACACACATACACACACTAACCATAAATAGGCTATACACACATACACACACTAACCATACATAGGCTATACACACATACACACACTAGCCATACATAGGCTATACACACATACACACACTAACCATACATACACTTAACCTAATGCTAACCTAACCTAAAACAACACAACATTAACATAACCTAACAATTACACATAGTACCTAAAAAAAAGTTTCAATCACAACCTGAAATAACAGATGACACTGACTGACAGATGCTATATATGGCTCACACTATCAAATCCATCACGTGTGTTTTAATGTACCGCCTGATACATAAATTGAGCCATTAGCAGGTTAACGCTCTAGGGATAACGAGCTTAACTACCTAATAACACACCTGCTTATCCCAGGTTAATGAGCGATAATGATAACTGACCTAGTGGAAGTTTTTATGTTATATGCATCATGATATACAGTTTGCTAATTTAAATTTAATGATCTGATTGGGTCGGATTAGGTATTAGAACTTAATCAATACGGTATATCAGTTATAAATTCCTCTAACTATCGGTACATCAATCTATATGAAGTATTTTAATATTCAATCTAAAATGCTCCCAACTTTTCAGACTAAGTGTTAAACTAAGAAAAAAAATGCTCAAATGCTCCTCCGTTTGGGTCAACCTCAGTAGTTATCAAACGGGTAAGGGAGACTGTGTTGTGGGTGAGGGAGACTGTAGTGGGTGAGGGAGACTGTAGTGGGTGAGGGAGACTGTGTAGTGGGTGAGGGAGGGACTGTGTAGTGGGTGAGGGAGGGACTGTGTAGTGGGTGAGGGAGACTGTAGTGGGTGAGGGAGACTGTAGTGGGTGAGGGAGACTGTGTAGTGGGTGAGGGAGGGACTGACTATAGTGGTCAGTATACACGACAGACACACCTGTAAGTTCAGATGTAATCCTCGTTAATTAACCCTGGCGTCAGGTAAGGGATTAACGAACGGAAGACAGGGAGATGAGGATGATAAAGGAAGGGAGTGATTCAAGGGACGTAATGTATATAGTTTGTCTCTCATGTTTTATGTGTTTAGAGAGATTTACAAAGGAGATTACATACAGTACAGGTTGGTGGGCTAATTCCTAAGAAAAAACACCAGTCAGAAGATATAATGGCGAGAATCTCTGGTGTTTTCAGGTATCCAAAACTAATTAATATTTGAATAAAAATACGCAGGTAAAACGGTAAATAAAATGTTATTATACGATTTATGAATATGGAAATAAAAGGCAATAAAAGTTAAGAATTAAAAATAAAATATATAAGAAAATAACAAAACAAAAATAACAATAAATAATTCCCTTAATAAAATCCAAATATTCTTTTCAATCAAAAAATTCGCCTTCAGGTGATCGTGTCGGGTCGGGGCAGATTGGTCCCGTCTGGGCTGGGCTGGGTTAGTTTAGGTTATGTTATGGTTACGTTAGGTTAGGCTATATTATGGTCAGGTTACGTTAGGTTGTCACGTTAACTTAGAATAACGAAACAAACATTAAAAGATTTCGGTCGTCACGTCTCAGGTAAGTAGGTCGAACATTCTCCCACCATCAATAAGGCGACGTGAGACCAATTAGCGCAGGTAAAAGTTACAGGTGCAAAGGCGTTCTCTCAACCTTGACGATAATTTCTAAGGCTCTGTTTCTTATCTCTCAACCTTGAGGATAATCTCTAAGGCTCTATCTCTCAACCAGGGCGATAGTTTCTAATAACCCTGTCTACTTCTCAAGGCGGGCTTGTCTCTTAACGTACTCACTAAAAATACTTCCAGGAACTTAATCTATACTGTATATAATGCTTAAAAGGGGGAGGGGGGGGGTCCCATTTACCACCTCCTTCCTTATTTCGCGACTTCTTCTTTCTTTCTCTTCCCTCCTCCTCCTCCTCCTCCTTATTTAGCGACCCTTCCAGCTCTTCTCTTCCCGTCCCTTCCCTTCCCTCCTCCTTCCTTATTTAGCGCCTCTTCCAACTCTTCACTTTCGTTTCTTCCTAATTTGCCTCCTCTTCCTCCTTATTTAGTTCCTTTTCCTAATCTTTTCTTCTAACTACTCCTTCCTTCCTTCCTGACTCTTCCCTCCTTCCCTTGATAGCTTATGAACAAAACACCGTCTTAAAATATTTTGCTTAGAGAAGAGAGAGAGAGAGAGAGAGAGAGAGTACCGACACGCGTTAAGTTACCACCAATCTGTTGTGACAATTTATCGCTCATGTAACACGCTATTTCTCCCCAGGTAAACAAATTAATGGTTCCTTAATGGAGTAATAATCTACCTTCCTACCACACCTGAGGCGCCGCTAACACATTATACTACACGAGACGAAAATTATACCACACAAACATATTTATGAATTATATTACAAGAACTATCGACATTGACTAATAATAACGATACAAAAATAATGATATACCGATAAATAAAATATTCACACCGATACTAAATGACATCGGTACATACTAAATGACATCGATACATACTAAATGACATCGGTACATACTAAATTACATTACATTACATTGGTAACTTAAAATAAATCATCTAGGCATTTATTATATCTTGGTAGGGTTACATATCGATCAGATGAACAATAATATATGAGAAACGAAACGAAATGAAGTGAGAAATTAACGTACAACCGAGCAAAAAAAAAAAAAAAACACGCAACTTTAGTATCTGGAAAGAGGTGGTGGAGGTGTGGTCATTAATTAACCTGGAGTGATCCTTTGAGACGCAAGGTAAATACCCCCAGGAGTAACCATTCCCCCCCCCCCCCCACCCTACTCTCTCTCTCTCTCTCTCTCATATTCTCCCCACTTTCTCTGCCTCCTCCATTCTTATCCTCCCCTCTCATCCTCCATTGGTTAGGTTAGGTTAGGTGTGGTTTAGGGAGGGGAGGGGAGGGTAGGGTAGGTTACATTAGGTTAGGTAGGGTTAGGTGAGGTCAGATCAGGTTATATTTGGTGAAGATAAATTATATCAGTATAGGTAAGGTAAGGTAAGGTAAGGTAAGGTAAGGCAAGGCAAGGCAAGGCAAGGTGGGGTAAGGTAAGGGTAAGGTAAGGGTAAGGTAAGGTAAGGTAAGGTAATACTGCCACGCAAGCTTCATGTTAGCAAGCAGGAGTGTAAACGTAAGTAACAGTGTCGGGTATCCAAACATTGATGTTAATTAACTCAACGTATGCATACAGAGAGAGAGAGAGAGAGAGAGAGAGAGAGAGAGAGAGAGAGAGAGAGAGAGAGAGAGAGAGAGAGAGAGAGAGAGCACCTGCAACGTTGTATCAATATTAGTTTACTTACTTTGCAGATTCTTATTTGGTAAACATCGTTGGCAACACTGCACACAACACCACCTGCTCCCAAAAACATCAACTGCACCTTTCAACCCCACCTGCCCTTGACAACACCATCTGCTCCTGACAAACACCAGTTGCTACTACAACACCACCTTCCACTGACAACGCCACTTGCTTTTGACAACACCACCTACTCATGACAACACCACCTACTCATGACAACACCATCTACTCATGACAACACCACCTGCTCATGACAACACCACCTGCTCATGACAACACCACCTACTCATGACAACACCATCTACTCATGACAACACCATCTACTCATGACAACACCATCTACTCATGACAACACCATCTACTCATGACAACACCACCTGCCCATGACAACACCACCTACTCATGACAACACCACCTGCTCATGACAACACCACCTACCCATGACAACACCACCTGCTCATGACAACACCACCTACTCATGGCAACACCATTTACTCATGACAACACCACCTGCCCATGACAACACCACCTACCCATGACAACACCACCTACTCATGACAACACCACCTACCCATGACAACACCACCTACTCATGACAACACCACCTACTCATAACAACACCACCTGCTCATGACAACATCACCTGCTCATGACAACACCATCTACTCATGACAACACCACCTGCCCATGACAACACCACCTACCCATGACAACACCACCTACTCATGACAACACCACCTACTCATGACACCACCACCTACTCATGACAACACCACCTGCTCATGACAACACCACCTGCTCATGACAACACCACCTGTTCATGACACCACCACCTACTCATGACAACACCACCTGCTCATGACAACACCATCTACTCATGACAACACCACCTGCCCATGACAACACCACCTACCCATGACAACACCACCTACTCATGACAACACCACCTACTCATGACAACACCACCTACTCATGACAACACCACCTACTCATGACAACACCACCTGCTCATGACACCACCACCTACTCATGACACCACCACCTACTCATGACAACACCACCTACTCATGACAACACCACCTACTCATGACAACACTGGTAGAATGGTTTGGAATATTAACAATAGTCTGAGTCCCCATTATCCTCGGTTAGATTAGGTTAGGTTAGGTTAGGTTAGGAGGGAGGGAAGTAAGTAGGGAATGAAGGAAGGAGGTAGTTGAGAAGGAAGGATGGAGGTAGGGAAGGAAATAATGCAGAAAAAAACGATGATATGGAAAGATAATAATAAGAAAGAAAGAAGGAGGAGATAGAAATGAGGGAATAATAAACAAAGAAGTGATAATAGAAGAAAAGTAAAGATGGAAATACGATAAAGGGAAGAAGGAAGAAAGATGAAATAAAAGAAACAGAGGCAGAAGAAAAACGGACAATAATAAAACACGTGAAGAAGAAATTATGAAAGGAGAGAGAGAGAGAGAGAGAGAGAGAGAGAGAGAGAGAGAGAGAGAGAGAGAGATTAAAGAAAAAACATCTTAAGGTCGGTTAGTTTCTTTTCTCACAAGATGCAAACGTCACAGAAAAATCGGTAACGTCAGCAATAGCGAGAATACCCCCCCCCCCTCTCCATTACCCCTCGTCTTCCTTAGCTCCCCCTCACACCTCACCCACCAAAGCTCTTACCCCACGACCTTTATCTTTCCCCTCAGCCCTTCCTCTCTGCCCCTCCCCCAGGTTTCCTTCCTCTCTGCCCCTCCCCACCTCCCCCCCCTCCCCAGCTTTCCTTCCTCTCTGCCCCTCCCCACCTTCCTCCCCCCCTCCCCAGCTTCCTCTATGCCCCTCCCCACCCCTCGCTGAGATGCTGACGTAGCTGAAGGGACCCTCGAGTTGATACTGTAGGAGTCTGAAGAGGATTTTACTTTATTCTATTTCAGATATTAAATATATGTATTTCTGAGTATTCCTTCAGTTAGGATATTTTCTGATTTGGGTGAATTTTAGGTAATTATTGACGACTGAGCTGCTAACATTGGTTGACAAGAAAACAAGTGGCAGAAGCGTTGTTACAAGACCAAAGAAACCTAACCTAACCTAACCGAACCTAACCTAACCTAGCCTAGCCTAACCTAACCTAGACCCCCCAGTATATTAAACAGAATGAGGTTACTATGATAAGGAGAGCAGCCGCCCAGCCCGAGCTGCTCATAAACGTACACTGAGCCGCCTGACCGTAGCTGTAGGCGTCGATCGGAAACACACACACACACACACACACACGTACGCAGGCACTTATGCACACACACACAGACACTCACACATGATTCTCAGTCCATTATAAACGTTAACTGTTAATCGTAATAATCCTCGTAAGTGGTATATAAATCTGACGCTTCAATTAGGGTGATTACCTGCTGTAATTTGAGTCAGGTAACTTTACTGAAGAGCTAAAACAGTACACGTTTTCGCAAGTTGACCGATATTAAACATTAAAAACCTAATCAGATGTATAGAACCCAAACTTAACCTAACCTAAAGAGACCGATAGTACCCTAAATAGACCTAACCTGCCCTACCCTACCCTACCCTAACCTAACCAAACCTACATTACCCTACCCTACCCTAATCTAACCAAACCAACACTACCCTACCCTACCCTAATCTAACCAAACCAACACTACCCTACCCTACCCTACCCTACCCTAACCTACCCTACCCTACCCTAACCTACCCTACCGTAACCTAAACACACCTAACCTAACCTAACGTAGTAGAATACAATCTTAACTACAATATATAAAGCTTATTCAGATTTCAACGTAACTTAAGAGTGAGTACGATAAATCTGACTATACAGGGTGTTAAAAAAAGGCATATACAAAACGTGCGTGTTCTACAGGCTGATCAAAAAGCTGTAGGGCAATTTTTTTTATATTACTGTATTTTAAAATGTAAGATATATTTTTTGGGGGGTGAACTTTGCTAAAAAAAATCCCCATTGGAGCCAGTAAACATCTTCATTAGATACTATGTTATATATTAATCAGCCATGTTCCAAAATACTTAAAAAAAAAAACAAAAAAATTTCTATCAATTTTGTAAGATAATAAAAAAAAATAAAGTTGTAATACTCAGAAAAAAAATTCCGTATAGTAATCAACTATTCCATTGTGGGTTTTAACTTCGAATCACCTGAAGATTAACCATCCCCAGCTTGTTCCACCTGATGATTAACAACCTTAATGCTACCCGAGGGTTAGGTTAGGTTAGCGTAGTTAATATTATGGAGTAATAATCATTTCATCCCACATTTCACAATATTTTCTGTGTTGATTTATTCATTATAGAAGGTAGAGCTCAAGAGTTCAATTGCCTACTAACTATATACAATTGTTATCTCAAGGGTTCATAAGGTTTAGAAGGCTTCGAACCTCTTCAAATAAACCTAAAATAAACTGAATTCTCGATTACCCCCAAAAGCAGCAAAAAATAATATATTTCACCTTATACAGAGCTGTCAAATTAATTGGTTAAAGTTGACGTTAGTGAGAATCTCTCTCTCTCTCTCTCTCTCTCTCTCTCTCTCTCTCTCTCTCTCTCTGATCAGGTAAATCGTTCACTTAAAATAAATGAGACGTTAAGAGCCTTTACCTAAGTACCTCCTTCAAGGTTGGCACTTCCTCCTTAATCGAAGGAGGAACTCGAGGGAGCCAAAGTTTGTGGCCTTACCAACGACTCACAGTAATGGTCGAGTAGGTTAGGTTAGGTTAGGTTAGGGGGTAAAAGGGATATAGTTAATATATTTTTGTCTTTTGCTTAATGATTTATTTTGTTGATTCAGGGATAAACTTCTTGATTTAGGGATGTGCTTTACTTAGGGATATACTTAAAGACATATTAATTACTCGTCTAAAAATATAATTATTCAAATGATTTAGTGATAATTTAAACTTCTATTGTTTTTAGAACCACTTAAGTATTTTTTTTTAATAATATTGAAACACATAACTATTTTCCAATACCCAATTTGTTTAATGATTTATTTAAAGGTCTTGTAATTATTCTTATTTAGGAATATAATTACTCTCATGATTCAGGGACAAAATACCACTTAATCATAAATTTATTGAGGGATATTTAAATACCTCTTAATAAGTCATTGTGTGTGTGTGTGTGTGTGTGTGTGTGTGGTGCCGTTCTCCTCGTACTATTTATTATCAAATAAAAAAAATCGGTTTTAATTAATTTCCAAACACACACACACACACACACGAGGGCCTCAAAACCAAACACTCGGCTTTGACTTAGTGAACTGGCAGTAAGTTTTGATTTTTCCTTGTCAAATTACAGCTTTAACTGGATGTCCTTCACCAAACTCCTTAGTGAAAAAAAAAAGTAATTCAATTCCACCTGAAGTGATTAAAGTTTAAATATCCTTCATTTTCACAGGATGAGAAACAACGCTTCAGGTACAGACACGATCAAAGAGAGTTCCAAAAAATTATAACAATGTGAAATAATTTTATCATTACAGAAACATCACTCAGTTTAAGAGATACAGGAACAATACAGAGTTGAAACTGACAGCACTGTATACCACGTTCATCACTACAGAACTAGCAATACGGTTACAACAAAGAATGCAAGCACAAAAACAGTGATTTAAGATGGAGTCAATAAAAAAAATCATTGAGAATAATAAAGATGATAAGTCAAGGAACAAAACTACGAAAATAAAAATAAAATATAAAAAAATACCTCACCGGAATATAACCCGTACCTCAAATACAACCCCGGGATAAACGTTATGCTTATCGTTCTTAGTAGTGAGGGGAGGGGGGAGGGGTGTTAAACTAAGCCTCTGAACCCGGCCTAACACACGACCAACACGATCGCAAAGTTTCGAAATCTCTAACTATGTCCTCTGATTTAACTATAGCTGTTGTCTCCAAGTTGTGGTTCAGTTTGCTCCGAAGCGCCTCTTAACTGCTCTTGGTAATGTGGTGATGGGCATTGAAACTACCCCGAAGCTCCGAGCCAACTGCCACACTGTCTTGGAGTTTCGGGACTATTTCTCAAGCTTTGGGTATTACAGAGAAACGTCCCGGCTATAAGCAAGGGCAAACTACGCCAGAATTCCCAGAGTCATTAAACTTACAATGCACAAACCTGGAAAGAAATCCTGTTTAGTGTTGTTGAGTTAAACCAGTAAGAGAGTTATGGTGTAAATCTGGGTTTTATATCAGCAGTTATTGTGTAGCTTTCTGCATTATTTCCCCAGTTAGTGCAAATTTCTACATTCCCTATTTATCGTAAATCTCTGCAATATTTCTCCAGTTATTATAAATTTCTGCATTATTTCCCCAGTTACTATTTTTTTTTGCAATTTTTCCCTAGTTAGTGTAAAATTTCTACATTATTTCCCCAGTTATAGTGTAAATCTGTGTATTATTTCCCTAACACTGACTGATGCCACGATTTTACATCAAGAGAAAAATACCTCCGGGAACACAGTCGTTAAGAGACACACCCACACCTGCACTTTTCCAGTAATCGAGGAAGAAACTCACATGAGAAACCCAAAGTTTGGCATTTTTACTGAGGCTGGAGAGAGTAAAGGAGGAGGAAGAGGAGGAGGAGGAAGAAGAAAAGAAAGAGGAGGACAAAGAGAAGGAGGAAGAGGAGGAAGAAAGAGAAGAAGATGGAAGAAGAGGAGGAGGAGAAGACAGAAGTGTTATGTAAATCTTTCACCAACTTTGAGGTCAAATTGCTGCAGTGTTGAAGTGAATTGTCTTCTTCAGCGACGTCGGATTAAAATAATCTAAACAAAGACTGATGTTTTTACCTTAAAAGAATCAACACAAAGACTAATGTTTACCTTAAAAGAATCTAAACAAAGACTGATGTTTACCTTAAAAGAATCAACACAAAGACTGATGTTTACCTTAAAAGAATCAACACAAAGACTGATGTTTACCTTAAAAGAATCAACACAAAGACTGATGTTTACCTTAAAAGAATCAACACAAAGACTGATGTTTACCTTAAAAGAATCAACACAAAGACTAATGCTTACCTAAAGGATACAGGCGAGTGATTGGAGAATGATTCGATAGCAGGGAGGAGCAGAGAAAGAAGATGAAAGATTAGCACAGAAATGGGAGGTGTGAAAGATGGAATAGAGGTATTAGAATAAAACAACAAAATATACAGGATAATGAAAGAATAAAGGGAAGAGAGACGCATATCTCCATCATTATGTACATGGGATTTGTGCGTTAGTACAGAAGGAAACTGGAGTACAGTATCCGGAGTCATACTAGACCTGACATGTTCGGCTGAGCCACACTGGACAGTATTCACTATCTGACACAAGCGGAAATTGAAACCTGTGTCAACCAGATGTTTTGCTAATTCGTTCTTCTTTTGTTTCTGTTTTTTTTAATATTTGTTAGATTTAATGTTGGAAATTTCCTTCAGTATTCTTTTTAATTAATTTCAGGATTATATTTTAACAACATATAAGTGTAATTGGATCACCTGAACATTCGCCACCCAAGATTATTTCACCTAATGATTAACCACCGTAACCATTCCTGGGATGTGGGTGTTAATCAATCACGTATACACATACATATATATTGATATATACATGGTTATATAACACATTATAAACGTATAAAATTCAAGTTTATCAAGATGTCGTGTTTGGCGTTCACGCTTCTCCGTATCCCCTGAATTCCATTTATTCACCACGATCACAGTCACTCTACGTCTCTCGAAGGAGTTCAAAATTTAGATGCTTTAATCTATCTCTATACTCAAGGATCCTAATGTCAGGGATTAGTCTTGTCACCCTCCTCTGTATGTTTTTCTAGGGATTCGATATCCATTCTGTAGTACGGTGACCAGAACTGAACAGCATAATCCAAGTGAGGTCTCACAAGCGCAAGATATAGTTTTAGAATAACCTCGCTAGTCGTGTAACTAACACTCCTTTGTATGAACCCCAAGTACTTTGTTAACCTTGTTTTAAGCAAATACGCATTGTTGTCTTGGTTTAAGATTCTTTCTCACAGTCGGATTTCTCTATATCAACTTTGTTTATCTAACATCTGGTTTCTCTTCATCTCCTAGGCTAAGTACTTTACATTTTCCAATTAAATTTAATCTTTTTAGGACCATCCGAAATTTTTTTTAGATCTTCCTGTGAGTCCATCGGCTGTTGGATGGATAGGATGAAATAACAATGTCATCATAACCCGAACGAACTTATAATGATTCGGTCTAACAACAACATTATTCACCTCCCATTGCCAGGTAACCTCCACCCCTACCTCATTAACATTCCTTAACCCAGGTATTTCCCTCATTACCTTCCTAAGACTCGGTGTTCAAGTAATCTTATTAAGTTTTCACACATGACCTGACCTAACTTAACCTATTCTGACGTACCCTGACCTAACCTGAGCTGACCAACAGATATGATATTACAGTGAAATCTCCAAATAACGGACATCATCCTAACGTTTCCAGTCCGTTATATAAAAAGGTTTCACATCTATCAAACCTCGATCTAACAGGCTTACCTCCCCACGACAAACCGTTATATGGAGGACTCGCATCTAAACGACCACGATCTAACGAAATTCCATCTCCATATAGTCCATTTTAGAGAAGTTTCTCTCATTTACTATACATACACAAGAGCAATAAAGGCGATGGGGCGGCAGATCAAACCATTCAGGACCAGTGTGGTGTTGGTATAGCCTGAGGGAACACAGTATTAACCTCCCAATGACTTCCAGGTTGGCCAAGACGCTGCGGATCCTAAACTAATATTAAATGTAGAGGGTGGGGTGGGGGTGGGGGTGGGTTTGAATGGGTTGAGTGGGGTGGGGTGGGGTGGCGTGGGTTAGATTAGCATTAGGATGGTTAACTTCAAGGTGAAATAATCTGGCGGATGGAGAGAGTTATAATCTTCAGGTGATACTTCTACACTCTTAACACACTAACTGGTTCACGCTCAAGGAAATCTATTCACACAACTGTTAAAGAAACGCACATTGACGGAGATTCTAATTTCCCAAGTGTTGGAAGAACTTTCACTTAATGTTGACAGTTTTCGAAGTTGTGGTTCAAGTTGAAAGCCCAAGTGTGTCTTTAACTGTTCCTCCAAATGTGGCGATGGGCAGTAAGGTTAACCATCTTGACTATCACTACACGACCCTACCGGAAATAAGCATCTGATGGCTTTCTCGACTATCCTTGGTGAAAATGTCTTACTGTGTACTATTATTGTACACCTGTATTCTCGAGGTAACACTAGCGCAAAAAAATTATCATTACGGAAGTGACCGATGGATTACAAAATGAACACCATGACTCCTGTTGTCTCGGTAGAGTTGTCAAAATCCTTCGTTCGTTGTGTCATTATCTTACACTGTTTTGGAGTGCATTGGAATACCACTACGATCTATGTATGCCGTATACCTGCTTTGTCCATATACATGCTCAACTGTATACCTGCCAAACCAATTGTAAACATGTATGATGATTTTATTATTATTATTATTATTATTATTATTATTATATTTTCGCCCCCAGACCCTCATGTGCCCGGGTGGACTAATTCCTGTAAAAAAAAAACATCCCACAACGTGTTAGTATTAAAGAAAACGTGAAATCAGTAATCCAGTATGGAAGACAAAGGAAATTTAAACACACACACACAGGTTATGTTAGATTAGGTTAAAAAAGGATAGGATAGGTTAGATTAGGTTAGGGTGGTTAATTAGGTGAAATAAGCTAGGAGGGGGGCTAATTTTCACGTGATCTCCCCTAAAAGACATTCCTACTTCTACATTACCTAAATCGTTTATATGTAAATCCCACACTCAGGAATTTAATTTACGTGTTTTACTTCAACAGGTATTACCTTTTGTTTCACCTGAGGAGGAGCTGAATTAAACACCTTAGCTTATTTCACCCGATGATTAAACAACCTAACTATGCTAGGTTAGGGTTAGGTTAGGGTTAGGTTCGGTTAGGTAAGGTAAGGTTAGGTTAAGCCTGGTGACCCTGTTATGGAAGTTGTGGGTAAGAGTTGCGGTAGAAAATTGATTAAAATACCTGGGACTGTGATCCGACCTCCTAAGACTATGTTCCGACCTCCTAAGACTATGTTCCGACCTCCTAAGACTATTACGATCTCCTTAAACTGTGTTCTGACCTCCTTAGACTAACCTAACCTAACCAACTTATACCTTAACAAAACCTATCCTAATCTAACTTAACCTTGTGATCTTGGGTTAGTTTTTAGTCAGGTTAGGTTAGGTTAGTTCACATCTCACATAAACAGTCTTAGGGGTATAATTATCGTTTCAGTCATCCAGCTATTTGGAAGTTGGAAAATCAACAAAAATAGTAATCTGCGATATAAATGAAGGTCAGAATCGTTTAAAACACATAAAAACACTACCGGAAAAACATAATTTCACCTAACCTAACCAACCTAAAATTCGCTGTATGACCGAACGAAATAATAATACCGTTTTAAGTCCTAATATATAAACAATTACAAGTCATAATATCACAGCTGCTTTTTGGAAACACGTTGTCAGGCCGTTTACCTGCGTGGAAAATGCAAATGCATGATTTTGATTTCGATTAATTTCATTTTTCCCTTAACTCCTATCCTGAAGTCTTTTAAACCACCTCACAGGGCGTCTGATAACGTGTCTATAAAAAAATATTACTGTAATTCGAGCGAACACAACTGCACTAGACCCTAATACTTGTTACCTTCACAAATGGATTAAACTGAACGAAAAGAAAATGGGATCACCTTTAGATTATAGCCCCTCCGCTTATATTTCACCTTAAGATTAGCCACCCTAACGCTAGCCCCCCCCCCCCCCCCCCCATGTAGCATTAGGAGGATAAATCATCAGGTGAAATAAATTAGGGGCTAATAATATTCAGGTGATGCAAAACAAATTACAATACAAATTCAAGGTAGATTTCCAAAAATGTTCAGCCATCTTATTACTAATTTGAAAATAAACTTACCATAATAGAAGTTGTTCGGTTCTGATTTGAAAGATGAAAAGCGTTGTTGGAGTCAAAATCGGACGAAAATAGTGTTTACCTGAACAAAGGAAACATCTGGCCCACAGCGGCACGTGTGTGTGTTGGTCACTGGCCTGTGTCCTGTGAACGACAACAAACCAAGATTTGTGTTCTGATTTTAGTACACCGCACCGCCACCACACAGCCACCACCACACCGCACCGCCACCACACAGCCACCACCACCACACCGCCACCACCACCACACCGCACCGCCACCACACCGCACCGCCACCACACAGCCACCACCACCACCACACCGCCACCACACGCTTCACCACCACACCGCACCGCCACCACACGCTTCACCACCACACCGCCACACCGCACCACCACTCGCTGCTTCACCACAAGTGCAAATGACAACATCCTGACCTATTGTGAGACGAGTGAGCAACACTGTACTGAAGCAGCATCGAGTCTTAACTAGTCTACGAGTATATACCACCAGAATGACAATTAGCTTCAGATACTATATGAAGGTTCTTACGTCTATTTACCTTTTTAACCTTTATGAAACTAAAGTAAAGTTCGTGGAAAACTACAATTGTATGTAGGTATTGAGAGCTACCTGTCGTTACGTAGGATATTAAGACACCATCCCCCGACTGACTATGAAGCACTGAAGCACCAGGAGTTATGTTCAGGTTTCGCTCACTTGGTAGACACTGTTATGAGGATTCACAATGAAAACTTCACTCAAAATTGATCACATGAAGATTAATCACCCCCGCTTCTTTCACCTTAAGATTCCCTACCATAACCTAACCTAACCTAACCTAACCCAACTCCCCAGAGACCGTTTAGGTATTTAATCTTGCGGTGAAATCAGGTGATACAAGCAAATTTAATTTTGCTCGGCTACAGTTTAAATGAGAGCTGAAATTTGGCGTCGAACCCCAATGGTCAGTGCACGAACAGAAACTCATTGGATAGGATAGGTGTTACAATATTAACTTAGATTAGGTTAGGATAGGTTAGGTTAGTTTTGTCCGGTGAGTTTTTGTCCTCCCCAGCATACAGTATACGTATACTTTCAGACAATTGTCCTAAAACTTTGTTGTGTTTTTCTTCACAGACTGACGGCTTAAGTGAGATGTTATTTCGTACGGTCAACAATTACCATAAAAGACACGAGTTTGGGAAGTTTGTCGCAACGGCGGCTTTTGTACCAGTCTAACAGAGTGTAAATACGGGAGTAATTTAGTGTTATTCCTTGAAGCATAATATGTACACTCTCCCTAAAAGTATCGGCCCCCTTGAGACCTGATGTATTTGGGACACAATAACACGCACACAACAGTCTCAGGTCAGTTGGTATTTCTTATTGTGAGTTACACCTCTCGTTCATTCTTCTTGCACCTGATAATCACCATGACACCTGCAGTATACCACCTGTTCTCTACATAATGTAATGAAACACGATGAGTTGTGATACCATATACATAATCAATAACGTCATTAGTAACCTGGCTTATTAATGCACCTTAGACACTAAATCAGCCCCAGGGGATGGGTGGCCAAATAGGAATATAACGTTACTATGTTTTCATGAACCAAGGTTACAATGGAATCGCTTCGAACGAAATATGAAACACTGTGATCCGATATTACATTCATTTGTAAATATAGAGATTACAGGTGTATTATGATGCCATATCCAATTACGATGACATTATGATTTACTGCATTTCGATATTATTTCTACCTCAATTGATGAGGTAACAATATAACGTATCATCTCGTGATTCGTGCTGGCAACGGAACATCATCTGATACACACTACGAGACGATGTCTGTCGGTGTAAGCTGTGTTGTCCAATGAGTCTCGGGTGCCAGTGTTGATCATGGATTTCCAGCAGAAAACATCCACTATTTGACTGCCGTTGATATATTTTCGCTACATAAATATCATTATATTATTGTACTAAAGTTGAAGCACATTGATTCACCACAATTACAACAAATGCCAGAAATAATAACCGGCAACCTCACAGATACTAGGAAGGCAGACCTGCCACCATAATGCAGGAATAACAATTAGTGATCGGAAATATTCGTCCATTGTGACACATTGTATCGATGAGGAAAGGGGCCGATACTTTCTTGAGAGAGTGTGACGATATTGACAACCCTGCCGAGACAACAAGAGTCGGTGTTCATTTTGACAACCATCAGACCTCACCTTACAGATAATTTGCACAGTGGAGTAGAAATACGAGTTACATGAAGATTAGACACCCCAGTGTATTTCGTCTGAAGATCAACCCTACATAGGGGGGGGGGGTCAGGTTGGGTTGAGATTAGTTTGGTTTGGATGTTAAGCTAAATTAGTTTATGTTTAGTAAAGTTGGATTAAGTTACATTAGAAAAGAGGGTTAGGGGTTGGTGGGAAGGAGTGGGGGGAAGGGGTTGGTAGGGGTTACGGGGAGGACAGGGGAAATGGGGAGGGGGAGGAGTGACTGCACAAACACCTAACTGTATAGTGAATTATAACATGCTACCCCCCCCCCCCCCCCTCCCTTCCGCTGACAAACACTTCCATACATCCACAACAACAGATGTTCACCAGTGAGGTACTCCAGGCGCGCCTTGTACAGTTAAAACGAGGGAACACATATCTCGATGGCAGTGTTATTGTGCTAGTAAAATCATTGAACATATTTCATACTCATAGTCGTAGACAAGAACGTCATAAACAGAAGCCCATCAGGACCATCACCTCCAGTAGAAGAGCAAATAAATCTACTCTTGACAGACCGGACCAATACACTGAAGTTCCCCCAACATGGTACAGTCTCACCTCCCTCACCAACAAATGTGACGAGCTCGCTACCACAGTCAGGCCAGTTACTGCCAACGTCGTTGCCATGGACTAAGTGTGGTACTCTAGTCAGCTTTCTCGACTACATATACCGCCATCTGGAGAAACGAAACACGTCTGTATCAGTCGCTTCCATTGACTTCATCATTAGGCATTCAACCTAGTCGACCACAATTTAATCATTGTCCTCGGGTTTCGGAGAAGTCTTATACCATGGCTTACAGACTTCCTCAGTAACCGACGCCAAGCTGTACGCTTCCGAGGGGGTGTCTCCACCTTTCAGTCACTCACCTGTGGCGTCCCCCATAGTTGACCGGTCACAACTCAAAAATTAACTATGAATGCCGTTTTTGGTTAATAGCTGACACCCATGCTAAATTAATGTACCTGTGGGTGAGGAATAAAATGTGGGTGGACGCCACTCTCGCTTTTAGCTATGAAGGTCATTTTTAGGTAAAATTGTGCAAAAATTTATATTTTCCAATTTTAATTAAAAAAAAAATATATTCTTAGCCAATTGATCAACCACGTATACAGCTCGAACAACCACGTGTATTAGCGATCTACCACGTATACTGGCAACAGACCACGTTTAAGTACTGGCGACCAACACGTAACACTGTGGCAATTAACCACTTCTAAGCTGGCGACTGTATTATAAAGTGAAAATTAAGCTTGACTGACTTTATCACACACACAGGTAGCAGAAATAATTTGTATTTGAATAATTGATACTAAAGAGAATTACAATAATCCTTTCGTCCTATTTCCCCTTTTAACAAATTAAATGATAAATTGAGTACAAGTATTTTGTGTCAGTGGCCATTGATAGAAATATCCAACTCTGCTTCAATCAGTCTATAAACGCCTCGGGCAATCAATGTAAACTGTTTTTTTCTGTGTATATATAAATATTTTTGTGTCATGTATTTTTCGGTGATAGAGTTTGTAAAAGGTTCGTATGGCGAATATTTCTCTCGTAACTAAATGTCCAAAAATTCACGTAATAGATCAAATTAAACCAAAACACAAGAATAAACTGCAATGATATGAAAATTAAACATAATCTCTAAATTTGACTCAATATCTTCATTTAACACATATTTGAAGACAAAGAGTTAGGGTAATATTTTGCTTGGTGGTCAATGACTGTATCTCGTCAAAGTTGAGTCACAGTTACAGTGTCCATGTAAATTTTTCCTGTTATTTTTGTTTTCAGCTTAAATCAGCCTATTCGATATTTTACCTTAACTTACGACCGAGTTTAGTGCCGGCCACACTATTTTCTTGCGTAGTGAAGATCTAGTGTGATGTATCCACTCTACAGACCTTGTGTGATGTATCCACTCTACAGACCTAGTGTGATGTATCCACTCTACAGACCTAGTGTGATGTATCCACTCTACAGACCTAGTGTGATGTATCCACTCTACAGACCTAGTGTGATGTATCCGCTCTATCCCTAACGTGGACACCGGCCTATGGGAACACACCCCCCCCCCCCTCCCCCGAATTTTTTATTATTAAGAATTACACATTAATTATTTTCTTATACTTGTCACTTATTATTCCCCTGCCAGTGAAAACAGACGGTGACTATAGGACTGCTTTATGTGTGTTTGTTTCCTTTTGTTGATCACATGTTGGCGACAAAATGTACGCACGTGTGGACTCATCTTAACTGCCTATCTGCCTCTCTGTCCGTTTCGCCTGTTCGTTTGTCCTCAGTTCTTCAACAACAACAACTGATGGGTCGCGGTCAAGAACTGAAAAAGTTGTCTTAGTTTTATTTAGATGATATATTTGACTCGACTCGGTATAGTTGTCAGGTATGTTTAATCAATTCACTTAGTATTGGGTTAATTTTTCGCGTTGGTAACTACAGCTTTAACGTTATGCATGACGCCATACTGATGAGATGTTCATATAAAAAATTAAAACGTAATTACTAGATTATACTTGATGTTATGTAATGAGAGCGTGTCACTGGTGCGTTGATCATATTACTGACAGCAGAAACAGGCGGTGATTCGTTGATCTGATCAATGGCGTCACCGACAGCTGCTGATTGTTAATCGAATCATTGACGTCCGAAATAGCTGGTAACAGGTTAATCTAATCAGTGGCGTTAAAGGCAGCGGTTGATTGGCTCTCGTGATCGATTAATTCAGAGGGAGTTGCTGATTGGCTTCCTGGATCAGTGATGCCAGATAAAGCTGCTAATCATGTAATCCAGATGAATAGGTATTCATGTAGTGAGTAACTTCACAGGCGTCTCCCTTCCCACGTTGCTCCCTTATGACGTATTTACAACTTTAAAACTTTATGATTTACAAACTTCCTTAAATTTTTATGCTGAATTTTTTTCTAAAATCAATTGTTTAAAGTTTATTTATTGTGTTTTTTATTTTTTCGTGTGTGTGTGTGTGTGTGTGTGTGTGTGTGTGTGTGTGTCGTTCATCCTGCAGTACCAGTATCTCTCCAGCGATGGCGACGAAGGATAAATTTTTAACCATGACCCCCTTATCCCCTAACTCCCTTATCCCTTGACTCCCTTATCCCTTGACCCCCTTATCCTCTGACTCCCTTATCCCCTGACTCCCTTATCCCTTGACTCCCTTATCCCTTGACCCCCTTATCCTCTGACTCCCTTATCCCTTGATCCCCTTATCCCCTGACTCCCTTATCCCTTGACCCCCTTATCCCATGACTCCCTTATCTCTTGACCCCCTTAACCTGACCCCCCTTTAATCTGACCCCTTTAACCTGACACCCTAACCCCTTTCCCTCTGACTCCCTTATCCCCTTATACCTGACCCCCTTCCCCTGATCCCCTTAACCTGACTTCCTTACACCTCTGACCCACTTTCTCCCTTAGCCCCTGACCCTTATCCCTCTGACTCCCTTATCCCCTTTCTCCTTCTTCCCCCTTATCTCCTTTCTTCCTGACCCTCTTATCCCTGACCTACTCACCTGATTCCCTTACCCCTAACCCCCTTAACACTGCCCCCCCTAGCTACACCATACTCTCTCTAGTCTGGCGATAAATAAAGTAAGATGCACTCTGAAGGTAACTCATCTGGATTGAAAAGTTTGACGCTTGTAAGGTAATGATAACGTGAAAGATATGGACAATATTCTGAATAATTATTTCTCATCAGTTTTCATAACCAAGAACTTAAACATGATATCCGAGGTACTTAATATGGACAGAGTCATTGAAGGAAATATATTAAATGAGATAGTAGTGACTAGTGACGACGTTAGTAAACAAATAGATAAATTAAAGCCTCATAAGTCCCGATAAGATATTTGCCAGAGTATTAAAGGAATATAAGGAAGAACTTAGTATGTCCGTAGTTGTCTTGTTTACTGTGTGATAACCGCTTCTTAAGGGAGATAGATCACTATCCTCTAACTACCGTCCAATCAATTTAACATCAGTTGTAGGAAAGTTTCTGGAAGCAATAGTTACAAAGTGAATTCGAAATCACCTGACCTAATCTAACACTAACACAACAGTAACTTAACTGTAGGCTGTGTCTCCAAGACCAGTGTGGAATGGTGATATGGAGCGTCTTAGTGTGGAATGGTGATATGGAGCGTCTTAGTGTGGAATGGTGATATGGAGCGTCTTAGTGTGGAATGGTGATATGGAGCGTCTTAGTGTGGAATGGTGATATGGAGCGTCTTAGTGTGGAATGGTGATATGGAGCGTCTTAGTGTGGAATGGTGATATGGAGCGTCTTAGTGTGGAATGGTGATATGGAGCGTCTTAGTGTGGAATGGTGATATGGAGCGTCTTAGTGTGGAATGGTGATTTGGAGCGTCTTAGTGTGGAATGGTGATATGGAGCGTCTTAGTGTGGAATGGTGATATGGAGCGTCTTTCTGGAAACTCGATCCTTGAAGTTATTGGTGGAGGATGAGGTGGAAAGATTGGCCCTGGGAGGTTTTCAAGGAGTAACTGGAAGATGACTCTGAAAGATTGCCCTTAACCTAACCTAGCCTAACCTAACCTAACCTAATCTAACCTAACACTAGCCTACAGTAACTTAATTATACCTGACCTAACCAGTTCCCAATGGGTAGTGTTAGGGTTTTTAATAATCAAGTGAAATAATCTGGGGTGTATAAGCTTCAAGTGATCTGTTAACATTATAAACCTGTATTTGACATCACACCTGTGGGAGTGTCGCTGGAACACCTGATTAAAAACTTCATTATATAGCGAGTGAGGGTTTGGGTCATGAGAAAGCTGTCATTAACAACGTTTTAATTTGGTCACTAATGATTAGATGTTTATGTCATTAATGATTGGGTGTTTATGTGATTAATTGCTTTAATTGTGATTATTATAGGGTGAGTTTGGAACACACACACACATGTCCTGACTCCGTGTGTCATGTTCAGGGAAAATACAGCAAGATTATAATGTTTTGTTTGGCTCGTGTGTCTTTGGTGGTAAATGAAGAGGTTTATCGTCATCTTGGCGTGGTTGACGGCGTGGTTAGTTCAGCGTCATAGTAATCATCGTGCATTAGACCCTGACAAACAGACCAGTAATGGTTATATATGCAGTATGTGAGCTGCATACATTATGTTTATATAATAACTACATCCACGGCAATTAAACTACGAGCAAGAGTCTAATAAATACTGTCTAGTAAATATATTCTAATACTGAAGCAAGTGATGTATGTCACGTGACCTCATTGTCTTTCAACTGACCTCTGCACACCAGTGTCTAGCGGAGGGTAATCAGTTTATTCGCCGGTTATCTCATCATGCAGGTCTCTCAGACACACCACATTAACGATGCTCGCTATAACTCGCTTCAACTATACTAACACTCATAGCGTTAGTTACGGTGATCTACGTTAATTGTGCATAGACTATTTTCTTAACAAAGGATGAAAAGACAATTTGGGTTCGCAAACTGGATGAGGTAGCTACTGCCATCAGACCGATGAAAAATAACAAAGCCTCAGGGCCTGATGGAAACCCAGCCGAGGTGTATAAAGCAGGAGGACCTCTGCTTACCAGTCGTCTCCACTCTCCTGGAGAATATATGGGAAAAAGAGGAAATCCCCGAAGCAAGGGAGACCGGTCAGACTGTGGCAACTACCATGTGATCTTGCTGCTGTCCAAAGCTGGCAAGATTACAGCCCGAGTCCTCCTAAGCAGACTATTACCTGAGGCGGAAAATTTTTCCCAGAATCTCAATGCGGCCTAAAGCCATCACGTGGCAACACTGACATGATCTTTTCTGCCCGCCAAATACAGGAAAAGTGCAGAGAAAAGCCAAGTCCTTCGACTCGGTCAACAGGGAGGTCCTCTGGTGGACCCTCAGCCGTTTTGGCTGCCCACCAAAATTCATTGTCATTGGAAGGCAATTCCACGGCAGCATGAACGGCAGTGCCCTGCACAATGGCACCCAGTCTGAGTTCTTCCCCATCCAAACGGAAGTAAAACAAGGATGTGTACTGGCACCAACTCTCTTTTCCTTCCTTACTCGTGCCAGTGCCAATTTCGCAGGAGGGGTGGACATCGAGTACTGGATGAAGGGTCTTTTCAACATAAAACGACTCCAGGCAGGAACAAAGGTGTCCACAGCTTCCATTACTGAACTTCAGTATGCAAACAACCTCACTTTTGTCGCTCACACTGAATGCGACCTACAGGAGATCATGAACGCCTATGCAGATGCTTATGCACATTTCGGTCTTGAGGTGAATGCACGTAAGACTCAGATTCTCTTTCAACCTGCCCCTGATTCAGCCACACTTCCACCATCCATCCAGCTTAGCGGTACTACCCTCACTAATGCTACCCACTTTCAGAATCACGGCTCCCACCTGTCCACCACTGCGGATATCGATGAAGAAATTCAACATCGGATCAGATGTGTATCCCAAGCCCTTGGCAGACTCCGTACCCGTGTCTTGAGCTGTAGGGAGCTGAAATTATCTACAAAGCAACACGTATATCGAGCAGTGGTCCTCCCCACCCTGCTATATGGCAGCGAGACATGGGTCACATACAGGAAGCACCTCATGGCACTTCAAAACTTTCACCCACGATACCTACTCCCTCACCACCTTCCCTTTACCCTTCATCACCAACCGCTCTCTCCCCTTCATCACCTCCCTTCCTCGCCCTTCATCCACCCTCCCTCTCCATCCACCCTCCCTCACCTCCTTCTCTCTCCATCCACCCTCCTTCTCCATTCACCCTCCCTTTGCCTCCCCCTACCTCTCCACCCTCCTTAAGCACCCTCCCTCACTACCTCCCACCCAACCCTCATCTTCCCTCCCCCTCCCTCCCACTCACGCTCAATACCCTCCTACATCACCCTCTTTCACCATCAATAACATGTAAATATCAGGAGTTGCCAAATCTAAAATTTCCATAACATTGTCATCATTGTCGAGGCGTGTTCATTCACAAGAATCTCTCTCTCTCTCTCTCTCTCTCTCTCTCTCTCTCTCTCTCTCTCTCTCTCTCTCTCTCTCTCTCTCATTGTCGATCGTAAGCTGAAATATTTGTGTGATGCACACACACACACACACACACACACACACACACACACACACAGAAAGATCAAAGCATCATTAGCAGGTACAGCATCACGGCAGAGTAGCTCCTGCACTAGTGACTGTGGCTTGCTGTAAATACGAGATACTGCACGGCTATTACAGCAAGCGTTCACTCAAGGGTTTACAAGGGTGACAGTGGACCTCACCCAACCTATCGCGAACTTAACCTAACATACTGTAATATAACCCAACCTAACCTTACCCAACCTAACTTAACCTCACGTAAACCTAACCTATCCACTCAAATCACCCAATCTGTGAATCATTCTTTAATCTCCGCTTTCTGATTCACACGCGGGAGTTCTATTACCCAATGTTGTGTGTACAGGTGAGCGTTCTCCCAGGTCTTTGGTGATAGAGTTCATTTTTGTTAATTGACGCGAAACAAAGATTCAATTGCGTTTATTTCAAGGCAGTGATCCGAAGGTGCTTTCACTGAGTGACCGGGTGCTATGACCTTATATTGAGTTACCAGTTAGGGGGGCCTATGATGAGTGACCAGGTATTAAGGTCCTATGATGAGTGACCAGGTATTGAGGTCCTATGATGTGTGACCAGGTATTGAGGTCCTATGCTGTGTGACCAGGTATTGAGGTCCAATGGTGAGTGACCAGGTATTGAGGTCCTATGATGTGTGACCAGGTATTGAGGTCCTGTGATGTGTGACCAGGTATTGAGGTCCTATGATGAGTGACCAGGTATTGAGGAACACCACCTTGATGAGTAACCAGGTCCACGTACTGCCTCTAGGTGCCAGAACCTATAAAATTTAACTTAAATCTCTCTTAGTTTATGTTATCTGTCTATCTCTATTCCCCTCATTTTTCCTATTTTCTCTCTCTCTCTCTCTCTCTCTCTCTCTCTCTCTCTCTCTCTCTCTCTCTCTCTCTCTCTCTCTCTCTCTCTCTCTCTCTCAAATCCATTATTTCACCCTCTACTGAGCGGCTGATTTTCCTCCCGGAAACCTATCTCCATGAAAGTCATAAAGCCGTGAGAGAGAGAGAGAGAGAGAGAGAGAGAGAGAGAGAGAGAGAGAGAGAGAGAGAGAGAGAGAGAGAGAGAGAGAGAGAGAGAGAGAGAGAGAGAGAGAGATCCATATGTCTATACAACTTCATAGATTTCTTTCATTAGATCCATCACAAGTGCCAATAGGGTTATGAACACAGTGATGATGTGGTTTACCTCAACTTTAGCAAAGCCTTCCACAGGGTCCCCCACGAAAGACTAATACGTAAAGTGGAGGCTCTTGGAATTAGAGATGTAGTAGACTGCATCAGGGCGTGGTTACAGAACAGGAAACAGAATCAGCATTAATGGCACTAAATCCGATTGAGTGACGTCACTAGTGGAGTACCCTAAGGTTCAGTACTTGAACCATTTTGCTACTTATTATATACATAAACGACATAGATAGAGGCGTAGGCAGCAACATAAGTTAATTTGCTGACGACACTAAAATACGGCGTGTAATGAAATCTGAAGAGGACTCCACAAAACTACAGGAAGATCGAAAAAAAATTTTCGCAGATGAAATTTAATGTGGACAAATGTAAAGAACTTAGTCTAGGAGATGTAAAGAGAGAAACCAGACATCAGATGAAAAACGTTGATAAAGAAAAATCCGACTGTGGGAAAGATGTAGGGGGAATGGTAAATAGGAATCTCAAACAAAGACAACAGACAACAATGTGTATTTGCTCGAAACAAGGTTAACGAAGTACTTGGGTTCATACAAAGGAGTGTTAGTTACAAGACTAGCGAGGTCATCCTTAAACTATATCTTGCGCTTGTGCGACCTCATTTGGATTATGCAGTTCAATTCTGGTCACCGTACTACAGCATGGATATAGAATCCCTAGAAAGAATTCAGAGGAGAATGACAAGACCAATCCCGGGCATTAGGAACCTTGAGTACAGAGACAGGTTAAAGCATCTAAATTTACACTCCCTCGAGCGACGTAGTGTGAGGGGCGATATGATCGAGGTGTATAAATGGAAGTCAGGGCTAAACAAAGGTGATATAACAAAGGTACTTAAATTATCCTACCAGGAGCGAACTCGTACCAATGGTTTTAAATTAAACAAATTTAGATTTAGGCGAGAGATAGGTAAACACTGGTTAGAGTAGTGGATGAGTGGAACAAGTTACCAAACATCGTCATTAACTCGAATACGCTAAGCAACTTCCAATATATGTTGGCTAGATATATGAGCGATAGGAGTGTGGTGTAAACGGGACTGCCCAGTATGGGCCAATAGGTCAGCTGCAGTTTCCTCCATTCTTATGTTCTTATGCTCTTTAGTTGTCCTTATATCCAGCCACTACCAAACCCTTCACAATATCTCATATTTGACCACCACCCTCACCACCTACTACCACCACCCTCACCACCTACTACCACCACCCTCACCACCTACTGCCACCACCCTCACCACCTACTACCACCACCCTCACCACCTACTACCACCACCGCCAACCCTTACAAACCCTCACCGCTTACTAAAAAAAAATAATAATAATAATAAATTACTACTACTACTCCTCACCCCTACCCTCACCACCTTGTGCACCTACCACCATCTACCCTACCCCTAGACCCGTCTTTACTCACCCAGCAAGTGGACAGAAGGAGTGGCATCCAAGGGGTTTAGCTGAGGTGGACAGATTAGGTAGGATTTTCATGTATATAACTGACCATGACCAAAGTGAGAGTGAAGACCTCCGGAACCCCGACCCAGGGGTCTCGGATAGGGCTAAAAAGACTATTAAGTGACCTAAGGGTGAGGATAAATAGACTCGTGAATCTGAGAGATGGTTACCATCACCTTCACAGAGACAGATGCTGATAAGCTACTAAGTCTAGTGCCATGGACAAAATGAAAACCAACGGATACGAGGTCAGTGCCCCATGGGAATACGGCGCCAAACTCACCCTTGTAGGTAAGAAGTCGGACAAAGATGTGGTAGAAAATAATGGATAAGAAATAAAAGATAAAATAGAAAAGCAAAAAATTTCAAGATTGTGGAGGTATATCCTATGTATGCCCATAGGTTCGCTTTGCAGACACAACGGATGAAAGAGAAGGGGCTCTATGCATATGGCACTTCCATCTCCTCACGCTAAATAGAATGTGAAAAGTGTTCGCCCATCCAACAATGTATGAAGTGCTACAAATACAACGACCACATGACCAAGAACTGCCCCCTGCAAGGGGTCGTGTTTGTGTGAACATTAAGTACTCTGAAACAACAACAAACAGAGATTACAAGTAACTTCAACTGAAATTACAAAGCAAATACAAGAGTTACAAGGGGGCTGGTTGGTGGGCTCACCGGCTAGTACAGGGTGACTAGCAGATGGATTACCGGATATTCCACAACTAGTTACACATATGTTACCAGGTGGATTACCAAATATCCATGCCTGGAACATGAGGTAATGACCGGTGGGATATTACTGCCTAATCAATGAGGGAGGTGAGAGTAGAAGGAGGTGAAGGAGGAACGCTACCTGGGGGTTAGGACGGGTATGGTTAGCCTTAGGTGTTTAATCATCAGGTGAAATAAGCTATGGAGGGGAACTAATATACTCACACACACTCCTAGGGTGTATCACATAAGCACACTCCTTCTTGACACACTAGAGCTCGGTTACATCGTTAAAAGAAGCAAAAAAAAAAAAAAGATGACCCAACACAGCTTTATATACTGTACAATATAAGTGGCCTTAATCCCAAGAAAGGAAGAGGGTCGCCTGAGCCTTTCTAAAAAAATCTACTCTTTCAGGTATTTCTTGGAGATGTGAGTAATGGCAGGCAGGTACTCAAGGGGCACTGCCATTCTCCTGTGGGCACTTCAGAAGTTCTTGGTAATGTGGTCATCTATCTTTCTCTGGGAACAGTTCTAAAGGGCCCTCCAGGTGGGCCTCGGGGGTGTGTTAGTGACGGAAGTACAAAGATAAACATCCATCTACAGCAGATATGATACTATAGCGTTCAAGAGATGAAAGGTGTTCAAGTTTATTTTGATGTGTGTGTGTGTGTGTGTGTGTGTGTGTGAAGATAGTGCCATATATACTGGTAAAAATATCATCATGCCCAAATCTTTATCAGCGAGAGAGAGAGAGCGGCTTACACATGCAGGCCAGTGGATCAAGCATACCAGGAACTGAATCACATATGCAAGTAACTGGTCAAATCTGAAAATGACTGGATCAAACATCCAGGTGACTGGATCAAACGTGAAAGTAAATGAGTCAAACATCCAAGTGACTGGATTAAATATGCCAGAGACTGGATCAAACATCCAAGTGACAGGATCAAATATGCCAGAGACTGGATCAAACCGGCAAGTGACTGGATCAAACGTGAAAGTAAATGAGTCAAACATCCAAGTGACTGGATCAAACATGCAAGTGACTGGATCAAATATGCCAGCGACTGGATCAAACATCCAAGTGACTGGATCAAATATGCCAGAGACTGGATCAAACATGCAAGTGACTGGATCAAATATGCCAGCGACTGGATCAAATATCCAAGTGACTGGATCAAATATGCCAGCGACTGGATCAAACATCCAGGTGACACACACACACACACACGGTGCACGGACGTTATCCTCGGCACTCCTGCCAGGAGCTGCTCGTAGGGTCATTATGTGAGAACAACAACAGTAACAACAAACAAAAACAACAAATACAAAAATAACTACAACAACAACAGATGAATATATAAGGATAAAATACTTAGAACTCTTTTTACCTTTTTTGTTCAAAACTCTAAATTATATTCTACACAGATTTTCCAAACGTTGAAAAATGTTGACTTTGCCTCCCTCCCTCCCGCCCTCCTTAGCTCAGCCTAATGTTGACTTTACCTCCCTCCCTCCCGCCCTCCTTAGCTCAGCCTAATATCGACTTTATCTCCCTTCATCTCTCCTACGCTCCCTCCCTCTCTCCTCCCCCCCCCCCTTAGTTCAGCCTATCAAAACAGCCGAAAGCCAGGATCTTCCAAATTAATGACTTTGCTAACTTTGGGGGCCCGGAAAGTCACAATCATGGAAAATTAACCTAACTTGTGAGCTGCGCCACCCGCCCCAAGATCTGCCAAGTGCTCAACTAAGTTACAGGCACGTAATATCGTCTTATATATATATATATATATATAAAGCAGCAGCACTAAACACTCATATAACAACACCACTAAACACTCCTCTACACCAGCACTACTAACACATATAACAGCACCACTAAACACTCATATAACAACACCACTAAACACTCATATAACAACACCACTAAACACTCCTCTACACCAGCACTACTAACACATATAACAGCACCACTAAACACTCATATAACAACACCACTAAACACTCATATAGCAACACCACTAAACACTCCTCTACACCAGCACTACTAACACATATAACAGCAGCACTAAACACTCATATAACAACACCACTAAACACTCATATAACACCACCACTAAACACTCATATAGCAACACCACTAAACACTCCTCTACACCAGCACTACTAACACATATAACAGCACCACTAAACACTCATATAACAGCACCACTAAACACTCATATAACAACACCACTAAACACTCCTCTACACCAGCACTACTAACACATATAACAGCACCACTAAACACTCATATAACAGCACCACTAAACACTCATATAACAGCATCACTAAACTCTCATATAACAGCACCACTAAACAATGCACCATCATAACATCAAACATACTCCACTGTACAGGTAAACACATTTGTATACATACCTGGATCTCACTAATAAGGCTAAAATTTCACAATCAATCCGTCCAATTGTACAAACTTACCATAAATAGGACATTGTATCTTGCCAAATAGGGTAAAATAATGAGTTAAATAGGACATTGGAACCTCGTCATGTTATAGCATCATATTACAAAAAACCGAAAACTGGACTCTGGCTGTGGCGTAAAATACTAATCCAGGGTATTATTTCAACAAACTCTTTAGCCTCTGTTCACAAAACATTATTGTTCTGTGTCAGAATTATTCGTTCGTTCTCATCAATTAAAAAAAAAAGACCTATATGTCCAGTGTGGTATGTTAGGGGTGGGAAATTTACAACATTACACAGAGGGAATTTGTGTAGATTATAAATACTGATATAATCTATTGGGATTGTCCTTCTGTTTACGAGAATATTAACACATATTTTATATTTACTCTTTGATATGTTGTTTTACTACTGCATTGAATCCTGATATTAAAGAGAGATATCAATTTCATATACTGTATACTTCATTCACTTATGTACATAATACTGTTCTTGTAATGTACAATTATAAACTATTGTGTTTTTTTTGGTGTTTTACTTCTTTATTTCGACTGACGAGAAATATTTACATTTATGTTGCGTCTGTGAGTTGTTATTATATCACCTAGGTGTGAATTTGTTAAAGGTGTAGAAGCTGTCGCCAACACAACAACCACACCCTAACTTAACGAGTTGCATGTCCCAGTGTCAAGGAATAGTCCGAGAAGGCCGGACAACTCGCCAACTGCACTGGCTAACCATTACTCAGGAACACGATCTGCAAATCGATTAACATTCAGGTTCCCAATTACTGCTGGGTAGACAGAGGCAAATGGCATAAAGAAACTTGACCATAGTTTCACCCAGTCAGGGGATCGAACCAGGGTCTCTCCGCTTACGAGGCGAGAAGACTGACCGTTACACCACAGGCCGCCATACACAAAAATATATATATATTACTTTACTTTACTGTATTTTATTTCATTTTTATTTATTATATTATATTATATTATATTATATTATATATAAGCATTAAAACATTAACAAATAACATCAAAGCATTATTATTATTATTATTATTATTATTATTATTATTATTATCATTATTATTATTATTATTATTATTATTATTATTATTATTATTATTTAAAAAACACACCAAACATCACAGCATCATAAGAACACAACACCAAAGAACTATTTCTACAAGCAACTGCAAACATCCACATGAAAGGAGCTCCGAGTTCTCTATCACAGAGATATGACAATACGGGAGAAGTCACATTCACCAGTGGCTCAGTGATCACTCAAGCAACGAGGAGAGCAGCCGAGCGTGTTGATACTGAGAAGGACAGTCAAAGGAAATGAACTGTTGGGAAAAAAACACAACAGTCTTCTGGCAAAATACCCTTGTGGTTCTATGTTTATTGATAACGAGGAAAGAAAGTTTTGCTTGGAAAAATAAACAAGAAATGTCAAAGGGCTCGGAAGACAATATATTTTTACCCAGAAAGGGCTGTAACACTCGTCCCATAGTAAAGTGAAGCAAATAAGCTTTTGGAATTATATCTTCGCAGTTTTATGTATATTGACAACGAAGTAAGAATATTTTGTCGGTAAAAATAAACAAAAATAGTCAAGGGTCTCGGAAAAGAGTCTCCATTTGTACCCAGAAGTGAGATGGTGTAACACTCGTCATCCCGTGATGGAGCGAGGCAAACCTGGACCTTTGTTAAGGGATTTATAGCAAAGCTTAAATCCTCCTTGAATACGACGACTTCAGTCTTCTGCCTACAATATGATCTGCCTCAAGTCAGTGTGGCATCGTACCTAAAGGGTTAAAATATCGTACTGCAGAGATCAAGACATTGTATTGAAGGAATTAAGTCATCGTATTCAAGAGGTAAAATTACCATAGTCGAGGGGTAGATTTACTGTACCGAAGTCTTAGTACTCAAGGGTTAGGTCAATATATTCAAGGGGTTAGGTCATACGCAAGGGGTTTGGTCATCGTACTCAAGGGTCTAGGTTCTGGGTTTTGGTCATCATACTCAAGGGACTAGGTCATTGTAATCAATGGGTTAAGTCATCGTACTCAAGTGGTAATGGAAAAAAAAGGCATCCTTTATATTTTTGGTACAGAACAAACATCTACTTTCGCCAGGTTCCAAAACAAAAATAAAAATATATCAAGAAAAAAATCAGAAACAGGTTAAATAAAGTATTCCCTGGAAATTTGTTTCGAAAAAGTCGTGAAACTCTTAAAAGATTGCGTTTAAACCCTCTTCTGGTAATTACTAGTTCGCTGAATTAATTTTGCGACTTTCCAAGTTTTGAAAACAAATTTATATGGTGAAAAATACATTTTATTTTATTTTTTAAAGTCACGTATAATATTGTAATCGCCTTTCGGGATCACCTGAAGATTAACCTCCAGGTTAATGCGATCTGGGGGAGCTAAGTTAGGTTACATTATTTTGGTTTGGTTTGGTTTGGTTTGGTTAGGTTAGGTTAGGTTAGGTTAGGTTAGAGTGGATTATCTTACAGTGATATAAGCTGGAGGAATATTCTTCGGGTGATCCGTGTCATGTCTTATTCACAGAATATATATTGAACAGAAATTTAAGTTTAACAACATAAAAACGACAAGTTAAAGATGAGGTTGCAGGAGATTAGACTGACAACTGCAGGTAGAATCAATGTGGTTTACATGTGTTCATACAGTAGCTACTAACAGCATCTATAAACCAACAAAAAGAAATGAAGTTTAGTTTATTGCTCTACTAATTGAAATGTGATGTTTCAGAGGAGGAATATGATCAAAATAAGGATACAGCGGTCGCGTCTAGAACATACATAAGGTAAGGTAAGGTAAGGTTAAACCCGCTAGAAAAGTCCCCAGTTAACTTGATACATAAATTGCTGTTAGTAAGACAGAGAGAAATTCTAAGACTTGGCTCCAGACCATTCAATTATAGCCATACAGCCTCCAGCCTTTCCTCCCCATTGTGATCTGGGGAGATTCTAGCAATGGACTTGATTCATTGTTGACCAGAGGAGTGAGAGACCCTGCTCCTTCCTTCGTTGGGGAGTGTGCACTGATGAAAAAGGCATGACGTGAGTGATTCAGTGGGACTCGGGGTGTCAAGAGACGCTCGTTGATCCCAATAGACATTTCAGTTCGCCTGTGTAGGATGCACTGGCGGATGGCAAAGCAAACTCCATAAATGCGGTTTCTCGATGCAGCAGTCTTACCCTTCCTGAAGAAGGTATAATCGACCTTCGTCTGGGAGCCGGGACTCACTAATGACATGCTTTGTCAATGTTATATCTAGCCACCTCTTTTGCCACAAGGGCAGTTCTTCTTTCAGGATGCTCATTTGTGCCAGTATCCAGAAGGGTCCTGACATTCCATGCAGTGACCATAAGAAGTTCCATAGTTTGTTTTTGTTTGATCTGTGATTATGATTGTGTTTTCGACCACAAAAGGATGACGTTACTGGGTACGGTTGCCCAGTCAGGTTGGTTCCTTAGGCAGGCTATGTTTAGGGCACCTTTTCTAGCACCTCCCCATGTGGGGTGAGCAGAGTGGGTCCTCGAAAGGGCTGCTCAGTCGCACAGACAGGGCCAGATTGTACTGCTGCCTAGATCCCAGTGCCTTAATGACCATCTCATCTGTGCCGCCCATGTGCAGAGTTGTGACTAGAGACTCCCGGCAGTCATCTCTGCCTGTCCCCGTCGCCACTCGTCTGTCGCCAAAGGACTTTTGGGGGTTTAGGGGTTTTGATGATGATGAGAAGCATGATGAGCTGGATGATGGCTGCACGTGAGTTGATTTATGTGGTGAGGCAGGAGCGCAGGCTGCAACCACACATCTTAGCTCTCCCTTTTCCTGGTCCAGTGGTGCAAGTGTTGTAACGACTGGGGAGAGGGAGAGTTGCAATGGACTGCCGATAGCCCAGTTTGTTGGGTTTCACCTTAATAGCCTGTCCATGATGCACTGCCTTCATCCGCCGGTGTAGTCTTTGGGTTCCCATTTTGGTCACCTCTTCCGCCTATACCGCCGTTGGGGTCTTGTTGGAGCTCTGTAAGCAAGTGTGCCTGATGCGGGGCTCCACCGCAGATTTTTCGTTCGGGGTTTACTCCCGTAGCCTTATACCTCCCAAGGTTAATCCACAAGGCAGCGGGGCTGTGGTTGGTAAGTGCCAGGACGTGTCCATATGCCAGTGGGCCTGTGCGCCGTCCCTCTGGGGCCCACTGCTGCACCGAGATCCCCTGCTGGTCTAGCCTGGGCCCACGAGGCACCCAGTTACCGTGTGTTGCCCCGAGGAGGCACAACAGGAGTCTTGATGGTGAAGAGGCTGTATACTGTCAGGGGAAGACTTATGCAAATTGCTTCCCTGTTCATCACGAGGGCTAGCTAGGCGCAATAGCTATAAGCTAGAGAAAGCAAGCAGTGCTTCCACCTAACATAATACTGCCACACTAGACGCATTGCACCACCATGTGTGTGCGTGCGCGCACACATACATACATACATACATACTGACATAATATAATGGGTTGCTCCTTGTGTAACGAGGATGGACGGCCCAAGGGCCACCTAGGCATGAATTTGTTTAAGGTGTAGAAGCTGTCTCCAACAAAACAACCACACCCTGAGTTAACGAGCTGCATAACCCAGTGTCAAGGAATAGTCCTAGAAGACCGGACAACTCGCCAACTGCACTGGCTCACCATTACCCCGAACACGATCCGCAAATAGATTAACATCCAGGTCCCCAATTACTGCTGGGTAGACAGAGGCACAAGGCATAAAGAAACTTGCCCATAGTTTCACCCTACCCGGGATCGAACCCGGGTCCGCTAGCTTGCGAGGCGAGCAAGTTGACCATTACACCACAGGTCGCCATACATACATACATACATACATCCCACAGGTTATGTACACACACACACACACACACCCACACCCACCACACACGTTATGTATCATATATACCCAACCCGCTATAACTATAAGCAAACACGGCTTTTGCAGCTCACATAAGCGAAGTGCCTTGGCCAGGGCACACAGCAAATATTTCACCTGCGTGTAAAACCGAATGAAAAGCAAATATACGATATTAAAAGCGTATTTATAAGGTAGCTCTCGGTAAACTTTGGACTCGTACGGACGACAAATACCACCAATATTTGCATTACATTACAGCAGTATCTTTTTACCTCCGCCTGCATTATAATCTGGAGGGTTTAAGGTCCGTGCAAGCTGCCTGTGTTTGCTGAGTGAGTGCAGCTGGTAACAGAGGGCACGAGTAGAATAATAAGAGAATAAGGATTTTAGATGGACACAGACGACTTGTTGAGGGTCTGAAAGCCCTCATAGCCACAACAGTTGATTGGCAGTGGTTCCCTACACTTACAGATGTTGGATGAAAATACCCACACTCACAGTTGGTTGCCAGGGGCTACCTATACTCACAGCTCCCGCATAGGGGCTACCTACACTAACAAACGATTGGCAGGGTCTACATCCACTCACAGTTAACTGGCAGACGCTACCTACACTTACAGCTGATTGGAAGGGGCTACCTATACCCACAGCTCACTCATAGGAATTGCCTATACTCATACCTGAATGATAGGGCTACCTACACTCACAATTGACTGACAGGGGCTACCTACACTCACAATTGACTGACAGGGGCAACCGACACTCACAATTGACTGACAGGGGCTACCTACACTCACAGTTGATCGACAGTGTGTGTGTGTGTGTGAACCCTGAACTGATAGACCTTAACACATCTTAATATAACGCACTACGTTCATTACAATTATTATTGATTTATAATTTCTCGTTTAATTTACACAATTAAACATATTGAAAAAAATGAAGAGAAAATATTCTTATGATGAAGATGTAAATAATGACGAAATTATCTCCTTACACTTCATTTTCATTTACATCCTACGAGCGAAAGTAAATGTTAAACAATGACTATTCTGTTTAGCCATTATCTCTTTTCCTATCTCAAATTTGGTAAGAGATTAAGATAAACCTCAAAGAAAGGAAGAAACAAAGTGAAGAAGGAAGAAACAAAGTGAAGAAGGAAGAAACAAAGTGAAGAAGGAAGAAACAAAGTGAAGAAGGAAGAAACAAATTGCATGGTTGGTGACCCCGAAATACCTATGACAACAGGTAGAAATATCAACACATATTTGCTCACATCCTGAATTTGCATTTTCAGTAAACAAACTGAATCTCAGGAGTAAACATTGATTCATATTGCAAGGGAAAACAGGTCCCATAGGCATGACTACCCATCAGGGACAGTGGATATACAAGGAGGGAACGAGGGAACTATACTCGACAATATTTACTTCCCCAACAGGTGAGTGGGCTAGGAGTACCCTGGATCGAGCAGTGACTTTAGAACAGAAGGGGGTGCTGTATACACTCAGCCACCACACCTCTGACTCACAATAACGGAATAATAATAATAATAATAATAATAATAATAATAATAATAATAATAATAATAATAACAATAATAATAATAACAATAATAATAATAATAATAATAATAATAATAATAATAATAATAATAATAATAATAATAACCTCTCTCACATAAGACTATCAAATATATGAAAGTGTATTAATACCAAGCTCAATACTTTGAACTTCCATCAGTGAAGCAGTATACATACATACATACATACATACATACACACATACATACATACAGTACATACATACATACATACACAGACAAGCTCAATTGGAAGTTCGTAGTTAAAAGTCTAAAAAGTCTATTATCAATAATGTGTATCTGAACATACCTGCGTTCATCACGTCTGACCATACTGTGAATGTCTTACCATCACAACATAAGAACGTGTGAGGGAACATTAACAACAATACCCCGTAGTTTGTCAGACATTGGGAGAACATCTAACGCAATAAACCAAAACAAACTTGAAGGGAAACAAATTTAACATTCTTTTGAGTTTATGTTGAATTTAAGGTTAGGAAGACAATGATATTTTGACTTGAAATGCTGGTAGTGTCACGTGTTTTGATATTATATAGGTAATGAAAACAAGAATATATTAATCATAAGAAGTATTCAAAAAGTCATTCAAATTTATAAAAAGAATAAATCAAATATCAAATGTGCAAATATTAAGTAATACAATTAATTAAACAACAAGGTAAGGTAAGGTTAGGTAAAATTCGATTAAAGTTAAGTTAAGTTAGATTAAAGTTAGGTTAGGTTAGAGTTTAATCTCGATATAACTTCAATAATAATTTGTTTGCCTTATTTTTGTACTTTAGTTGAGACAGTTGACGTTCATTCTTACAGCTTCAGACATGAGGGATATTTTAATAGAGTCTGACGCTGAGCCCCATATTGGTGAGAGACCCAAGGCACTGGTGGTCACTGATCACATGCACGCCATACTGCTCTGATCATCACTGTTTACTTGCACGAAATACTGACTACAATTGTTTACATGCAAGAAATCCTGATTACATTTATCTACATTGTCGAAATGCTGACTAAAATTGTCGACATGCACGAAATATTGACGTGCAGGAAATGCTGACTACCTCTGTCTGTACGCACAAAAATCCTGACCCTATTGCAACAGGGACCAACACTTTACTAGCTGAGTGAAAATCTGCCAAGAAATTAAGGGTTTCGGCCCATATTTTAACGTAAAGTTAGTTTGGAAATAACCTGAAATTGCAGATACAAATATTGTAATAAAGAGGCCGTTCTCATATTGCCAAACGGAAAATGGGTCGAGCGTCGAGAATTTACTATACAGAAACAAATATTGCATGTACAGTATGTGGAGACTCTCTCTCTCTCTCTCTCTCTCTCTCTCTCTCTCTCTCGCTCTCTCTCTCTCTCTTATTTTACTACATTTCCCTCTCTCTCTGTTTCTCATTCTAATTCGTTTCTTCGTCTGTCTGTCTATCTCTCTTTCTCTCTCAGTGGGTTGACGACTCTCTATGTCTCTCTCTATGCCTGTCTCTCACTCGCTCTCTGTCGCTCTCATTTTAAGTCATCTCTCTCTCTCTCTCTCTCTCTCTCTCTCTCTCTCTCTCTCTCTCTCTCTCTGTGTTGATATATGAGAAAACACACGAGAAGATAATGGCCATATGTGGAGAGAGAGAGAGAGAGAGAGAGAGAGAGAGAGAGAGAGAGAGAGAGACTAGCCTAGACTCAAATAAATATTAAGATCTCATACCTCTTACACGTTTCTCAGTTATTGCCGTAATAGTCCATGAGCCAAGACCCAAATTTTAGTTGATTGGCACCATCCATTACCACCAAATGATGCTACATATTTCTTCTAGGTTATTATCTGTAGTTTATAAAATAAATATATGATGGAAATTTCTTGTATTTTTCAGTAGTAATTTCACCGTTATGGGGGGAAACGGTGAAGGTAATTTTGATATATTTTTTTTTAATTTCACTTTTTTTTTTGTTAATTTCGTTATGTTTTTGTTTCTAGATTGTGATTTAACCATAAGAGCGGTGGCCAGTGATTAAGATCCCAGGGTGTCAAAGTTAACAAAAAGACATGAATGGGACACTACTTTGTGAAAATTTTGCAGCAACCAAGTGTGATGAAGCCTTATGAGAAGACCCAGAGCCGCTGCAAGACTAGGGGATTTATCACTACAATATAACTCTGGTAAGATTCCTGACATTGTAGGGAAGGAAATGTCGTAATGACTTTATGCATAAGAAATCACGTAAGATAATGAAAACCAGTATGTAAGCCTTAGCAGGGCCATTTGATGCCAGCCAATAATAACACGTAAAACACACTAACACACTCGCTCACTCTCCCACACACTCGCTCACTCTCCCTCACACTCACTCTCCCACACACTCATTCACTCTCCCACACACTCACTCACTCTCCCACACACTCACTCACTCTCCCTCACACTCGCTCACTCTCCTACACACTCGCTCACTCTCCCACACACTCACTCACTCTCCCACACACTCACTCACTCTCCCACACACTCACTCACTCTCCCACACACTCACTCACTCTCCCACACACTCACTCACTCTCCCACACACTCACTCACTCCCCCACACACTCACTCACACTCCTACGCACTCATTCACTCTCCCACACACTCACTCACTCTCCCACACACTCACTCACTCTCCCTCACACTCGCTCACTCTCCTACACACTCACTCACTTTCCCACACACTCACTCACTCTCCCACACACTCACTCACTCTCCCACTCACTCACTCACTCTCTCACACACTCACTCACTCTCCCACACACTCACTCACTCTCCCACACACTCACTCACACTCCCACACACTCACTCACTCTCCCACACACTCACTCACTCTCCCACACACTCACTCACACTCCCACACACTCACTCACTCTCCCACACACTCACTCACACTCCCACACACTCACTCACTCTCCTACACACTCACTCACTCTCCCACACACTCACTCACTCTCTCACACACTCCAGTATCTTCTTCAACAACTCCTAGATACACCCTCCACTAGCACGAGGCAGACCACAATGCATGCAACACTGCCATTTGACCTGTAACTTACACTATATCAACCTTTGACCGTATTTATCTTGCTGACTTAGTTCAATATGACCTTCAGTATATATTTGTGTAGGGGATAATAGCCTCGCCCCCGTCAAGCGCTGATGGTGAATGTCAACTGAGGTCAATGTGGTATTACTGAGGAAAGACTTAAAGAATGAGAAATAGATGAATAACCTTGAAAAGACAAATGGGACCAGAAATGAAATCTTAAGGAAAATGGACATGAAAAAAAGTCAAGTTATAAGGAAGTTTACATTGAGGTAAAGGGAATCTAGGATAAGGAAAATTTTAAATGAAAACAAAAAGAGGTAAATGGTGACATATGGTGACACCTATAAGAGTTGGGTAATGGTCGGAATGAAAATAAAATCAAAGGACATTAATGCGGCGGAAATGTAAGTAGTAAATATACAAATATCTTGGTTGAAACAGAAGAAGTAAGGGAAGGGTAGGCAGAGTTTGTAGAAGATCTGCATAATGATACTATCCTTAAAAATACGAAATAAAAAGTAAAATACACGACGGTATCAATTCTAAAAACAATATTGAGGCAACTGTGAACAAATGAAAATTGTAGAGGTCTGTGGGGATTGATCAGCTTCCAGTAGAATATATAAAATTTATGTGTAGGAAATGAAACTAACTAATTAAATTTCCAACAAAGGTCTTCCTCCCAAACCCGGAACCAAGTAAGTATGTGTGTTTTTACCTAACAATAAAGGTCACCTGAAGAATCTCCACCGCAGCTTATTTCACCCTAACGTTGACCTCACCACGTCCCTCTGTAGTGGAGATTATTTTGTGAATTTTGACATAACTCTTTAATACAGTAAAACAAACACAAACAAAATTATGTCATAGAAAAAAAGGCAGTGCCCCATTTGTTGAAGTCGCCGCCGTCGTCTTAAGCAATGACTGACGACGGCAGCTGCTACTGATGATAATTATAATATAAAATTTATAATTATTGGTCAATGGAACTGTTAAAAGAACGAAGAGCATAAGTTTAAAAGTTAATGATAGAAACATAGGTTATTTAAAACATGACATTAATTTGTCTAGGAAACAGGATGATGAAATATTATGTGTGGTCAGTACTGTTGTGTGGTCAGTACTGTTGTGTGGTCAGTAATGTTGTATGGTCAGTACTGTTGTATGGTCAGTACTGTTGTATGGTCAGTAATGTTGTATGGTCAGAACTGTTGTGTGGTCAGTACTGATGAATGGTCAGTACTGCTGTATGGTCAGTACTGTTGTATGGTCAGTACTGTGGTATGGTCAGTACTGTTGTATGGTCAGTACTGTTGTATGGTCAGTAATGTTGTATGGTCAGTTCTGTTGTATGGTAAGTACTATTGTATGGTCAGTACTGTTGTATGGTCAGTACTGTTGTATGGTCAGTGGGCCTACAATCAGCAGACACGTTACACTGAAAGGAAAACAAATAAAAAAAATGAAAACATAATTTGATGCAGAAACGAGAAAAATATTAAAAATTTATAGATTATGGAAAAAAAGATAGTATGGATATATGATAATGGTTGATGTATTAATGGGTAAATTTGATGGTAAGAGGGCCAGGCAAATGCAGAGACTAGGATGGCTGGATGGATGGATGGATGGAATTAGTAATCCGAGTAGATTAAAAAACAATGCCGAGAACCTTTGAAGTGGTGGGTTGGGGTCACCGACCTTCAGACAGTTTAATCTTCTTAAATTATAAATTACTTCATGAATTTTAAATTTGACCCACAAAAGAAAAAAGTTAATTTTTTTATGCTTGTTGTTTTATACCAAGGCAGACAGAAGTCATACGTCAATAGTTCATACTTTGACAATACTTTACATTGTTTTACAATATTTTATAACTTTTACAATACTGAATCCTTTTTATAATATTTTTTTTACCCTTTTACAAGATTTGTTTAGAACACTATACTACTTTTTTACAATACTTTATAAATATTTCAATACTCTATACTTTTTGCAATACTTTCAGCTTTTTATAATACGTTTAGCATTTATTAACAATACTCTACACTTTTTACAATACTATAATTTATATAATCCACACACTCTTCTCCGCTAATGACCTTGTGACAACACTGCGAAACAGGATGTCAAAGATCAAAGATGACACTCCGAGGTCAACGATAAAAGAGAAATGTGACTCTGGAATTATAATACACTTTTATGTTTTTTCAGAGTTTAATAATTCTTGTTGTCTAGTGAATAAATTAAGACTCATGACCAAAACTAAGCCTCAGTTAACGGTGTTTAGACTTGGTGAACTGTGTGAGTGAACGGTGCTGATAAGAACATGACAGATACAGCACAAGAATAGGACAGGTATAACAGACAGAACAACAGGTGTAACATCTAGGTTTAACCACTTCACTGTGGGGACTCCATACACAAGTGGTTAAGGGAACCCCATGCACAAGAGGTTAAGGGAACCCCATGCACAAGTGGTTAAGGGAACTCCATACACAAGTGGTTAAGGGAACTCCATACACAAGTGGTTAAGGGAACTCCATACACAAGTGGTTAAGGGAACTCCATACACAAGTGGTCAAGGGAACATCTTAAACAAATAAACAAACAAACACATCTTACACAACAACTAAACAAACAAATAACCAAATATCTTAAACAACTAAACAAACAAAGCCAAACAACTAAACAAACAGAGCCAAACAACTAAACAAACACATATCTAAACAACTTAAACAAACAAATAGTGAATCATCCTCCCCAAAAAAACATCTCTATAAATGAAACTTCTGAAACAAGAAATATTTTGGATAGACTGAAGAAATCAAAATTATTCACAAACACAACAACATAGAATTTCCGGTGAACAGATTCTCAGGCAACAAATTAATCAGCCCATTATATTGCCAGCCTCAGGACGATAAAAGTTCAATACAGGAGATTCTCAACACCTCCTACTCACCACATCAAAATACTTAATACAATGTTCATCAAAATAGTAAAAGGTCAGCTCTTGGTCAGTCTAGGATAGTGAGGTCAGCTCTTGGTCAGTCTAGGATAGTGAGGTCAACTCTTGGTCAGTTTAGGATAGTGAGGTCAGCTCTTGGTCAGTCTAGTATAGTGAGGTCAGCTCTTGGTCAGTCTAGGATAGTGAGGTCAGCTCTTGGTCAGTTTAGGATAGTGAGGTCAGCTCTTGGTCAGTCTAGAATAGTGAGGTCAGTTCTTGGTCAGTCTAGGATAGTGAGGTCAGCTCTTGGTCAGTTTAGGATAGTGAGGTCAGCTCTTGGTCAGTTTAGGATAGTGAGGTCAGCTCTTGGTCAGTCTAGAATAGTGAGGTCAGTTCTTGGTCAGTCTAGGATAGTGAGGTCAGCTCTTGGTCAGTTTAGGATAGTAAGGTCAGCTCTTGGTCAGTTTAGGATAGTGAGGTCAGCTCTTGGTCAGTTTAGGATAGTGAGGTCAGCTCTTGGTCAGTTTAGGATAGTGATGTCAGCTCCTGGTCAGTCTAGGATAGTGAGGTCAGCTCTTGGTCAGTCTAGAAAAGTGAGGTCAGCTCTTGGTCAGTTTAGGATAGTGAGGTCAGCTCTTGGTCAGTCTGGAATAGTGATGTCAGCTCCTGGTCAGTCTAGAATAGTGAGGTCAGCTTTCGGTCAGTCTAGAAAAGTGAGGTCAGCTCTTGGTCAGTTTAGGATAGTGAGGTCAGCTCTTGGTCAGTCTGGAATAGTGATGTCAGCTCCTGGTCAGTCTAGAATAGTGAGGTCAGCTCTTGGTCAGTTTAGGATAGTGAGGTCAGTTCTTGGTCAGTCTAGGATAGTGAGGTCAGCCAAGGGCTGACCTCACTATCCTAGACCCCTGGGTGACTATCAGACATATGGCTGGTAGGAGCTGTAATTGTGTCCAGACATGACAATATAATTCTTCTTCAGTAACCTTCATCTCACTTTCTTTATCAGTATTTCCTTTTTAATATTGCCATCGATATTTTCTTTACGACATTTCAGATACCTTCAATGGCAACATCGACACAGGCCAGACCATAAAGCTTTCTGAAATACAACAATGAATATTCAACCATTTATCAAGAATTCTTTTACCTTATCATGTCAAGTATTCCCTGGGTGAAGTTAAAACGTGTAATCTTCTTACGGTTAACTACCAACATATTCCCTTTATAATTATATATTCAACTCTGGAATACCGAGCTGCAAAATATTTTATATATTCAAAACATCATCTAATTAAAAATTAAGTGTCTTTCCGGAATTTTCTAATTAATTCTTGTATTTCAGGAAAATAAATTATGGAGCTACGACTAATTACACAGGTAAGTAGACAGCCACAACTATAATTAACAATTATTAGAGGTAAATATATACTTTAATATACCTATATAATGTAAATATTACGCAGGTTAATGGGTGTTTGTTGTTCTCTCAGGCTACACCATACTGTGCTATACTGTAGTGTTATTGTATCACAGCTCTGGTAACTGTATGGTATCTAATGTATACCTTTATTGATAACACACACACACACACACACACACCCACGCTGCCCCAATAAACTCACACCTAAGCTAAATGTAGTGTAGGCAAATAATCTTGATAAAACCACAATGAACAAAAGATGAAGGTGTCTTAAAGATATAAAGCTCAGGATTATACTTTACTTTACTCTGACTACACTGCAGGAAGTTAACTCTAAGCATGTCGTAACACCAACAGTTTTACCACCTCAGCGAGCCAACCTGACGGAGGCTCTAGTTCTTGCGTTATATGACCTGTAAAAACTGACTCAACTCCTTACGAAAAGAGCAAAAGAAAATATCATTAATGCTGAATCTGTGTAAAAAGACGCGATGTTACTGTAAAGAGGCGATGATGGTTCTATAAAGTGATAATGGTTCTATAAAGTATTATAGTTTAAGACAAAAGCTATTCCTAACGACTAAAATGCTGAGAGTAAAAAATAAAAATCCTGAGTATGATAACTTAAAGCAGAAGAGGTTTATACATATACAGTAACACAAAAGCAGAAACTACATAATTTTAATAACTAGTTGCTCTAATGACTCTTATACGACAGAAACTACGTAATTATATCAATCAATTTAAGAGATAATTAAACACCTTTCACAGACAGATTACGACAGAAGCAAAGCACAATAACTCATATACAGACAATAACAAATAAGTATTGATTCATATAGTAGATACATAATTAAACTCATTTACAAGAAAATAACTAAAGACCCCAACTTGTCTAGGATGATTCGATGGCCATTATCATCTATCAAATCATACACTGGGAGTGAGAGTTGACCGTGCGACCGGAGACACTTTACTTAGGAATTAAATACCGGATGACGAGTTTTTATATCAGTATATTTTGGGATTTTAATAATCAATGTGTTCAAATATTACTTCATTATACCAGACAACTCTCGGCGTCCCCACAGTCTCGCCAGGCGCTCCCACAGTCTCGCCAGACGCTCCCACAGTCTCGCCAGGCGCTCCCACAGTCTCGCCAGGCGCTCCCACAGTCTCGCCAGGTGCTCCCACAGTCTCGCCAGGCGTCCCCACAGTCTCGCCAGGCGCTCCCACAGTCTCGCCAGGCGTCCCCACAGTCTCGCCAGGCGTCCCACAGTCTCGCCAGGCGCTCCCACAGTCTCGCCAGGCGCTCTCACAGTCTCGCCAGGCGCTCCCACAGTCTCGCCAGGCGCTCCCACAGTCTCGCCAGGCGTCCCCACAGTCTCGCCAGGCGCTCCCACAGTCTCGCCAGGTGCTCCCACAGTCTCGCCAGGCGTCCCCACAGTCTCGCCAGGCGCTCCCACAGTCTCGCCAGGCGCTCCCACAGTCTCGCCAGGCGTCCCCACAGTCTCGCCAGGCGCTCCCACAGTCTCGCCAGGCGCTCCCACAGTCTCGCCAGGCGCTCCCACAGTCTCGCCAGGCGCTCCCACAGTCTCGCCAGGTGCTCCCACAGTCTCGCCAGGCGCTCCCACAGTCTCGCCAGGTGCTCCCACAGTCTCGCCAGACGCTCCCACAGTCTCGCCAGGCGCTCCCACAGTCTCGCCAGGTGCTCCCACAGTCTCGCCAGGCGCTCCCACAGTCTCGCCAGGTGCTCCCACAGTCTCGCCAGGCGCTCCCACAGTCTCGCCAGGCGTCCCCACAGTCTCGCCAGGCGTCCCCACAGTCTCGCCAGGTGCTCCCACAGTCTCGCCAGGCGCTCCCACAGTCTCGCCAGGTGCTCCCACAGTCTCGCCAGGCGCTCCCACAGTCTCGCCAGGCGCTCCCACAGTCTCGCCAGGCGCTCCCACAGTCTCGCCAGGCGTCCCCACAGTCTCGCCAGGCGCTCCCACAGTCTCGCCAGGCGTCCCCACAGTCTCGCCAGGCGCTCCCACAGTCTCGCCAGGCGTCCCCACAGTCTCGCCAGGCGCTCCCACAGTCTCGCCAGGCGTCCCCACAGTCTCGCCAGGCGCTCCTTGGTCCGACACTAGACTCATCTAAACAATGGTCTGAAGTTTTGATGCTTATAAGTCTACTAAACATCTGTGACTCCTTGTCGATACACTACAAGTTTGACTCACTTTACGCTGTTCTGACTCACTCACTCACTCACTCACTCTCTCTCTCACTCACTAATGACACAATATATATTTATAGACAGACATACAGACACGGAGAGAGAGACACACACAGTCACACAGACACACGTAAAAAGACAAGCGGACAGACAGACACAAAGAGACAGAAAGACACATAGAGACGGCACTAGACACACCAAAGTCCGAAAGAGGTCACGGGAGACGGAAGAAAACGAGACGGAAGAAAACAGGAAAATTTCTATTCAGTAATAATTTTAAGACGAAGCAGCGCCTGACTCTACACTGCGGATGTTCTTCACAGACGTCAGGAATGTTGACGCTGGTGCAACACATTCTGGCATCTTTTTCATAAGCCTTTTGACGAAACTGGAAAATATAAACATACCAAGTAAAAAATAATTAAAAATAAATGGTAAACCTATATGAAAAAAAATATTTATGTACCACTCAATAAACAATAAATATATAGACTAAACAAATACATTTATATTTAATCAATATAATATTAACCATGCTTGATAATAAGGATCTCATGAAGATTAGGCACCCCAACTTGTTTCACTTATATTTTTTTACGGGCATTAGTCCATCCGGGCACAGGTCATTTTATTATGACCAACATCAAAACCTGGGGGCGAAAATATAATAAAAAAGTAATAATAATAATAATAATGATAATAGATACTGAACTATGATGTCCTGTACTTCCAGCCTCTCCCACCAGGGTTCTAAACACGTAAATGGGGGCGATGCGCTCAACAGAAACAATTAGTGAACAGGATGAGGTAATTAGTGAGCCAGAACAGGTAACTAGTGAGCCAGAATAGGTAATTAATGATCTACAACAGGTAATTAGATAGCTAAAACAGGTAATCATTATTATCAGTATATAATATAATCACCATTCAATAAAACATATACAATAATCAGAGTATAAACTATTATTATCAGTGTATAATATAAATCCATTCATAATTCACCCAGTAATACAATACAAGGCGTTCCGTAAATACCTTCATAAATCAGGTGGTGTATTCCTGAGACATAAATAAAGATAAATGACTAAATAACCAATTAATATATTCTCAATAGTTTCCAGTTACAGCCGACAAATTTGGTAGAAATGTGATGAAAGCTGACATAAATCCCCCTTCATTTCTACCTGTTGGGTCACATAAAAAGCAAGGGTGTATATTACAGAGGTCCCAAACCGTGAGGGATAGTGGCGCCGTGTGCAGGACAGTATGACAAACATTCACAGCACAGGTCCTAGGTCTTTGAACGTGTGTGACATTAGTGCAACAGGCTGAAGAGAAGCGGAACTTTGAACATTTGCTCTAAATCTTAATACCAACATAAATCATAAGTCAGGTGGAGGGGGAGTAGGTGGAGGGGTAGTAGGTGGAGGGGTAGTAGGTGGAGGGGTGGTAGGTGGAGGGGTAGTAGGTGGAGGGGTAGTAGGTGGAGGGGTGGTAGAGAAACAAACACAAGAAAAATACATTGTTTTTACCCCACCATTTAATAAACTGTTTGTATCTACGTCACCGAGAAACACACACACACACACACACACACACAGAGGCAGGACAAAACAGGCATATCCGGTGAAGCTTTCCTCTTTGTTTCATCAAAATTTACACAGCCAATCAGAGCTCGTCACCAGGGTAGAGTACTGGCCAATCAGCGTTCGTCGCCAGAGTCCAACATCGTCACTAAAAATGCTGAGGTTCGCGTAATGAAGCGTTGATGATACAGTCGTCGCTTCAGCAAATTTCATGATGAACTGTGAAGAGCGAGACAGAATATACTCAATGTAAAAAAGACAAACCTATACTAAACCAGTGTTACAATATATGTGCTCAACCCAATCTGGAGGTTGGCCTTGTTACTTCAGAGATGTGACCTTGACCTCTGACCTTTGCATAGAGTGTATGTGTGTGTGTGTGGTTCTGCCGACTTGAAATGGTTATCCCAGCGTTACGAAAGGCATACGTTCTTAAGAGCTTAGTCGAAAGTAAAATTACATAATGCGAAATAATGTTTTTTTTTCCTGTTTATTTTCATTAAGTTTACGAAGATGCGACACAAGAGAATAATATCACCCCAATTATAATATAGAGGACAGTTAAGTGACCCTGTTGGATTGAGGAGGAGAGAGAGAGAGAGAGAGAGAGAGAGAGAGAGAGAGAGAGAGAGAGAGAGATGAAAAACAAAACAAAAAGTAAAAGACCTTTAAGAAAGATGATAAAGAGAAGAACACACACACACACACACACACACACATGTCGAGGGTTTACATGTTACCTCCCTCTGCTCTCTTAAGGATTACTGTCAGGTGGAACACTTCCGCCTTCACCAAGTATATGGAACAAGATTATGATAGTTGTAACAAAAGATGTCTATTTATAAGTATTTACACTGATAATCTGCATGAAGACAGTACAGAGCAACATATGTGGGATAAATATGAGAGGAAGTTGACGGAATGACAGGAAATTCGTAGATTGAATGAGACTTTGAACGAAACACTAACGTCACCTTAATATTCACGTATTTGTAACTATTACCACAGTATGACTATCGTTGCTATCCTCTAATGTCTACCACACTAAAGATGGCTGCCTGGTGTACCTACAACTTAAAATTTGAAATTCAGTTAATGAGTATTGTTCAAGGATTTGTTATTTCTCCCATACAATTTCAGGAATAGCTCATACTGCCAAATTGCTGGTAGTAGGAGGTAGGTATGTGATAGAGTGTGGTAAGTATGTGGTAGTGTGCTGTAGGTATGTGGTAGTGTGCTGTAGGTATGTGGTAGTGTGCTGTAGGTATGTGGTAGTGTGCGGTAGGTATGTGGTAGTGTGCTGTAGGTATGTGGTAGTGTGCGGTAGGTATGTGGTAGTGTGCTGTAGGTATGTGGTAGTGTGCTGTAGGTATGTGGTAGTGTGCTGTAGGTATGTGGTAGTGTGCTGTAGGTATGTGGTAGTGTGCTGTAGGTATGTGGTAGTGTGCTGTAGGTATGTGGTAGTGTGCGGTAGGTATGTGGTAGAGTGTGGTAAGTATGTGGTAGTGTGCTGTAGGTATGTGGTAGTGTGCTGTAGGTATGTGGTAGTGTGTGGTAAGTATGTGGTAGTGTGCTGTAGGTATGTGGTAGTACGAGGTAGTACATGCCATGATGATACAATCCCAGTTTGAGGAGGAAAGAAGTTCAAATGATCGGCATCCCAAAAAGGCATAACTCTAAGAGGACCTCACTAAAGGCACAAGAGATAAATACAATGTACACCTATAAACGCCTCACACAAGAGCTCTACCATAGATGTACCTAACTGGGGTAGACATACACGGAGACATTAAAATTTAGGGATGATCATTAAGTTGTGAAGCCCGACACATAATTGGTATTGAGGGTAGGTGGTAAAGCAGCAAATTTCAAGAATTAAAACAATCATCTACTCTTTGTAACCCTAATCTATCATGTTCTATCATTATGTCAGTGATGATTTCTGGCCTGGTCTGACCTGGGATCATCAGTCATTCTGGAACCCCGTGTATACAGCTGTTGACCCAGGGGTATCTTCCATAACGAACCATGAATTATAAGTGCGGTGACAGTAGGTTCCTGACACCTGACGATCCGTTAGTGATATATCCGGATGTATTGTGGTCGACAGTGTACTTGATCTCCTTCCATTTCTCCAAGTAGCGTTCGGCGACCATTCAGAGCTGAGTTAGCTATGGACACCCCAGCCGTGACAGGGACTCTTACCTCACAAGGTGGTGCCTTTAATAAGTGAAGTTTAGTAACTCTGTAACGAGTGATGTTAATAAATAAAGAGTAGTTAAAAGATAGATGGATACATTATCCAAGCTTCTTCTATGTATCAAGGTTTAACTCAGTCTTCAATTTAGTAGTTTTTTACGAAAAAACCTTCACGCACGCACGCACAATGTTTCTGGAACGCTGAAAGTTTCTGGTGAAAAGTCAGCATAACACACCCTGGCTGGCGCTCTTCCACCTCCCGAACCATCACAGGGAGACTAACTAACCAATCACCCTCTCACTTTGTACCCGGGTTGAAAATATCATATCGACAAAGGTACAGACTTTCAACACAGACTGACGGACAAAAACGAGAGAAAAATATATCTACGGAAGACACTTGACACAGTGGCGAAGCTCTGAGTCGTGCCAGTGACCAACACAGACTTTAATACTTTGTGTGAGTTACTAGAAATCACCTCTTATTACGACTATCTATTATTTGACAATAAACAATCTTGTATATACAGGTATATCGTTAATTGGGTCGTATAAATATTAGCAATGAGAAAGGGAGTATTATACAGTACACTCCACGACGCACATTGACAGCTGTGTAAATATCAGTTCACCAGAACCTGTAATGCACACAAGTAAGACAAGAGCTTTTAGTCCACTGTGGTCCAGTGGTTGGCTGTTTAACTGCCAACCATGGTTGTCCAGGTCCGGGTTCGAATCCCAGCACTCACAGGTAATAATTGTTTACATAATACATCTAGTTGTATGAATGTAACACAGAGAGTCATACTGAGACGTAACGCGGCCATAGAACCTGGTCACCGACTGATACCCGAGGCACCGACTGATACCCGAGGCAACGACTGATACCCGAGGCACCGACAGCTATCTAGAGAGATAGTGAAAAAAATAGATTAAGTGAGATAGTAGTGACTAGTAACGATGTTAGTAAGCAGATAGACAAACTAAAGTCTAGTAAGTCGCCAGGCCCCGATGAGATATTTGCCAGAGTATTAAATGAATGTAAGGAAGAGCTTAATATGCCCTTAACAAACTCGTTTAACATGTCATTAAAAACGGGTCCAGTACCAGAATCCTGGATGGAGATAGATCATTATCCTCTAACTACCGTCCAATCAGTTTAACATCAATTGTAGGCAAATTACTGGAAGCAATAATTTCAAACTCAATTCGAAATCACATCGAGAAACAGCTTGATCAATGATTCCCAGGATGGCTTCACAAGTGGAGTTCATTTCTGACAAATCTATTATCATTCTTTTCAACTGTTTTCGAATCATTGGACGACGGATACGATTATGATGTGGTTTACCTCGACTTTATCAAAGCATATCGACAGAGTCCCCACGAAAGACTAATACGTAAAGTAGAGGCTCATGGAATTGGAGGAGATATTCTACACTGAATTACGGCGTGGTTACAGGATTGGAAAGAGAGAGTCAGCAATAATGGCACTATTTCTGTAACTAGTTGAGTACCTTAAGGCTCAGGACTTGGACCATTACTATTTATTATATACATAAATGACATAGATATAGGCGTAGATAACAACATATGTACAGTAGCTAAAACAACTATCTGTGCAGGTGGGGGTCGATATGTTCCGAAATTTTACGTGTGACTAGTGACAGCCCTCATATACCAAAATTTATCGTCCATGGTCTCATATTGTTTCCCACAAAGTATGCACAGATAGTTGTTGTAGCTACTGTACATTTGCTGACGACACTAAAATAGTGTGTGTAATTAAATATGATGAGGACTCTGCAAAACTACTGGAAGATCTAAACAAAATTCACATGGTCTGAAAATGGCAGATTTTGATATAGACAATTGTAAAATACTTAGCCTTGGAGATGTAAACAAAGTAATTAGACATCAGATGAACAACGTTGATAAAGATAAATCCGACAGTGAGAAAGACTTAGGGGCAATGATAAGTAGGAATCTTAAACTAAGACAACAGACAACAATGTGTATTTGCTCGAAACAAGGTTAACAAAGTACTTGGGTTCATACGAAGGAGTGTTAGTTACAAGACTAGCGAGGTCATCCTAAAACTATACCTTGCGCTTGTAAGACCTCACTTGGTCACCGTACTACAGAATGGATATCGATTCCCTAGAGAGTATTCAGAGGAGGATGACAAAGCAAATCCTGGGCATTAGAAATATTGAGTTTAATTGTTTAAAGCTTCTGACTTTACACTCCCTTGAGAGAAGTAGAGTGAAGAGGGAGATGATCATCAAGGTGTATAAATGGAAGTCAAGGTGAAACTAGGTGAATAACAAAGGTGCTTAAACTATTTAACCAGGAGCAAACTCATAGCAATGGTTTTAAATTAGACAAATTTAGATTTAGGCGCGAGATAGGTAAACATTGGTTTGGAAATAGAGTAGTGGATGAGTGGAATAAAATTACTGGCCATCATCATTAACTCGAACACACTGGATAGGTTGGACGGATATATGAGCGATAGGGGTTGGGTGTAAACGGGGTTGCTTTATTAGGGCCAATAGGTCCAGCTGCAGTTTCCTCCATTCTTAAGTTCTTATGACTGAAGGCAAAAATCCACTTACGATTATTCCTACAACTTTTCATACTGCTAAGGATACAAGATATTAATGAGCTGAAACACAGACAAATTATAATTTATCTTATTCTCCTTCGATTTAAAAAATGAAAAAACGTAACTCTAACTAAACTATTGCAGGGATGCTGACTTCACCACTTCATACAACACAATGCTTATAACTCAAATGATCCTAACTGACCTACCAATTTTTAGAAAGTTAACTCTTTACTACAGGAGGGGATAATTTTAATATTTTACTTAACTAACGAAATACTATTTTATTCAGCACAAGAGGTTAAATACACGAGAATATATATTTATATTATATTTTCTTAATTAGACTTTGAACACACTTTCACTTGATCATGACTTCAAGTTAGAGGGATATTGACTTTATAGTTTGTGAGGAGTTGAAGACAATAATAATCCTCACCTTAATTGTCACTCACCTTACCTCATCTCGCCCCTCACCTAACCTCATCCTCTCACCTCACCTAACCTCATCCTCTCACCTCACCTTACCTCATCTCGCCCCTCACCTCACCTTACCTCGCCTCACGCATTACTCACCTGGATCAAAAAGAACAAAAATAAGTAATGGAAACATCCAATTTGATCATACATGGTATTTAGTGAATAAGAATTGAGAGAGAGAGAGAGAGAGAGAGAGAGAGAGAGAGAGAGAGAGAGAGAGAGAGAGAGAGAGAGGAGAGGGAGGGAGGGAGGGAGGGAGAGAGAGAGAGAGAGAGAGAGAGAGAGAGAGAGAGAGAGGAATATACACATTAAACTCCTAGCCCACCTATTCATGAAGGTACACTCAGGTAACGAGATTTGAATTGCTTTTTCACTGATATTGTGCAAAATGATGCCAATGATAATTAAAAGCGGTTGCATTACTAATCTCTCTCTCTCTCTCTCTCTCTCTCTCTCTCTCTCTCTCTCTCTCTCTCTCTCTCTCTCTCTCTCTCTCTCTCTCTCACATACACACACACGATCTCGCTCTCCCTCATATGTAGTTTTTCTCTCCCTCTGTATTTACAAACATACACAAGGTATAAACACACATAAGCACCTAAACATAAAAAAATTATTTATCATAACATAACACAGAGGCCTTACTGGTGGCGGGAAGAATAAGAATAATAATAAATAATAATAATAATAATAATAATAATAATAAACCAGTCATGCTCGACACAACAATACACATCCACAGCCCAGATGCTTGAGTTCATTACCCTGAATAATGTAAGAATAATAAACACTTAAGGACACACTCCACTGCTGTACCGGCTGCAGTAAGTTAACGATTTTCAGTTTTCAGTGAAATCACTTGATCCTTCATTGATAGATGATAACAATCAACTTTACCCCATTTCCTAATTCTTACATCCAGTTAGTAGGAGCTAGAATTATTCCATACATGGCAGAAAGGTTCTTAACAAGATTATGTCATGGTACACACAGTACCATAGTCCATAAAAAATTATCTGAACAACTGGCCCAGACATACTGCTTACATTTGGTTATTTTCTACATAATATCACTTAGCTCTGAGACGAACATTGTACCAATGGCACAGAACAGAAGAATGAATGAAACTGCAGCGGACCTATTGGCCGTAATGGGCCAACCCCTATCGACCATACAGTACATCCACCCAACCTATCAATTAATTTAAAAACAGTCCCAGATTAATTCTCTATTTTTCCTTTATTTTTCTCGGTCTAGAATTATAAAAAAAATTACTTTTCGTATCATTCACTTGTTTAAAAATTCTTATTCAATGCATTTATGTTATTAAGTAATCTATGTACACATCTTAAACGAAATATATATACTGTACACACCATTCACTCCTTTATAGTATATACATCTTCCTGACTTAATGACCAAATGCTACCCGTAACCTTGACCTTAGCGTCACTGAATCTGTCATTAATTAACACCAGTCGCTACCAGGACGTCATCTTAACAGACTATATGATCTCCCAGAGCGGTGAGGATTTTGGATACACTCACAGACCCAAGCGGTGGTCATAGCCTCCACAGTGAACCCGTGTTAGGGAGTGAACTTGACTATGCTGGAAGGAAAAGAGGAATGGGGAGGAGAAGGAGTAGAGAGGAGGAGGGAGAGGGGAAGGAGGAGAAGGAAAAGAGGGAAGAGAAGGAGGATGAGGAGCGGAAGGGGAAGGAGAGGAGAGGGAGTGAAGGGAGAGGGATGAGAAACAGCCGGATACAACGACCGTTTTAATTCAGGTATTTTAACATCTGAGTCACCTGCGTCTACCTGTGTCAACGAGAGACTATTAGGTAATTAATAGCTGTGTCATCTCCCTGTTTCTCCACACAAGTCTCTGTAATTAGATTCACTCTCAAGTGTTTTTAGAAATCAAAGAAATTTCGCTTTTATGATGACAAGTTCAAGCAATTCCGTTTCTCTCTTACCCAGTTATTGTCAGTATGTATATTTTGCATTAAACTTTACAAAATCTTCAGAGATTATTAACGCCAGAGAGAGAGAGAGAGAGAGAGAGAGAGAGAGAGAGAGAGAGAGAGAGGGGGACAGATATCCTCCTCCGTGGACAGTGTTGAGTGACCGTAGCGGCATCTGTGTCAACACCCCTTGTGTTCCGTGTCCACACTACATCCTACCGCAGCGCCCTTGCCTTCCTTCACACATAGGATAAACAGATAGCCTCCTGCCACAGCTCACACCCCCCTCCCCCACACAGTCTCCTCCACAACACAGGTGCGCGCGATAGTTATCTTTGTTGTAGTACTTTTTTTTAACCATCATGAGCTCACTAGCCGTTTGGGCGATTGGTCTATGCGGACAATGCAGTGATAGTACAGGAAGGAACCACCCACCTGGAAATAAGCAGCTGACAGCTTTGTTGACTACACTTGGTCAAGTTACCTTCCTGTTTACCATTGGTGTTTATCCTGCACTGTCTCGGCGGGCACAGAGGAAACAGTATACTCCCACGGCCTACCTGCACCGTATACCTACACTGTCTATATTCATGGTGAACTGTATAGCTGCATAGTTTATAAACATGCTTATTCAATTGTAACCCTGCATGACAACTTTACTTAATAAATAATAATAAGAATAATAATAATAAATAATAATAAAAATAATAAAAACTATTATTATTATCATTATTATTATTAAGGTCACATTGGATAACACCCTTCTCACGTGTGCCTGAGGACTCGAACCCATGACATATTGGGGAGAGATACGAGCATTACCTCTGGTGGGTGGCTTAGTGCTGGGGGAAAACGGGTGAGTCTTGATGCAGGGATTTACTGGGTGCTGGGGGATGGGTGGTCTGGGTGGTGTGGTGCTCGGGGTAACTTGGTGATAGGGAACGCTGTGAGAGGGGCGGGAGGAGGAGGAGAGGAGGAAGAGGGCAAGGAGGAGAGGAGAGGAGGAGGAGAGGAGAGAGGGAGAAGGAGAGGAGAGGAGGAGGAGAGGGGGAGGTGGAGGAAAGGGGAATGAGGAGAGTAAAGGGGGGGAGAGGAAAGGGGGAGGGAGAGGGGAGAGGGTGAGGAGGAGAGGGGGAGAAGGAGAGGAGAGGAGGAGGAGGAAAGTAGAGGAGGAGGAGGACAGGAAAGGGGGAGGATGAGAGTAAAGGGGGAGGATGAGAGTAAAGGGGGAGGAAGAAAGGAAAGGAGGAGGGGGGATAGGAGCGGGAAGGGGGAAGGGAGGTGAGGAGGAGGAAAAGAGAGGAAGAGGGGAGGAGGAAAAGAGAGGAAGAGGGGGGAGATGAGAGAAGAGGTGAGCACTGAGCAGGGGTGGGGGCAGGAGGCCCAGAATTACCCAATGCTTGGCGTCACCCAGCTCATTCAATTTTCCGCTGGCTGGGGTCATAGCGAAGACCAGACCGTAATGAAACTCTCCCAGACCAGACCTGTCATTTTCTCCTGACAATTTTGATAACGTTTCAGTCTATCCTACGTGGGTCCTTTTCTTTTTTTTTTTTGAACGGGTGTTTCTGAGAGCGTGAGAATCCTGATTTGTTTTTATTAATTCTTTTAAATAACGGGATGTTTTACATTTACGTACATTTTTGGCGTTAATTATAAATTTTTCCAAGTTTATATATATATATATGCTGATAATGATAACCACACAGGAAACAAGAAAACACGAAGTCCACAAGAGCTTTCGTGTAATTCACATCTTCAGGGGTGAGTACAGACTGTACTCACCCCTGAAGATGTGAATTACACGAAAGCTCTTGGGAATTTCGTGTTTTCTTGTTCCCTGTGTGGTTATCAGCATATACATTGATCACGCGTACCTACAGTGATATATATATATATATATATATATATATATATATATATATATATATATATATATATATATATATATGCAAGTAAATCACTGTAGGTGCGCGTGATCTAGGTATATGCTGATAACCACCAGGAAAGAAGAAAACACGAAGTTCCCAAGCGCTTTCGTGTAATTCACATCTTCAGGGGTGAGTACAGACTAGATAGAGTAATGCAGAACAAGATGAATATATACAGAGGAGGGTGAGACCAGGTCCACAATGGTCAGGTAATGACCCTACTAATCTTTAAATGGCACACAACGGTTGGTGGTTGGGTCAGATGGGACAGTGACCCGCCCTCTCACCTGATCACAAATCTTCTTAATTACAAAGTTGTCCAGCTTGTACATGCCGTTACTCAAATTCATGTTGAATGCTTCGGTATGTTTAATAAGACTAGATTCTATGATGTTCCTACTATCAATTGAATTACATGGTAATATTGAGGAGGCATTATCCCAGTCAATGCAATGCTTGTTATCCCTCAAATGAACAAACAGAGCATTGGATTCCTGGCCTGTCCTGACACTGTATTTGTGTTGTTTAATTCTAGTTACAAGATCTTTACCTGTCTGGCCTAAGTAAAACATATTACATTCCTTGCAAGGAACTTTATAAATGCAACCAATTGTGTTGTTGGGGGAGTTCTTGATTAACATTTGTTTAACAGTGCATGAGTTTTTAAATGCCACATTGACGTTCCAAGATTTTAGCTGTGCCGGAATGTGTGAGAAATTTTTGTGAAATGGTAATATTAAGATATTCTTATGGTCATGGGTGGGCTTGGGATCAGTTCTATAAAAAGTTTTCTTAGTAATGTTTAAGCATTTGTCTATGAAAGATCTAGGGTATTTAAGGTTTGAGCCAATATTATATATATATTTGTATTCCTCATCGATGAATTCCGGACTGCAAATTCTCAAGGCACGTAAAAACATTGTTGTAAATACTGACTGTTTGACTTTATTATGGTGGGCAGAATAATAATGAATGTATGAACACACATTGGTTGGTTTTCTATAAATACTGAACTTGAAAGTGTTACCCATTCTGTGTATCAGACAGTCTAGGAATGGCAATTTACAGTCTTGCTCTAATTCCACAGTGAATTTGATCGAGGGGGCTAAGTTGCTAAGTTGTGGTAGGAAAACTTTTAGGTCCTCATTACATGGCCAGAGACATAATACATCATCAACATATCTAAACCAGACTGCTGAGAGTGGTAAAATATTACTTAATAGTTTCTTTTCAAAGAATTCCATATATAGGTTGCTTAATACAGGTGAGAGTGGATTACCCATTGCCATACCAAATTTTTGAGCATAATATTCCCCATTGAATTCGAATTTGCAATCCTTAATACATAGTTTGATGAGTTCGATGAAGTCATCTTTCGAGACGGGCAGTGAAATGTTATCCAGGGAATCTATGAGGAACTCTAGTAAATCATCAACTGGGACCTTTGTAAAAAGTGACGTTACATCAAAGCTGACCAGTTTAAAATCATGATTAATGTGCAAGTTATTGAGTTTATCAACCAGATCCATATTATTCTTGATATTGGAGTTAGACATGTTGCCAACTAGGGGGTTTAGTAAGGAAACTAACCATTTAGATAGTTTATAAGAGATTGACCCAACAGAGCTAATGATGGGTCTTGCTGGGTTATTGGGCTTGTGGGTCTTGATTAAACCGTACATGTAAGGCAGTGGAGGGGACGTTGAAGTAAGATGTTTAATGAGAGTAGCTTTGCCTCTCAATAGGGACTTAAGTTTTTTGTTGAACTGGGTGTTGACAGTGTTGAGAGGATTATTTATGAGTTTAGAATATGTTGTAGTGTCACATAAAAGGTCATTCATTTTTGAGATATAGTCATCTTTGTTTAAAATCACTACTGTGTTGGCTTTATCTGCTTTAGTGACATGTAGATCCTTATTTTTCTTAAGGGCGGGTGAGAGGGCGGGTCACTGTCCCATCTGACCCAACCACCAACCGTTGTGTGCCATTTAAAGATTAGTAGGGTCATTACCTGACCATTGTGGACCTGGTCTCACCCTCCTCTGTATATATTCATCTTGTTCTGCATTACTCTATCTAGTCTGTACTCACCCCTGAAGATGTGAATTACACGAAAGCGCTTGAGAACTTCGTGTTTTCTTCTTTCCTGGTGGTTATCAGCATATATATATATGTATAATCAACGACCTCACCAGACAGGACTCGAACCCTCGAGCTACGGCGTGTTCTAGTCTTGGTAGGGTGAGGTTGTTGATTATGTAGATGTCCGAGGGCTTTATGGGCAAATGAAAAATATATGGAACCTCGTGTTTCGAAGCCGGATTTGGTAAAACGTTACCCTGATCACTTACGAGGCACGGGTAGTCCCCTATTGGAGGTTCACGGCGCCATAAGCTCGATGAACAGGCTTTGTGTGAAATATAACAAAGTCTAGGACTACTTTTAGTTCCTAGTGGTCTGGAAGGAACGTTCCCTGGTCATACATATAAGATCGTGGGTTCGAGTCATCCGCGGCATAGTAACTTTTAAAACTCAGGAATAGTTACTTAAGAAAATTCAAAATGGTATAAGAATTTTTTTTTACTAAGTAACTTGAATATTATTTGTAAAAAACAAATTTTACATATAATTTTTTTTCTATTGGGCACCCCCCTACATCCTGTGTAAGGTGAAGCACAGAAGCGTTTACAGCGCCCAACAGGGAAGCATGCTAAGTTCTTGCTTGACTTATGTCTCATGAGTTAAGGGTGTAGAAGCCTGAAGAGGCAATCGTTTTTGTCATCAAGTTATTGGACGCTCCAACAACTTTACCTGAATACGAATTCGCAACTTTCGACTTACACCAGGTACCTACTTTACTGCTAGGTGAACAGCGACTAATGGGGGCTAGGAAGTATGTGCAAACAACTTTTCGATCGGCCCGGGAATAGAACCCGTGACATCTCGCTTGCGAGGCAAGAGCGGTACCACTTCTACCACCGGCGCCCCTACATTTAATTTAAATATTTAAAAAGCAGAAATCCTTGAATATTTTACTTAATAAATTCTAATAAGTTTTATCATAATAAACTATATTTGTGTATTAGGTCTGATGAGTTTAGTCATGGATAATCAGATATATGGATAGTCATAGACATGGATAGTTATAGTCATGGATAGTCATAATAATGGATAGTCATTGTCATGGATAGCAATAATCATTGATATTCACAGACATGGATAGTCATAGACATGGATTCAGTCATGGATAGTCAGCCAATGATAATCATAGACATGGATAGTTATAGTCATCGATGGACAGTCATTCCTTGGATAGTCAGTTATGGATTGCCAGCCATAAGTAGTCATAGTCATAGATTTGTCACAGCCATGGACAGTCATAATTATGGATAGTTCGAGCTTAATGAGGTCAGGTAACTAACACAGAGTCAACGCTATATTAGGTCGGGGCTGCCTTCGTCACCTCAAGTCAAGGATAATCTAGTAATGACTTCGTTTTCATTATCCAAGAGAAGTTTGACCTTTCGAATTAATATTTTGTACACGAGAAATAAAAATAAAAGTAAACAGTAACAATGTGTTCTAAAATATTAAAGCAAGGAAACTCTACAGTAAGATGGGATTACAGTGGTGTGTTGAGAGAGAGAGAGAGAGGTTGGGTAGGTTTTAACCTTTCTTCTCTCGCAGTCTCTTTCCTGTCACTCTCTCTCTCTCTCTCACTGCCTAGCCTGAGTAATCCTATGGTTTCAACAGTTTAATGAAGTTTCAAGATTCCTGATGAACGTTTAATGATTGACAGACAAAAGTTTCCACCGAGTTGAATATGAACTCCTCAGTAGTGACGGAAGGGAGAGGAGAATAAAGTAAAGTAACATAGGAAGGAAAGGAGAGGTCAAAGAGAACATAATAATAGTAATAATAATAACAATGGTTGCCCCTCTTATACCGAGGATGGCCAGCTAGACATGAATTTGTTTAAGGTGTAGAAGCTGTCGCCAACACAACAACCACACCCTAAGTTAACGACCTGCATGGCTCAGTGTCAAGGAATAGTCCGAGAAGACCGGACAACTCGCCAACTGCACTGGCTAACCATTACCCCAAAACACATCCAGGTTCCTAATTACTGCTGCTGGATAGACAGAGGCAAATGGCATAAAGAAACCTCCCCATAGTTTCACCCTGCCCGGGGATCGAACACTGGTCTGCACGCTTGTGAGGCGAGCATGTTGACCATTACACCACATACATACATACATATAAATAAAGACACAGAAACGTAAATGCAAACTTACAAATCAAGTGGATTAATATACAGAAGAAAAAAAAATAGCGCAATAACAGGTGAATCATAACATACTAATCATAAATTAATCAATCAATAACTCAACTTCTAATTATTTCTTAGTACAAATAAACCAATTCATTACTTTCCATCATAAAAATGGTAAATACCTCAGCAAAAGGTAAAAGACTGAGGCTATAACCCCTTGTGTGAGCGTCCTGCGGCATCGAGCGACCAGTGTGTCCTGCCAGCGTTAACACAAGTTTGCTGATGCTTTTAGTAAATAATGCCTTTCAACGTGTTGTACCTGCAGATGTACCCAGGGAAAAACATCCCCTATATCAGAGGAGGATGGAAGTAGGTGAATTTCACTATCTCTACAGGAACTTCGCCAAGATCCAAACAAGTTTCACGAGTACACCAGAATGTATTCTGTTTGCGGACGAGGCCAACTCACTCTGTGTATATTAGTTGGAACCGTGTCCTAAGAATGATCTGAAAAAAATAAAAATAATGATTACAGATTGTCACGTGCCAGGCGTGTTGTAGAGTGTGAATTTGGAATTTGTACAATTAATGGAGAGTTATAAATAAAGTTATTAAAACAAAGGTTAGATACTGCTCTTGACATTGTAAAGTGTGCTACACTTTTCCATAATATCATCATTGACACAGAGGGTCTACACGCAGTCATATACTATTTAAGAATGTACTGTTAAGAATAACACAGCGCCCTCTAGAATAAACAATGCTTCATATTCTTCTGCAAAGAATGAGAGAAACATTTTACAGCTGCTTTAATAGTCCACAAGGATTTATTTCTTGGCAAGATGAAGCTGTTAACAGTGGTAAATTAATGTATAACCTTCTTTAGTTTTGGTGTAGAATGTGAGGACTCGTGCGACTGAGGAAGTGACGATCAAAATATTTGATCTCTGTTTCCAGGTCGCGAGTGTACAGTACAGTAGTTCCCGCTTTTTGTCGCTCGTGAACGCTTCACTCGTCTACGTGGGACACATCAAAGAAAACACATATGTTTGTCCGCTACACCAAGGCAGCGCGTTCACTTGAAGTCTCAGGACAACTTAGGGGCTCTGGGTAACTTTGAAGAGCACAAGTAGCTTCCCTGTTTGATCTGCCTTAAATTCGTCCCTGGTTATATATACCTCCTCTAAGAGCTCAGGTCTGGTCTCGGACGGCCGGATGGATAGATGGAAGAATAAACAAACAAAAGGACAAGCTGTATCGCCACCCATTGCCGCTAAAACGAGGAATAACAACAATAACGACACACGAATAACGGCCAAAATATTAACACACTCACAAACACAAGAATGTAAATCAACAAAATCAAAAACGTATCGACAAAGACAAACTAAATTTAATAAAAAACACAAATAGTAAAGTAAACAAAACACAAACAATGAACAAACACAAAATCAACTGATAACAAAGTGTCCAACTCGACCACAACTCGACACAAAATATTGTTATTTTAGCCAAAAGCCTCATTTATTTCCGATTACTGTAAATGGTTTGACAGCGAGCACTTCAGCGGAAAATTAGAGGTCACCCGCTAATAAAAAGTGGCGTGTAGGTCCACCACGCGTGTAACCACGCCTCCCACGCCACTCTCATCCCGGCTACGGTCTGAAAATTATCATTCCTGGTATTTTTCTCTTTTTTTTCGGGGGGGGGGGGGGGGGAGGGGGGATTTTTGGGTAGATAATTTTTTTTAGATCACTACAAAAGTTTAATATGAAGCCTCCGGTCCCCGCCCCCCTCTTTAATTTGGGCCTCGTAGTGAAAATTATCATATCTGTTATTATTATTAATTTTTGTGGGATAATTAATCAGTAAGTCAGTCTGCCTCTCACCCCCCACCTGAACTACGTATATTCGGATTACTTGAAGGTTTGTTTGCCCTCCTCTCACCTGGTGATTAACCATGCTTACGCTAACCTAACCTAGCATTAACCTAACGTAAAGTAATTTAACCTAACTTAATCTAACCTAAAGTTAATCTACCCTTATGCTAACCTGATGTTAAACTAATCTAACCCAACGTTAACCCAATATTAACCAAGCCTAACCTTACCCCCTTAAAAGACGTAAACAAAATACATTAAAATATAACAGCCGTCAACATCTGAACCATATATTCTATTGAGGTTTCTGGCACACACAGGAACCGGAATACTTGTCTCTACTAACATATAATACTTCGCTACAAACTCCTGATCATGTTGGTAATGCAGGAATTTACCGAACGTTCTTCATATCTCTTCTTATATCGGGTCTTACTCTCAAAATCAATGGCAAAAGTCAACCAAGTAAGGTGAATTACACAGGAATATGTCAGTTTTATTACAAGAAATATGAAGGACCCACTATAGGCTAAAAGTGTAACAATGCAATTCTTAACATACTTATGTTCTTCTGCAGTATATAGTATATACTATAGTATATCTGACTCTACTATACTAAATCTCACTCTACTGTAGTATATCTGACTACTATATCTGACTGTACTGTAGTATATCTGAATTTACTACATTATTAATTGGGAAGAAGTTGCCTCGCTCTTCTGTATTATAGAAATTAATCACTAGTCCGCCAATGGTAGAGAGAATATATGTCATATCTTACGAAACTTAAGAAAAGTGTTTTGTTGGTATATTTTCGTGTGTTATCGGATTTGTGTGATTGGGTATTCAAGCTTTTATCTATACATTCTGAATTATGATTGGGTATTCAAGCTTTTATCTATACATTCTGGATTATGATTGGGTATTCAAGCTTTTATCTATACATTCTGGATTATGATTGGGTATTCAAGCTTTTATCTATACATTCTGGATTATGATTGGGTATTCAAGCTTTTATCTATACATTCTGGATTATAAGTACATCATTATCAATGTACTCACATATTGAAAGGGTTAAGGCATAGTGACAAAGGAAATAAGTTGTAGTATTCTAAGGGTTGAAGTCATTGTACTCAGGGATCACGTCACTATACTCAATAGGTCCAGTCATTGTACTCAAGGGACCGCATCATTCTACTCCAGGGACTGTTATCGTACTCAAAGGGTCAAGACATTGTACTGAAGAGAATAAATTATTGTATTTAAGATATCTCATTCAATATCATGAATCACTGTACTGTACTCAAGGCGTCAGCATCGTCCTCAAGGGGTTAAAACATCTTATTCAATGCAATGAATTACTGTACATAGGAGGCCAACATTGTGCTAAATGGGTTAATAATTCATGGTAAGATAATTAATTACTAGAGACACGGAACCCAGACACCATGCCCTAAATTATAAGGCATCCCTGTTTACTCCTGTAACTCTCTGCGCCACTATGCAATTATCTAATTCATCTACCAACATAACTTACAGCAGCGGGCGCCAATAAGTCTATAATTAGTGGCGCGCCGTCCAAAATTATGGCACCCCCCAGTTATCTTTATGTCGCTCGCTTTATAACCTGGGCAAAAATTATGGTGTGTTGTGTGTGTGTGTGTGTGTGTGAGAGAGAGAGAGAGAGAGAGAGAGAGAGAGAGAGAGAGAGAGAGAGAGAGAGAGAGAGAGAGAGAGAGATAAACTCACTAAGCTAACAACACGCATGGAAGTTAGAATAATTGTTATACGTATATTGACGCATTTCAGGTGTTCGGTGGTGGTCAAATTTATCACTAAAATTGTTCATACTTTTTATCTTCTACAGGTGCGGTGGCTGAGGGAATACATCACTCGTTGCCATTCTAAGGCTCGATGGTTCACCCAGCTATGAGTAGATACTGTACCTGACTTTACAATTGGGGAAATTAATGTAGTAAAGTGCAGTGCCGGTCATACTAACTCCTTGCTGTGCTGTATCCACACTGCCCCTCACTGGCCATCATACATATGGGACAAATTCTCACTTTTTATCTTTTAAACGTAACACAACCATCACAAAAAGTCACATACCCAGACAGGTGTCGTTAATTAATACATCTTTATGTTAAACAGGTGAGCATTACAGTATAAGAGACAGGTGTTGTTAATTAATGTCTTCAAAAATCCGTAGTTAACATTATTCCCTCTTAACGGATCACCTAAAGATTAGAGACCCCAGCTATTTTCATCTGATGATCAAATACTCTAACGCTAACTAAACCTAACCTAATTTAAGGCCCCCAGGTATCGCTAAGGTGTTTAATTATCAGGTGAAATAAGCTGGGGTGTTTAATCTTCAGGTGATCCCCTAAGAACACACAGAGGAGGCGTCGAAGGAAGTCATTCACCCCTACAGACGAAGAGCCAACCATACAGTAAACCTTTAGTGTTCGGAATGTAACACAACTAAACCATAACACTGAGTACGTGAGAGAGAGGCCGTTCATATTTCTTGGAGTAACACAACTAAACCATAACACTGAGTACGTGAGAGAGAGGCCGTTCATATTTCCTGGAGTAACACAATTCTTAAAGTTAACAAATGTGTAGTATGTTCGGGTCACTTTCTGAGATATATACGACAGTTATTGTACCAGCTTGGGATGACCGTCGTACCCAGAGAGAGAGAGAGAGAGAGAGAGAGAGAGAGAGAGAGAGAGAGAGAGAGAGAGAGAGAGAGAGAGAGAGAGAGATACAGTAATCTCAAAACCATTCGTCTTTTATACCTCTTAAACTGTTACTTATCTCGGATATAAGCTCATGTAACCTGGGTACAAAATTCATCCAATATGATACTTAACACAAGTTTATTTAACCCGAACGCTAACCTAACCTAAAATTAATTTAACATAACATAACATAATGTAACCTAATCTAACTTAACCCCATGTGGCACCGTTAGGGTGTCTAATCATCAGATGATCCTACAATTACAAGAAGTTTAAATACGTAGACACAGAAGACGCCGTACCATAACACGACCCACTCACCTCGTATATATATATATATATATATATATATATATATATATATATATATATATCTTGATAAAATCACACGGGAAAATGGAAACAACGGAGTACCTTAGCTTTCGTCTTTATTCAAGACATCTTCAGAGGCAACTTCAGTTGCCTCTGAAGATGTCTTGAATAAAGACGAAAGCTAAGGTACTCCGTTGTTTCCATTTTCCCGTGTGATTTTATCAAGATTTATCTTATCCACGTTTTCATTGTGGATTTTCATAAAATATATATATCTATATATATATATATATATATATATCTATATATATATATATATATATATATATATATATATATATAAACATTAGTTGAAGCTGAAGAAATGTGACAACTGCCGCTGATTAAAGAAGCCGAGTCTGAATACAAGGAAAATCGCCAGAAGGTTTAATTATCTTTTAAAATTCGTTCACGGTTGAGACAGCGGAGCCATGAAAGTCGTGACACATTAAAATACAATTACGTGTTTTTAAGTCTAAGACGTCTTGAAGGAATTTCCAGAATGTCTTGAGGAGTTTCTGGATATAATTAGAAAGATGTGTAAATCCTGTTAGAAGGATTAGAATGGAATAAAGAGCATCTGACTGTTGGAATACTTGTGGACGGCATAAGAGGATGTTATGTTATGTTAGTTGACCTATTAGAACAGGACGGGACGGGACGGGACGGGACGTGTTATTATATTAAGTTATATCATGTTTCTCTACGAGTATTATATTGTTACCGGTATGTTAAGTTGCTGTCACACTAGAGTTTCTACCCAGAATAAATCCACCGTAGCGTTGATTTTTCAACGAACTCCTGAAGTTGTCTGTACAGTGACAAGTTATTTGTTGTCGAAAGTGGGACGATACGGAGCATCTGAAAATCCACGCTACGGTGGGTTGAAATTTGCTATAGAGAGTCTATTGTATTAACAATATTGACAACGATCTTATTTTTTTCTTATTTATGACATAATAATTAAAAAATGATAAGACTAAAAATACATCTCGACGGGAATTTCATTTGACGCTAGAGTACTTCCGTCACTTTGTAAACAAACATCGGTTAGACGCTACAAACGCACACCAAATTTCCGTGATGGATACAGTTAGTGGTTCTTGGGGCAGAGAGTTTCAAATTGTGGTTAATGCAAACACTCATGTCTCAAGTCAGATGTTGTGTTTGAAATAGTTGACGTGATAAGTTGATCTGTAAATAATATCCCATCGTTTAAAAATGTTCTCTTGCAGTGACGAAAAAATTAATAACATTTGAAAATTTCCTCCCAAAAGCTTCATCACTTGTTGGGCTTAAAATACATAGAAGTTTCATATCAATGGAATTCAGATATGTAAGAATGGTCATTTATTTACCCCATCTTAATTCACTTAAAAATTAAACGCTCTAACGAGTCTAACCTAACTACAACTGAACAAACATAAACTCAAAACTAAATAAATTAACACTAAACTAAACTAACCTTAACCACCTCAGTAACGTTTTCGAGTTTTTATGTACCAGGTGAACTAAGCTAGGGTGCTACTCTTCAGGTGAGGCGGTTAAAAAACACAGGATCATCTAAAAACAATGACCAGACATTAAATGGTTATATATATTAAAATGTGGCCAATGTTGTACGATACACGAAACTGGTGAGAGTACCCCCCTCCCCCCTCCCCCCTTCCCCCATTACAAAGACATTTTTTTGGTCATAGTAAAACACAAAAGAATATATTCATACTAAAATCCCAACAAAAAAGTTAATAAAAATAGTATTGACATTAGAATTTCTTGTCTTAGCCAAAATACGTCTCTTTACTGGACCACAACAGTAATTTGTGGATGAACTTTCATTGTAGAATTCCAGAGCGACTTTTCTTTTTTTTTAATGTTACGGAAATAAAACTTGGACTGGCTGAGTGAAGGACAGAATGACAGATCGACTCACGGATGCTACTTTTATATCCCACTCTTCGGCTTCAACGGGGAATAATAACACTGAATTAGATAATCTTCTGTCTGGTGTTTTGATAATATTAACACACACAACACACACACACACACACACACACACACCATCAAATATCTCCCTTGTCAGGTGTTAAGATAGTATTAACACACTCACACGCCACGCCTTCACCCTCCCTCACCCTCAACACTCACTTGGTGGCAGCTAATTTTCGTGATCGTGACTCCAGCCTCGAGGTGCTGCTGCCGGAGATATAGGGAGGGAGTTAATATATATGCTAATTTCACCCTGACGCCCTTGTATACGGAGGGGGGGGGGGGGGAGAAGGTGGTTTGGCACACACACACACACACACACACACACACACACACACACACACACACAGGGCCTCGCCTCGTCTCATCTCCACTAACATGCTAATACACCATCATTACATCGACAGTTCATCCCTTTAGTAACACATACCTATTACCTAACACAGTGAACATACTCTTCCTCTTCCTCTAACCTACTCCTCCTCTTCCTCTTCCTCTTCCCTACACCTTCTTCTACTCCTCTTCCTCCCCCACCTCCGTCCACCTCCATATGCTCTTCCTCCTCTCTACCTCTTCCTCCTCTCCCCAGCGTCCAGGCTAAAAAAGATTCGTACCTAACCTAATCTAATATCAACTAACGCTAATATAATTAAACCTAGCCTAACCTAACCTAACCTAACCTAAGCAACCCCCTAAGGTAGCGTTAGGGTGGTTAATCATTAGGTAAAATAAGCTGGTGGGGATAATCTTCAGGTGATCCCGAAAGAACAACGTGAAATTACCATAAAAATTACACTGAGACTCTACGTTAACGAGATAGGTTGTCTTAGCCTAAGTTATGAAGCCAAATTATCATAGAGAATAGTTTCATTTGACTATTTTTAATAATAAACTTTCAATTGTGTTTTTAAATCCATTTTCTCGCTTCAAATGCCATAATTACATTCAAACTACCTTTACTCAAATGCTATTTTCTATCGTCAAGTTATAATAATTACATACATAACACCTATACTATAATATATTTTCCCACTATAACTACAATAATTACGTTCATAACACTGATACTGTAATACAATTTTCTCACTTCACATAATATAACCCTAACGTTCAGAAAACTGTAATGATATATTCTTGATGCCAATATTTTCTGCTGGGTGCGTCCTTGTGCCAGCCTTGGTTGCGTTCCCTCCACGGAGTAACTGATAGGGAAGGGTTTTCTTGTTCAATATTCCCCTCCTGTTTATAAAATACTTAATTGATTCAACCTGGGGTACACTTCAATGCCACCTGTGTTAGTTTGCATGTATCAAGCACGCACATACTTGAATGGATTAAACAAACTAACACTTTGCATGAACCAACCACTCTATCACACTCACATTTTACATGCATCACGCACTCAAACACACTCTACTTTACATGCATCACGCACTCAGAGACACTCACACTTTACATGCATCACGCACTCAGAGACACTCCCACTTTACATGCATCACGCACTCAGAGACACTCACACTTTACATGCATCACGCACTCAAAGACACTCACACTTTGCATGCATCACGCACTAAAACACACTCACACTTTACACGCATCACGCACTCACAAGTTTACTCTCATCACCATTAATGCTCCTTGTTTTCAAGTTCACCCTAGCCCATCTGGTAAAACAGTCCCCGAGTCCTTCACACACACTCCCACAGTGCCTGAGTCCTTCACACACACTCCCACAGTGCCTGAGTCCTTCACACACACTCCCACAGTGCCTGAGTCCTTCACACACACTCCCACAGTGCCTGAGTCCTTCACCACACACTCCCACAGTGCCTGAGTCCTTCACCCACACACTCCCACAGTGTCGGGTCCCCCCCCCCCCCCCAGGTAGGAGGCCAACGAGGCATAACATCTGGTTGTTTGTTAACATTGGTTCATACACCTCTTGTGACGTCATTCATTACACTCTATTTCCACTGAACATTATCTCTCTCTCTCTCTCTCTCTCTCTCTCTCTCTCTCTCTCTCTCTCTCTCTCTCTCTCTCTCTCTCTCTCCAGCGGGTTCTCCTTCTTCTCATTCTCTCATCTTTTCTCTTCATCATACCCACCATCATCATTTATTTATGCTGCTTCACATTTAATTAATTTCTTTTAACGGTTTTTGTTTCGTTTCATAAAATAAGTTTCTTTTCTTGTCGTTTTCTTCGTTCAGTCATAATTTTGCTTTTGTTATTAAATTTCGTCAAAAAAACTGTTTTCACACTTTTATATGTGGTGATAAATCTGTTTCTGCAACTTCCTTCATAAATAATATTTGTTCAAGTATGATGATCCCTGAAGCACAACGGCTAGTGGGTTACTCCACCACCTTGGCAGGAGTTGTTTTACTCGAATTCAGCAGCTAATGGGTTACTCCACCTTTACCACCTCCACCACCACCACCATGACCTCTACTACATCCATCAACCCCCCCTTACCCACACCCCTTACCCATTACCAGTATCCTCTTCCCTATCCCCTATCATCAACTATTCCCCTATTCCCTACCATCATCCCTCTCCCCCACCCCTACCATCATTTCACTCCCCATCCTCAACCATCGCCCCCTCCGCCACCCCCTACCACACGGACCGACAAAATTTAACTTTTTATCCAGTTCAGAAACCAAAGTGAGTGTTATAAACTAACCCTGAGGCGCTGATCACAATCTGGGCTTGGTTAGTCTGTGTCACGTAAAGTTCCTTTGAAATTTTATGATCGATATTTTGTCTGTTTAAAGTTGAAGAGCCATGGTGAATTATATCTGAGAATCCTCGGTATTATATTCTGTATACACATTAGGTAGGGTGCATTTAATACCAAAAAAAAAAAATCCAATGAAAATTTATTTGTTTGTGCATAAGAAACATCCCATAGGCACAGGAAGCAGCAGCAGTACTTTGTAAAACCATTTTGCAGTCCCAGACACAAACCTATTAGTTTTAGGTCACTATAGACTATCCACCCGAACTTCTCATAATGCGATCAGAGTGAAAAATTTTGGCATTGTTTCATGTTTCCTTCTGGTCCGCAGCGAGAGCTAAAGGCAGCCTTGGTAGGGCGTTACCATTGTGAAGTAAGACGGCCTTCAGTCTTGCTTTACCGGAATCAATGAAAAAAGCCACATTGCAGGATCATGATGTTTACCCAAGGCATCGAAAACTCCACTAACATCACGGCAGTAACATATTGATTCCTCCAATTTGAAGAATGTTTCCAGACTTTTCTGTCGCTTTCTGGACAACGTGACTCTTGCTTCTGGATGCAGCAAATTCCACTGGCGTAATCTTAAACCAAGTGGCTCTGACTGCTCTAGGATAAATTAAGATAGCGTACAAGATCGTTAAGGTCACTTTGAGTTAATAGATGTGGTTCCTGGTTGCTAAGTTCAGCCAATTCAAACTCGGGATCTGAGGTAATGGCTTCTTCTTCATCATGCTAAGCAGGTATATCATTACAGGATGGTGGTGCTGGAACAGGGAGATCCTCTGAATGTTCCACTGGTCTGATGGCAGAGGGAAGATCTGGATATATTATTTTACATTTGTTTTTTATTAGAACGCCGACACTTTCGTAATACAGAAATAACAATCCGTGGTGTGATCCGTTGGTACTCTTCCTTCCTGCAAACCACTCGTGCAGTCTCACAACAGCCATGAGGCGCCCACGGCTTCTCTTGCCCTCCGACCTCCACACCAAAGTAGTGATGATTGGCTGTTTTCGCAAGGGGCGTGATTTTACGTCCCTGCATTGTAGGAGTAAAGTTACCATATATGTTTCAGAAAACATCACTATCGTTAAAACACCCACGAGGCATTGTTGGCTGCTACTGTGTCAGTCGAAACTACTCCTCACTCTAAAAAGAAAACACACACAAAGATCTTCCCTCATATGACCAAACACTCATGTACACAGTAATGCAGTTTAGTATTAAATGGCGTGTTTGGGGGGGAGAGGGTCTAGTTCATCATCCCCTCCCCCACCCTCTACCATCATCTCCCTCCCCTAACCATCAATCCTCTCCCCCACCCCACCATCAATCCTCTCCTCCACCCCTTATCATCATTTACCCCCCCCCCCATCCCTTCTCCCACCATTCCTCTCCCCCACCTCTACCACCAACTACTCCTCTCCCCCACCCCCAATCATCATTTCCCTCCCCACCCCCACCCCCTCCCTCACCCCCTAACATCACACCATCATCCCCTCCCCCACCACAAGAACAGCCTGGCTTCTTCACATCATCTGCCCCCTCATAAAATTTAATGCGCCGCCACAACAACTGATCAAAGTATACGCCACGTACACCGACCCATCCTGGAACACTGCTGCCCACTCTTCCACACTGGGCTCTCACTACAGCAGGCGACGCAGATAGAAGGGATTCAACGTCAAGTAATAACAGTGGGGTGGGACAATAGGTATCAGATGCCCTTGACATGTTGAACTGACTACATTGGGACAGAGGCGCGAGACCCTGTGCCTTAAGTTCGGGTGTGGTCTACTGCAAGAGCCACGACAAGGCGACCTTACAGCACTGCCGCCGCGTAGGTCAGTGTCAGTTCGCTTTCAAAACTTTTGCTGCGACGCCAGACTCAGAAGATCGCCTATTCCATATAATATTTCCCAATTTTATTAATTTCATTTGTAACTTAAACTGTATCTTCTAATATGTAATTATTGTTCCCAGAAACATAACCCTTTACGTAATTATTATTTGGTGGATAGTTTAACCTCTTTCTCTCTCGCCCCATTCCCCTCCCCATTCCCCTACCTACATTCCTCTCACCCAGCTCTACCAACCTCCACCTGACATTAATAACAATACACATGATATTCCAATTACGTTCGATAGCTAATGATACCAAGTTGATACTACAAGGAAAATAACACACACACACACACACACACACACACACAGGAACAGCATCTATCTATACTTGTCCAAAATACTAAATAAAAACCTCTTACCTTTTATTACCTGAGTAAAAAAAAGTAAACAAAAACGTCAGGTTAATTATGGTATCTGGAGGGTCGGGTGAAGACTGTGAGCGGTAAACCAACACCAATTATAACTTGACTTGTATTGAGGCACTGTACGGGATTCGTTGAGAGCTGAGGACGGCTGTGATTGGTCGACTTTACAGAGAAAATAGAATTTTCTTTTGTACATGGAAGTGGTTTGTCTGCGTGGGTGTAGGGGGGGGGGGTGTTTGGGGTCTATCTATCTATCTATCTATCTACCTTTTAAAACATTCCCCCAAAACACAAAACAAAATGGCATTAATCTGGACATTAAAATAATAGAGGAACAAAGTTATAAATATGACTCGTACCAAAAGGGAAAAATCTGGAAGCCGATTTCCTGTTGGTTCAGATATAATATATAACAGGTTTAATAGCAATCTGGATTTTTTTTAACCCAATAGGTGGAAAAAACTGGCAAAGTGGTTGTTATTGGCTGAGAGAGAGAGAGAGAGAGAGAGAGAGAGAGAGAGAGAGAGAGAGAGAGAGACTATGTACGTGTTTGAATTAGAGAGAATGAGATACAAAAAAGATTTTCAGATTAATTGATCATTTAATATTTGAACAACACTAATAATAACGACTCATCACTGGCTTTCACTGTCAATGTTCAATAGCAAACTAACACACCTTTGCATGATCACTATTCATTACCCTACACCTGGTAACTAACACACCTGGTAACTAACACACCTGTACTGTAAACTCACACTTGTACGGTTTGTTTCATGGTAAATATAACTGAATAAAAGTAGCAGCGACTTGTGAGGGCTACAATGGACAAGTAGCTCGTGCTTCCACCTTACACCACACGCCTCACACCTTACACCACACGCCTCACACCTTGCACCACACGCCTCACACCTTACACCACACGCCTCACACCTTACACCACACGCCTCACACCTTACACCACACGCCTCACACCTTACACCACACGCCTCACACCTACACCACACGCCTCACACCTTACACCACACGCCTCACACCTTACACCACACGCCTCACACCTTACACCACACGCCTCACACCTACACCACACGCCTCACACCTTACACCACACGCCTCACACCTTACACCACACGCCTCACACCTTACACCACACGCCTCACACTTACACCACACGCCTCACACCTTACACCACACGCCTCACACCTTACACCACACGCCTCACACCTTACACTACACGCCTAACACCTCAGATATCACACCTTATGCCTCAACCTGCGTAAGTGGATCAATGTATCACTGTACTGATGTTTATAAGTAAGTTAACATGCCAACAACCTCCGGCTACCCCTTCTATTGTGTCGGTACTCGAGTCCCTCACTTTGTTTATATAGAATACATCATCTGTTTTCTTCTTCTCTCATAAAACTCCCGTAAACAGGTTATTAATGTTAGACTCTCACGTAAGACTTTGTGAGTAGTTGAAAATTACACATAAATTTAAGTTATTTTTATGTACAATCCCGGACAAAAGTCTTGTGCCAGGCAGTTTTGGCTAACCTGATTATGTGGCACCGTTGGAGACACGCGTCCAAGGCGTGTCAGAAACACCGATTATATTATGTGAATAATCCGTTATATGGCGCCTCTATGTGCATAACCTATATGAACTACACAATTTATCGAGGGTCAATGGTAAAGACTGTATTTTATACTGGATTCCTTTTAAATTAACATTATCAGTTATATTGGCCACTGTCAGTCAGCACCTAACACACAATACCTCGATCTTTCATGTCTACCTCACCATATTTTAGAGTTTTAATAATTTTGTATCACAATTTTTTTTGTTTATGTAATTATATAATAATTATATTTATGAAATTTTTGTGGTGAACTATTATTGTTTCATCTCATTTTACATAAGTATGACGACAGGACTATAAGATATTATGTCTTAGGAGAAAGAAGTTTCTAATAAGTTACAAACACACTTTTAATACAAAGTAAAAAAAATAGAGGAGGCACAGAAACACACATTGTGTCCGCTGGACACCTGAATATATATGAACACTCCATTCTAGAGCGTGTCTATGTGGTCCTTTATTTCAAACGTCACCATTTATTGGTGATAAAATATTTCTTTTATGTGAGTGCCAGGAGAACACAGTATATAAAGCACTACAGTACAGAGGTTCATAATAGAGACTGGTGCTGGTGGGTATATTATCCCTCTTCTATTGAAGGTATTAATGTCGCCAGCCTCATAATACTGCACATGATAGTTTATTGTAATATGGAAGTGACCATTCTAGGAACAGTTCCTGCCATTCACGGCCGTCTTCACTGATAACACCCGTTATGACAGGCAGCATGTTGATCAAGAAGCCTGTGACCGTGAACATGTGAGGCTGGATCAACCGACCTCATAAGAATGACCTCAGTGGGTGCGGTTGCCGAGTCAGGTTGGTTCTTTAGGCAGACTATGTTTAGGGCACCTTTTCTAGCGCGCTCCCGGGTGGGGTGAGCAGAGTAGGTCCTCGAGAGGGCTTCTCAGTCGCTTAGACAGGAACGGGTTGCACTGCTGCCTAGATCCCAGTTCATAAACGACCATCTTATCTCTGCCGTCCATGTGCAGAGTTGTGACTAGAGACTCCCAGCAGCCATCTCTGCCTGTCCCCGTCGTCATAGGACTTTTGGGGGTATAGCGACCTATGCCGCCGCTGGGGTCTTGTTGAAGCTCTGTAAGAATGTCTGCCTGATGCGGGGCTCCACAGCAGATTTTTCGTTTGGGATTTGCTCCCGTAGTTTTATACCTACCAAGGCAGCGGGGCAGTGGTAGGTAGGAGCCAGGGAGTGTCCACATTCCAGTGGGCCTATATGCCGTTCCCCTGGGGCCCACTGCTACTCAGAGATCCTCTGCTGGTCTAACCTGTTCCCACGAGGCACCCAGTCACCGTGTTTTGCCACGAGGAGGCACAATAGGATGCTTGATGATGAAGAGGCTGTGTACTGGCAGGCGAAGACTTGTGCAAGTTGCTAGCTAGCACTGGTAGCTGAAAGCGAGAGGGAGCAAGCAGCGCCTGCACCTTAACACTAACATAATGCATTACACCACCCTGTGTGCGCGCGCGCACACACACATACACACACACACACAAACACACACACGCACACACACACACACACACACACACACACACACGCACACACAGAATATATTCGCCAATCATCTCAACAAGCAGAGCTACTCAGTATATTCGTCCACATCCGCTCGGCACAGAACCCACCCTTGTTGACTGAACCCTGGGGGAAATATTGTGCGTGACCCCTTTACTGAAATTGGTTTAGGGGTATTTTTCAGCGGCAGCCCCTAAAGTCAACTAGGGAACGCTGACCCCGACGTCCTCACACCCTTGGCTGCTTCTCTTGTTCTCGGGTGAAGAGGAAAATACGAAGGTTAAATTTACAACAGTTTCTTAATGTAAATAAACGTGATGGTTGGATGGGCCGAGGTGTCTCAACCTTGGCTGTATTTACATATTTCGTACAGTAAAGGTAAGACAATTATCACCCGAGAGTCAAGTGACATTTTTAACCAGTCACATATAGGAGAGAAAACGTTTTAATAGGAGAGAAAACGTCACATATTGAAGAGAAAGTCATATATGGGACAAAAAAACGTTATATACGGGGGAAAAAAACGTCATATATCGTATAGGACAAAAATAAAACGACAAAACCCTATATAAATAAGTATAAAAACACCCAGTTACCTTAATAACACGAACACCAACTGTAAGAACGACAAAAATAAGGTCTTTCTCCTTCAACCTTTTCCCCCCACCCAAAAAAAAAAAGTATCCGGGAGTCTCACAGGTAAAGGTAATTAAGGTGCGCCCAGGTATCAAAAGACACCTTACTCAGTCCAGCGGGAGGGAGGGGGGGGGGGGGTTAGGTTAGGTTAGGTTAGGAGAGGTTAAGAGTTCCTATGAGCCATACATGATGTTCTTAGGGGAGGTTAAGAGTTCCAGATGAGCCGTAAATGATATTCTTGGGAGAGGTTAAAAGCCCAGATGAGCCATAAATGAGGATATTGGGAGAAGCTGAGTCTTAATTAATGGTCATGGGAGGGAGAGTAGTCACAGGTGAAGTTGACAGTCAGAAGAGCCAGAGTTAAGCCAGAAATAATGACCTGGAGGAAGGAAGGAGCCACAGTTATGATTAAATCCGGATGATCACAAAGCCATACCACAATTATTAAATAACCTCTACTTAAGGAATGTAAAACATACATACATACATACATACATACATACATACATACATACATACATGCATGCATACATACAACCTTGGTTATAACAGATTAACCTCATCTCCGACCACATACAGTACACACACCACACAACGCACGCACGCATAAAGAAGGATGAGAGGGAACGCATGCTGATAACAATAGCAGGTAGAGGAGGAGTAGCGAATAGACGGGGATAAGACGAAGAAGAAGAGAGATAGGAGGAGGAAGAGAAGAAAATAACCTTTGTTTCGTCCCCACACTGAGAGAACTCGGTGTCGTGTAAACGGTAAACGAGCCCCCTGGGGCGGCGACACACAGGTAACCTAAGTCAATTACGGATTGGGTAATTGCACAGCATTAACCCAACCAGAGTGTACTGTATCCTATATAGGTGTGTGTCGTGAACAGGTGTGTGATTTAAAATTACTACTCCACATCTACACTACCAGCACTAACACAATCACAACCACTACTCCACATCTACACTACCAACACACCACAATCACAATTACACATCTACAGTAAAACCACTACACACACACTCTCTCTCTCTCTCTCTCGGCTTCATTAAAATGACCTTAACAGATATATTTGCCAAAAGTTTTTATTAAGTTTCTTTTATAAATATTCAGTAGCTTATACTCTTCCTGGCGGCTCTTGGTGACGTGGCCGAGGCTTGGAAGAATTAATCCGCTGACTGTGTGTGTGTGTGTGTGTGTGTGTGTGTTTTAGTATATCTCTGTTTTTAAGATACATCTCTAAACAAATAAAAGAGGATGAAAGTTAATCCTATATGCCTGGAGGACAGTTAGAGGCCATACGACCCAGCACACCGTAGACCAAGCGAGGCGCTGCCCACACTATACTCGATTGCTTTCACTTACCAACTAAATTCGGGTACCTATTGATGTATGGGTCGACTAGGGGGTGCCCTTGACACACCCGACCTTAGGATAGGAGACGAAAACTATAATTATCTACTCTGCCACAACATCTTAACAGCGAGAACAACGGGACACTCTATTTAACCTTTGACTTTCAGCTGTGATCTTGATCTTGACAGACTTTAATATGACGTCAACTCAGTTACCCAATTGGTCAGGTCAATTAATCCAATAGATCGACTAAGTGTATTTTAATGTAATTAGATAAATGGGAACTTAACGTTGCCGTTGGGTTAATGAAGTCATTTGAGTACAGAGCGTGTATGTAACTGTCTGTAATGGACGGTTATGTCTATACAATCCACTTTTCTGTAATATGGCAAAAAAAATTATATACCCTCAAAAATATTAAATATGAGCTGTACTTTATATCCGAAACCCAAACAAAATCATTTTATAACAGATAAAAACGTTCATTCTAAGGATAAGTAGAAAATATCAACTTTTAAAGGTTCAAGGTGATCTGAAACTATGATAGGATTTTCAGCTCAACAGATAAACATGACCTCGCTCAGTTAGGACGCTACGAGTGTTATCCTCTGAAACTGAAACAGACAAATAAGAGACAACGTTTACACCAATTTCATTTAATGACTCGTAATGGGGCGCCTAAACACTGATGGCCCAGCAAATGGTCCCCTGAATAACAGTGAGCTGTAAAGGTCAGAGGTCAGGGTCACGCGGTCATGGTCTGACTGTGGCAAGGTCAAATGGCAATTAAATGGATATGATCAGATCACAAAGTCATGATATGGGTAATTATACAAATTGCAAAAGACTATTTCATTACTGAATTATATATAACGTTCATGTCGGTATATATCTCTGACGCTTAATATTTCACTCACAACATTTACACAATAAGGAAGGTATTCAATTATAATCATACCAGTGATTCCAGACAGCAATGTCCTTATGCATACATTTGACATATTCTGGTGAACAATAATCTCCTAAAATGTATAATATACAAACAGACATACAGGAACAAGAACACACACACTCACACACATACACACACACACACACACACACACACACACACACACAAAGTAATCAAGGCTCACCTGGGATCTTATTCAGCAGGTAACCCACAGGTGCAGGATGTGTGTGTGTGTGTGTGTGAAGAAGACAGCAGGTGAGAGGACTAATTAAAGACTAGCTCCAGGCTCACACACCTTCAAACGCTACACCATAAAAATCACCAGACAGGAATATTAAAAAAAAAAAAAAAAAAATCGTTTGAAGTGTAAAATCGATAAACCGATAGAGAATCACTACGAGGGTACGAGGAGCATCCTTTAATATATCCTGTAGGAGGAGACCCAAATGGCGGTCTTTCAAGGACATGATTTAACACCGTAGGATTTCAATGCTTTTGATGTCCCTATGGGTGGTTCAGCTGCACCAACACAATGGGTGAGTCAGCTGCACCAACAAAATGGGTGAGTCAGCTGCACCAACACAAAGGGTGAGTCAGCTGCACCAACACAACGGGTGAGTCAGCTGCACCAACACAAAGGGTGAGTCAGCTGCACCAACACAAAGGGTGAGTCAGCTGCGACAACACAAAGGGTGAGTCA